>JANRMT010062794.1:561248-631615 GCA_026402145.1 Polypterus bichir lapradei
TGTGCTTCAGTAAGTTACCGTCCCCTCGCTCTTACTTTTTTACCGTTCATCTAATGAATACACTGAGTATGGCTTTACCAAAACAATCATTGATCGCGAATAAAGTATCCATTATTCATGAAGCTTCAATAGGTGATCTGTCTTTCTGTGTTAACCGCATGCGTTTTCATACGTCTCAAACTAAGGGGATGCGAGGTTAAAATAAATCGAGAAGCGCGCGTACATACTTAGTGAATCCCCTCTCGGGAATCGAACCTCGGACGTGGGCGCTACAGGCGAATGCTCAACTATCGCGCCACTGCGTGTGGTTTATCTATTTGAGCGTAGCAGTGTAATTCGGTTATTGTTCAGCACTCTTTGGAACTGTTGCTTTTTGTCTGCGCACAGCGTCAGTTCACGTGAGCCGCTGAATATGGTTTTATATGTCACTCGCTCGCTTCTAATTGTTTCGCTGCCTTCTTAATTATATAATGCATGTTTTCTAAAGCGTGTTTTGTAGCTCTTCCTGGCTTTCTACGTAATGCGTGATTACGTGAGAGGCATGATGATGTCATACAAAACTCCGCCCCTCCAGCTGAACTCCACTACAGTAAATGGAGAAAAATAGCTTCTAGTTATGACCATTATGCGTAGAATTTCGAAATGAAACCTGCCCAACTTTTGTAAGTAAGCTGTAAGGAATGAGCCTGCCAAATTTCAGCCTTCTACCTACACGGGAAGTTGGAGAATTAGTGATGAGTCAGTCAGTCAGTGAGTGAGTGAGTCATTGAGGGCTTTGCCTTTTATTAGTATAGATATATATATATATATATATATATATATGTATGTATTGTCAGGGATGCTAGGGGCCATGACCTTGCCGGGACGTCATGAGGGACCGGATGTGGGTCTGTGCCCACCCTGGATCACGTGGGGGTTGCCTTCCGGGTTGCTTTGGGGGCCACGGGTACAGGGCATGGAAGCTCCACCCTGTAGGGGCCCGTGGTCACCGCCAGGAGGCACCCCAATGCCTTGGGGACCTGTTACCCCAGCACTTCCACCACACCAGGAAGTGCTGGGGGGAAGATTTATGACGGCGCCCGGAGAGCAGCCGGGAGGACAGCTGGCACTTCCACCACGCTGGGGCGTGGCCAGAGGAGGAATGCCGGGAACACCTGGTGCTCATCCGGGAACCCTATAAAAGGGGCCGTCTCCATTCATTCAGGGCTGGAGTCGGGTGGAAGAAGGACGAGGCACGAGAGGAGTGTGGAGGCGGCCCGAAGACAAGGCATTGCGTGGCCAGGACTGTGATTGGGGTATTGTGCACGTGACTGGGTCTGTGTGACCAATGAACTGGAGTCTTTGTGACCTATTATTAGTTTGAATATTGTAAATAAACGTGTGGTGGTGGTTTAACAACATGTCCGCCTGTCTGTGTCCGGGCCGGGTTCACAGTATATATATATATATATATATGTACTGTATATATATATATGAGGTGTCATAAAAACGAGTTCAAGACATTATAAAGGTTTGGGGCAGCCACCCATATATTGTTCTTCCCAGCTGCAAAAGGGTTTTCTTTTCAAACAAACGATGTGCATATCACAGAGTCCAAAACAGAACTGGCTATAGTAGCCTAAGATGGAGACTTTAAAGGTCTTGCGAGGAACTGATGTCATCAAAGGGGCCAGAAGCAGAAGTGACGTCATCAGAGGGTCTGGCTTCGGAAGTGACGTCATCAGAGGGGCCGGCTTCGGAAGTGACGTCATCAGAGGGGCCGGAACCTTGCAGGATTTCTCGGGAAAGGTCTGTAGGGAACTGAGAAAGACAGTCAGCGTACTCCACTGCCCCCTGGTCGGATGTTTTATTACAATTACTCGAGCCCTTTAGCTGCCTCCTACTCGCATGTGTGTGACAGAGGTGAGACAAAAATAACCAGACTGGGCCTGAGGCTTTCCTGGAAAACTGTCGACTGGACGTGAATCATAGAAATATATCCCCTCCTACATGCCCTCTCCAAGTGCCAACTGGCTAGGTATATCCTGTGAATAGCCCAATAAGTATTTGCACAACAATCGCTACACGAGTTGCTGCGACAATGTCGGGTGAAAAAAGCGAACAGTGAGACAAAAGAAGACAACGCTCCCGTGCACAATGCTTTTTCCATAAAGCAGTCTTTGACTGACAAAAACATTCCTGTTCTTGATCATCCTCCCTATTCAACCGACTTAGCTTATTGTGACTTTTACTTGTTCCCGAAAATCAAAAGTGACCTGAAAAGAACACATTTTTCATCAATGGATAAAGTGAAGACAGAAACGACAAGCCTTTTGGAGTTCCTCAAGCAAGAAGACTTCCAACTCAGTTTCAAACAATGGAAGATACGTATGGAGCGGTGTAGAGATCTGGAGGGGGAGTATATAGAGGTGACAATGTTTAGAATGCTGTAATTCATCAATAAATCTATATATTTTTTTTAGCAATCCAGTTGTTTTTGTGTCTTGCCTTGTATTGTGCATGTGCACCTGAAACACACCAGCTTCACACACCATAGCTTAGTCTTTTTACAAAATGCTGTCCCCTATATATATATATATATATATTGTCGCAGGCGGCTGGAGGTGGAGCCCAGCCAGGACGCCTGAGGGGACCGGAGGAGGGCTGGTGCCTCCTCCCGACCACGAAGGGGCGACTGCCCTGGTTTTGTTGGTGGCCTCGGGTAGGGGGCTTGAAAGCCCAACCCTGTAGGGGCCCGTGGCCACCGCCAGGCGGCGCCCAGGTTCCTGAAGAACCCTGGACCTCAGCACTTCCACCACACCAGGAAGTGCTGGGGGAAAGAAGAATGGAGACACCCGGAGGGCTTCCGGGTGCGCAGCCAGCACTTCCGCCACACGGGGGCGTGTCCAAGGAGGAATGCCGGGAAGCAGCTGGAGCCCATCCGGTGTGGGGTAAAAGGGGCCGCGTCCCTGCATTCAAGGGCGGAAGTCGGGTGGAAGAGGACGGAGCTGAAGAGAGGACTGGAGGCGGCCTGAAGGAAGGCATAGAGGACTGTGTGAGAGGCCCGGACTTTTGGGGAAACGGTACTGGAGGCACTGGGTTGTGCACTTGTAAATATTGTATATAGTGTAGATAATAAACGTGTGTGTGCTGAAAAAACGTTGTCCGCCTGTCTGTGTCCATGTCCCGTTCCACAATATATATATATATATATATATATATATTGTGGACTTGAACCCGGACACAGACAGACGGACATCTTAAGTTCACCACACACACGTTTATTTTAGAATATTTACAGTGCACTCCCCAGTGCCTCCAGCACCGTTCCCCCAACGTCCAGGCCTCACAGTCCTTTGTGCCTTTCCTTCTCCTGGCCGCCTCCAGTCCTCTCTCCAGCTCTGTCTCTCTTCCACCCGACTTCCGCTCTTGCCTGAAGGGAGGCGGCCCCTTAAATAGGAACCCGGATGGGCTCCAGCTGCTCCCCGGCACTCCTCCGCAGACACGCCCCAGTGTGGCGGAAGTGCCGGCTGCGCACCCAGAAGCCGTCCGGGTGTCCCCGGTCGTCTTCCCCTCAGCACTTCCTGGTGTGGTGGAAGTGCTGGGCTCCAGGGTTGTTCAGGCACCGGGGCGCCGCCTGGCGGTGGCCACGGGTCCCTACAGGGCTGGGCTTCCAAGCCCTTTACCCGTGGCCCCCAACATAACCAGGGCGGACGCCCCCTCGCGGTCTGGAGGAGGTACAAGCCCTCCTCTGGTCCTCCTGGGCATCCCGGCCGGGCTACAGCCCCGGCCGGACGCCACAATATATATATAAAACTTTAAAAATGACAATCAAAAAGATACTATCAATAAATATGAAAAGATTACCTTATGAATAATTTAGAGTAAGGTGCTTAAAATTAATGAAATATAAGTAGATTTACTGTATTTCTTACTGCATATTGTGTTTTCATTAATATTTTATCTTAAAACAATACTATTATTAAAATACAGTAGTTATAACTGAATGTCACTGTAAGTCTAGCTGCCTTTGAGATATTGGAATTCTGTTAAAATAAAGTGAAAAAAAAACCAAAAAAATGTATACGTAATTTTTTGTTGGGTACTGAAAGCTACACCTAGTATTATAAAACAAGGCCTGATGTGTAAATGTGAATAGGCCTACTACAGAGTGAATGTACAGAGTGAATGTGCCTCCCCACATATGAGCACTGCACAAGTGTTTTGGAGAAGGAAGGTAACTAAAACTGTTAAGGGTAGCTTCCAGTAGGAACAACACCGCCTCCTCGAATGCACTTTGACAAATAAAGACAATCTGAATCATTAAAGCACACATTGTGTTTACAGAGGAGTTTGCAAGAGGAACAAATGTCTAACAGTAATTGAGATTTCCTACCTCACTGATAAATATGGCTGATAAGTAGCACTCTGTTTCTTCATGTTCTGGATGCTGCACACAAAACATTGATGTGAACATGCAGCATGTAGATATAAATATAAACAACACAAGTCAGCATTTCCACTCATGTTAATGATAATAAAATTTCAGGAAATAATCAATAAAAGTTCTTCATTTTTTTACATCCATTTTCACTTTATTACTCTGCTGTCTCCTTAAATATGTATGAGAAGATATGGGTTAATTCATGTTTGCTCAATAAAGAGCATGGTCCTTGTCAAACTCTTTTTAATATGTCTAAACTTTCACCACAGCATCCTGGAGGCAGTCCAGAGCAATCCAGAAATAAATCTGGCTTGTTAGAATTCTGTTTGACCTGCGTAGTGCCTGAAAAACAAGATGCAAAATGATCTGCCCTCTCTAAATGGAATTTAAATATTGGGAAATTCTTATCTGTGTCTTGTTGGCAGCCATGCCAAACTCCAAATACTCTGGTCCAGACAGCAGGTGTAAAAAGACTAAACTCTGATGTCTGAAGCTGGTGTGTCTGAGATGCACATACACAAGGCGTATTAAGCACAGAAGAGTTAGGAAAAACAATAATCAACATAATAATGAACAATTCTTATAATAATGAACAAAGCTCATGAGTAGAATGCCTAATGGTAGAGGGAGATGTCACATATATTTTTGCATTCTTAAATCAATTGACCGTTTTAATCTTTGTCTAACCTGCAGCCTGGGAACATTTATTCTGAATGGTTGAACACTATGGAACAACAATCAGATAACCTTTGTGTCAAGTGTCTCTTACAAGAAAAGTGTGTCTCTGTGTGCAGTAGGCTGGGAGAGAAGAAAGAAGCTGAATGAGTGATAAAGCTTACTAAACAGACAGAATGTGGACATGTGCTTTTTTTATTTCTTCAAATTTGGAAATGAAAGCAGGGAAAAAGAATGCTGGCAATAAGCCTACACATGTTTCCCTGTTCAAGGGAAATGAAGAAAAAAAAGTAATTTTCCCCACAGCTTTTAACAGTGTGACAGTTTAGGGCTTTTTCGCTCCCTTGAACCCTCAGACACCACGTCAGACACCAGATAAAAGTCTAAATAATTGATTTATTATAATAATAATGTGCACAAAGCACCCTCCTCTCCACAATACTCCAATAACAATAACCAATAATCCAATCCTCCACTCCCAGATGCTTAGCCACCCTGCCTCCCAACTCAGCTCAGTTGTCTGGGATTTCCCACAGTCCTTTATAGTCCTCGACCCGGAAGTTCTTCTGAGCCCTCAGTCCATGTGATTATCCAGCACTTCCGGGTCAGGTAAAAACTTCTTTTTTTCTTCAGCCCGGAAGTATATCATTTCTTCCGTTCCCGTGACTTGGAAATACTTCCGGGCTATATGGGAAATATAAATCCCTGGGCCTCCCTGCAGCGACTCTTGGCGGCCCCCTTGGTATCCAGCAGGGCTGTACATTATAAGTCCACGGTCCATAATTCCCTGCTGGCATTCGGGGCACCTCTATGCTGCAAGGAGGGCTCCATCTGGCAGCCTGGGGGTATTGGCCGGGATGAATGGCCGGCCATATCTCATAACAGATTGGTTATTTGGATAATCAATTATTTAGCATTGATTTTATATCACATTGCTTATCATGAGCAAAACAATTGTATCATGACTTTCAACTAAAAGTTAAGTTGTTCAGAGTATAAGATGCATTAGCGGAATATAGATCTTCTTGTTCCTACATGTAATTTTTAACTTTCATTTCTTGGCACACAACTGTTACTCCCTGAGGTGAACTACTGCCTTTCCATCTAAAGTTAATGAAACTAAGGGTTTAAACCACATTTTTTACCCCGCTCGCCCACTCAGCTCCGCTTTAATCTACAACAAGCATTGAATAAACATTCATATAAATACTGACAATTACATAAATTCAATATATCATATTATATAACAAAGCTTTCAGCAGCAGGGGCTCATAATATCTGTCAGTTCTAAGAAAAGCAGTCCAAATGCCTGAGACTTCAAATTATTAACATACATTCTCCCTATGTTTGACCATACACTGAGCCTTTTTTACAGAAGTTTGTGACATCCCTATCCACATGCATCCAAAACAAAGAGTTGGCTTACATCCCTTAAACTCTCTAGTCCTTACTTATGGTTGTCATACAATGAAAATACAGAATCTTGTCACAGCATCAGCTTACTCATATGATAAAAGGTGAAGCTGATAGGCAGTGAGTTGGTATGGCAGCATCATTAAAAACATAAAGATTCTGCATTCTGGAATATTTTTATTTACTGAATAATAAATCTGTTATATGTATCTCGTTGAATGAAGTTAGATGTATCTAATTTTAGGACTTGGTGAGGACCATATGCTTATTAGGTATGTCCTGATATATAAAACTATAGACTGTAAAAGGAATGTAAGGGATCCATTCCACACAGAAACAGCTGTCTGACAACCTTTTAAATATAAAAATTTGCTTTGTGAGCCTATTGTTATTTGAATTGTTTACCCATCAAGCCTCTAATGTTGATTACTAATAATAATGTATTTAGCCAGATGAAAGCTGTTTGTGTTAAGATGTTGGTAATGTGTATGACTTTTATCTTTGCTTTATTTTTCAGATAAATAGAAATGTATGCAGTTTAAAAGTTGAAAACTTGAATTGATTCCTTACTCATCTGTGCCATGCAAACTTTAATGTTTTTAAGCATATCTCTGAGTTTCCAGTATTATAACTTTACAAGGCCTTCTCCTTTCAGTATCTGAGACCCACTTGAGGAAATTAGACACAGGAAAAATAAAAGCGAGAAGAGATTAATACTAAATGGGCTAAGTCATAATTGTACAATATTACTAATTAACCGTTTTTACTTTAAATATGCATAGAGACTATTAATAGAAAATAAAATAAGCAGAACTTTTTGACATTATTTTACCTCCAAATTCAGAACTTTGAAAATGTTCTTGATACAGGCTAAATAACAAAAAACATGGTGTTGCCCCTTGGACCTATCTGGAAATTCAGTTTTATGGTATGACATGCGAGTGCACATAGGGAGCAGCTTCAGGGCTCTTGTGATTGTAATTTCCCACCACTCCAGAGGTTGACACTGTCTCCTAATGTTTTTCCTCTTCCTCCCTCTGCAGACCGGAAGATTGATGTCTGTAATACCACTGATGTCACTTCTGGCATCCATCCACCTGGACATGCCTCTTCCTGCCAAACTGGAAGATCAATCTTCTTGAAGCAGCTATTTTCTAAACTTACATCTGTGAAGATGTATCCATGATTGTTGCATATTTTCTTTTCTTTACAATCCATTTAATTAAGGTTACCAGGGTGATACCCCAACTCTTTATCGTGGTCCTGTCCTTCTCTTACAAGTATTATCTGTCATATATGATGATGAGGTATCTATTTCAATGACCTATTATTAACTTATTTTGGTATGCTGAAACTTTAATTGGAGACTCCCGTATGAGCAGTGATCACTATTAAAAATTCATGTTATCAGAAATCTATTTATCATCAGTAAGATTTAAGCTGGAAGGATATTAGCAGATATTAGCAGTATAGACTTTATGAACTTCGTCAATGAGAAAATGAAAAATATAAGATCCCAGATCTCAGCATCACAGTACAAACCGCATACTAGCTTAGCAGACCCTGTCTCACATTGCATTCAGCACTTTAGTAATTTTAATCCTGTAAGTGAGCAGGAAGTCTTAACTTTAATTTCTAAAATAAGCCCACTACTTGTTCCCTAGATCCAGTGCAAACAAAACTAGTAAAAAGTGCAATGGATGTTCTTGCAGCGCCTATTCTAAACATTATCAATAGTTCATTATTGCATGGCACAGTACCTGATGCACTAAAAGTGTCAGTCATTAAACCATTACTTAAAAAGTCACAACTAAACCCACACACACTAAATAATTATAGGCCTATTTCAAATTTACCCTTTCTCTCTAAAATACTAGAAAAAATAGTTGCTGATCAGCTTCAGTCACACCTTACGCATTACAATTTATTTGAAAAATTCAAATCTGGTTTCCGCACTGGTCATAGTACAGAAATGGCACTAACGCGGGTTGTAAACAACATTCTGATATCCTCTGATGAAGGAAAATCCACTATAATTATGTTAAACTTAAGTGCAGCATTTGACACCATTGACCATTCTACTGTATTTTACTGCCAGGCTAGAAAATGATGTTGGGTTTACAGGCACTGTGCTCACGTGGTTTAGTTCTTAATTATCAAATTGATTCCAATATGTACAGAACTGTGCTGACAGTACTCCATCATTATATACAGAAGTGAGGTATGCTGTCCCGCAGGGCTCAGTACTGGTCTAAAATGTTTATTTTTATACTGTATTGAGGATTTGTTTTGTTCTGTGCATTGTATTGTATTGAGCCCCTTCTTTTTGACACCAACTGCACGCCCAACCTACTTGGAAAGGGGTCTCTCTTTGAACTGCCTTTCCCAAGGTTTCTTCCATTTTTTCCCTACAAGGGTTTTTTTGGGAGTTTTTTCTTTGCTTTCCTAAAGAGTCAAGGCTGGGGGGCTGTCAAGAGCCAGGGCCTGTTAAAGCCCATTGCGGCACTTCTTGTGTGATTTTGGGCTATACAAAAAATAAATTGTATTGTATTGCATTTAAATAGCTATACAATTAGGAAGCCATATTTTTAGATTGATGTACTTGCATTGTATTGTCAGTATTGAACACCATAACATAAGGTTGTTCAATAGTCTATCTGGTATTGCAGCACCTTCGGTCAACTGTCAGTGTTTGACTTTATGCTTGTACCATCTGTTCTGGTTTGTGCATATTCTTAAGATACTCTCTGAAAAGTGAATATTCTGACCAGCAGCCTGGTGGTGATTGGCAGGTGGCCCTGTCCCTGTGGAGCCATTCACAAAATACAAGAATCATAACCTAGGTCACAGCCCTTTCCCAACTTACACATAGAAAAGTGCACTTTATAAACAAAAAAAAAAACATTAATAGAAATAAATGATACAAAATTAAACATTAATTAATCATCATGAATCTGCATTGCTCAGTAAAAAGTCTCAGTAATATTCATGTTAAATATTCATGTTCAATATTCCCCCAGCTTTGTCTGATGGAAGCCTGAGCTTTTGCTCTTACATAGCTATTACAATACAATACAATACAATTTATTTTTGTATAGCCCTGCCTTTGCTTCTTTATTTTCTCAGAAATTACACTTGTGAAGATATTTGTGTTTGTCTTTGCCATACTATTTCTAAAGTTACTATATTTTTTCTTCTGTGTCCTTTTGAAAACTCAAGCAGTGTGTGGATATGCTACCTTAGCAATGCATTACAAATGATTTTTCATATGATGTGCTTTCTACCTTTCACTGCCTTAAAATGCATTTCCATTACTTTTCCTAAATGTAATGTTTCATATTTGTTTGCACTAAACTTTTGTCTCACACTGCATATATTAATGTTCCATCCCTCAATAATAAGTCCATAAATGGAACTTTCTGCCACCTTTTCTGGCTTATCTGGAGAGGTCATATGACTGATGTCACACATGCACATCTGAGGGTTGCCTTCTAGGCTCATTTGAAGTAAGCACTACCACTCCAGGACACACTGACTGTAATATCTACCTTTTCTCCCACAGCCCTAAGAAACCACCCACGGCATGGCATGTCTCACTCAGGACAGAGCAAACTGATAACTAGATGACTGAAGAACCTGTCTGTTTGATTTTTTGTTAACCTGCTTTTTCGAGTTGCTTTATTAGGCATGGCATTGAGCACCTGTTTCTGTTCAAGGACTTTGTAAATATTAAAAGTGGTGACCCGGATGGTGCCCCAGTGCTTTTTCCGTGGTCAATGTATTCCCTCGGTCAACACTGGGGTCTCTGTAAAAGCACTGTGGCGTAATCTTTGGGATATCATCCTATCATGCATCCATTTCTTGAATCTACTCAATTTAAGTTTGTGGTGAGCCAAAATGTATCAATTAAAAGAAGACAATTAGAAAGTTCAACGCCTGAATTGCTGGATTTGTGAGCTATAAACACTGATTTGAAGCCAAGTGCTTTACTTAACATGGGAAGCTGTCTGACTTAATAATATTTGTAAGAATGTCTTACATGTTTTGTTGTGTTCAGTATTCACTAGAGTAGTAAACATCATGTTTAAGAATATAAAAATTTTCCCAATGAAGGCCTCCCATTAGTAATAAAGATCAATAAATGCTGTTATGCAGATGTTACCATGAAGAACAGCTGTTTGAATCTCGCTCTGTTTTACTCTTCCATGAGTTGGCATTAGAGTTCTTTTGCCCACAGAAGCACTATTGTATATGTGCCGTACTTTTGTAGAATTTAAGAACATGTATGAATAAAAGAAAGGAATAAAAAGGTGTATTTATTTGTAACTCCATTAAATTAAATACTCCCTGTAATGGGTTTAAACAAGAACACCTCACCTCATTTATGTGTTTACATTTCACTCATTGTCCTTGATTTACTTAGGAAGAAAAAAAAATAGTGGCGTTTTTGCTGCTTCATGCACACCCTGGCCCTGATCCAGATAAATTAGCAAACATTATCCCTGGGGTCAAATGGTAAGCCAGCTTTGTAGCCTGTTACTTGCTGCTCTCCTTTAGTATAAATTTTGACAAACCTCTGTCTCTGTTTACTTTCTTTGTGGTACATTTACACAGTGCAAATTTTATTGGCACAAAATGTCCTCAACCATCCGCACTCAAAGCAGAATTCTTCTCTCTCGATAAACAGAACATGCCATAGTAAAGAGAGCTTTGTTTGGATGTATTTGTTTAGTTTTGTTCTTTTTTTCATGTGTTGTAGGATAAGACAGAGACATATTTTAGGACATATATAGTTAGTACAGTGAGTTCAAAGGAATCTCATTCACTTATGTTACTTCTTTGAGTATACAAACACATTTAATAACACCCTTAATGTAATAACATATAAAATAATATACAGCATGACATGCTGTTCTCAGTCCACATCCTTGATTGCTCTGATAGCTTTTCTTTTATGTGCACCAGGTAAATTCTAGGCAAAAGAGAACTCAATGCAGAGGCTACCCTGTCAGTCTATAACCTGTCTTGCTGAATATTCAGTATGTGACCACCGCTGCCCATGGCACACATGGACCTCTTGAGCCCCAGATCTTTTTGATGACCCTAGTTTTGTGCATAGCTGTATTACCTAAGGAGCTACATTCCTTATGTACAGATCTACCTGTAAATCCTCTGCAGTCAGCCTCAATGGAGAGGCAGCGTGAACTCCAACCAGGCCAATGGTGCTTAGCCACTTCGCCTTCTTGCTCTACCTAGACCTGTTCCCCTCATTCGGCTCATTCATATAGTCCTTTTAAGGTGGGCAGTCAAGCTCATTCAGCACAACTTGCTGTATTGTTTCAGACCACTCTGCAATGGAATAAGCATATTCAGCAAGAAATTTAATGACAAATAATATTGTTAATATTATTATAATAATACATTACTCCTGAATCATATCTGTAGAAAAAAATAGCATGCTAAATTTCCCTGGCTGGTTTCTGTGTATGGTATGTGGAGTTTGTATGTTCCCTTCTTGTTCATCTGTTTTATTTATTTACTTATTTATTTTTTACTTTTCTCTTTTTACCAGGGGTTCCTGCCATTTTACTAAAATAAGCTGACAATTTTAAATTGATTCGTGTGTAGGAAACTGTGGTTTGTGCATCTTATGAGTGGCTTGAGTTGACACCTCTTACCATTTTAGTAACAGTTAGGAGAACCTGAAGGATCAACTAAGCAAACCTCAATCATGTAGTGGCAGTCACTAATTGCTTTAATTACAAATTATTTAAGCACTTGTATTTACTCTCTCTTAGTACAATATTTCTTATATGATGCATGTGAGACAAATGCTAAGCCATTAAGACAAGCAAACAGCAGGCACAGATGTTAGTATTTATCAGAGGCTGAGATATTCTGGCATTGCTGATACAATGAATATAAACCAAACCTAAGAATGTGCTTTTACCACCCTTGAATAGCTTAGAGGCTTAAAACCAACCTCTTCATGTAATTAAAAAAATTTCTAAGTATTTATAGGATAGCACTTAAAGCAATACACACCGGAGTGTTAAAAGCTTAGAAATCAATAAAGATCAGATTTTGGTATTATATAATGCAGAGATCTCACCCTTTTGATGCAGATAAGTTTCAGGGAAAGACAGTTTTGCAGCAGCTCAACAAAGTACAATGCATTTTGTTAAATGTGCAATTCTTTGGACAGTGGCACTGTTGACAATAATGATTTGCATTCTTTCTAAAGTACATTTAGATGCCACTTCCAATTCAATATCCCAGTTTTTCATATATAATTAACATCCTTGGTAGTCTGATAAACAATATAAGTGGCTACATAGAAAGTAAGGCTAGCTGGTTGTAAACAGACTGCACTTCAGTGACAATGTTTGCAGTCAAAGAAATGTGAAGTTATCTCTCAGATTTAGGTTTAAGACAATCTGTAGAAAGATCCGTCATTTTTATTCAGTACTTATGTATTAAATGAGTAGCATAAATGTAGTCAGGTTACATTTTTTTTTACTCTTAGGAATGAAATAAATAATAATCCAATATACTGTGTAAAGCTGAATATGTGTTTAATAATATATATGTGTGTGTTTTTCTGATCGTGAATCTACACTGTTGAAACTATCTTGGCTGCATTTTGCACATTTTCTCCATTTGTATAGGGGAATAATCACAGACTATGTTTTGTTCTGAAATTTAGTTGGTGCCCCAACTCCGGGCAGTGTCACGTACCACCTCCATTAATTGTATTCAACACTATTAAGAATGGGCAGCACGGTGGTCAAGGGTAGCGCTGCCGCTTCACATTAAGGAGACCTGGGTTCGCTTCCTGGGTCCTCCCTGCATAGAGTTTGTATGTTCTCCCCATGTCTGTGGGGGTTTTCCTCCAGGTACTCCAGTTTCCTCTCAAAGGCATGCAGGTTAGGTGCATTGGTGATCCTAAATTGTCCCTAGTGTGTGGGTGTGTGTGCCCTGCAGTAGGCTGGCACCCTGCCTGGGGATTTGTTCCTGCCTTGCGCCTTGTGTTGGCTGGGATTGACTCCAGCAGACCCCTGTGACCCTATGTTAGGATATAGTGGGTTGGGTAATGACTGACTGACTATTAAGAACCCAATTAACAATACTTACCTTTATCCCCTGTCACATTCTAATTTTCTAATTTTCCTTTTTTTCAGGTTTCTGCATTTTCTGTTATGTCTGTTATGTCTTGACCAGCAAATGTTAAGTATCTGTTCCCAAAACTAGGGTTTCTTAGACCTTTTTTTCTTGTGACCCAATGTTGCCCTTCTCAGTGTCTTGAAGACCCTTAGTCCCCCTTAGTGAATTGCTGTCAATCGTCAAAGCATGTCCCTCTTGGAGAGAAGAATCATCTGAGCAGTTGCTCCCCTTGGAAAACTGATCATGATTGTCCAAGCAGTTTTCCCATTTGGAGAATTGTCAGTACATGGGCCATCTTTGAGAGTCACTGCAGCAACTGTCAGAGCAGAGCAGTGTTGGTTACTTAAATAACCCATGGTGACCCATTGTGATACACTTCACAAACCATATGTGACGCAATCCTATTTAATACAATGGTGACGTGCGACTTTATGCAACAACCTATAGAACCATAGTTTGAAAAACTCTGTCCTGAATTTTTAATATTTACAGCACTGAAGGAATTTAAAATCAATATTCTTTTCAGGACTTTTAAAATAGGACCTTTTAATGGCTAAAACTGAGTATACAGAACAGGCTTAGGTCCAAATCAAGTCAATTCTTGTGTTTTATTTTTTTCTTCATGCTCTGCTATGCCTTCTGGGCAGAACTACTGCAAAATTAATAAGGTGGGAGGTGAGTCTTCAAAGCTTGTACTCATTACACTTACGTTCACAAGTAGTTTTCCCAGAAATTTGTAATGTTGTGCACATGTGAATGGATACCTGACATGTAGATTATATGACACAAGTAAGATGAGTTTTTTCCATGAATGTTTTGATATTGTTTGCTGTTTTTTCAGCATTAATCTCCATTGACACCTATGGTATCAGTAAATGTTCTACCTTACTTCTACATAAAAACAGGAGATTACAATTTATTTGCCATTGCTACAAACAACACATGGTAAGTAACAGATATAAAAATAACCATTTTGGATGGAGTAGTCCATTAATATCAACTATTTATATATTAAAAACATGTAATAAAACATTCTATATAGTCCTTTTATTGTGCCTTTTCCTTCAATTACTGCATCTCCTTTTCCAAATGCCAATAACGTAAACCTGTCAATTCAAAACATGCAGGCATCAGTTAATGGTCTTTACTACTGACACCTCACAAATAGAATTGTAGGTCACATAGTATAGCTGTAATTTAAAAAAAGATGCAAAGCATTGTTCATAATTGTACTGTATAAATATCATACAACAGGTGGCTACAATTTAGTACAGTTCACAGTGTGAGTAAAAATAGTTTTGCTGATGTAAATGCCAGTTGCCAGCAACAGAAATTGCCTGAAATGAACTCCCATTTGTAAAAAGTACCCTAGTAAACGGTGTGTTCTCAAGAGTCTATTCTTTTCAAGGTCACAGTCAATTTCAAAGGCCATTTTGCTCCTAACCGAACCTAGTTTTGCTGAGGGATTTCATTTTCCATGCATGTCCTTCAGAGTGTCTGTTACCAGAGACGTTTTCGTGGAACAGTGCCCCATTTTTAGTTACTGTGCAGCTGGAACCCTGCCATATCCCTGGCATGCAAGCCTGTGAGTTAGGCTCTAATTAGAGCACCACTTTAGCTGCCTTGTCTGAATATACTGACCTCGATAGGAACATCTTTTCTACCCTAAAAGGACATGGCACAAGAAGCCTTTCAGTTGACAGAGGAAAAAAAAGAGTGAAATGTTACTATTTCATAAACAAATCTACCAAATTGTTAACACCATATAGCAATAGGGTGCCCTATTAATGAAAGTGCTGAAAACCTGGTGTCAACAGATGCTCTTGACAGACAGCCATCCAACTTAATAAAAGGATAAGTGTCTGTGTGTCCAGCTAGTTGCTGTATCTCAGTCATTTCAACAGATTGTGCATCACAAACATTGACACTGCTTTTATGAATCCCATAACAAATGGCATATAACAGAAACAAATGCAAGGAATTTGTTGTTCTGATATATGGCACATCACAAACATTTGTAGTAATGCATTTTACTGCCACAAATGCTTGTATTGCACCATCAGTTTGAATTGCAAATGCAGTACATTTTTATGACTGCATGCATTAAAAAATGCATTCTAATAGATGGTGCACTGTAAAATGTTAAAGCTGAGGTCTATATTGATTACTTATATTTCACCCCATCGTAGATGAGTAGCACAACTAGCCTAATACAGAAAAAGATGCATGTGCACCAATGGAAGGTGAAGAACAACAGAGGATGATCAAATATTAAAAAAAAAATAATCAAAGAACAAAGCAGAGAAACAGATGAAGAGTAAACCTGTCTGTCGTCCTTATCGTATGATCTAGATAACTCATAGTATAAATGGCTGGTTCATTTGCAAAATAATAAAACTCTATCAAACTCTTACTTTTTGCTTTTTTCCTCTGAAATTCCACTATATGATGACTGGCTGTGAAACTTTTTTTTTTTTGCAGTATTAGGAGCAAGGCAGGAATCGGTTAATCAGAGGTAAAAACTACATTGAGAAACAATGACACACACAACAACAGAAAAAAACTCCACACAAGTCAGTGACAAAACTGTAATTGAAGCTTAGGTATATGAAAATTGTAGACACTAGAGCTAATCACTGTGCCTGTGTGCCACTGACGTGCTTCATATGATCCAAACAATATGAAGCTGTGTTTTCATAACATGTTTTCATTCAGTACTATACTGCACAAAAAAAAAAAATCAAATAAGTGCTCACAATCATAAGTGAACGTGGAACAAAGTAAGGGACATGCAAGTCAGTGTTGAACTTTAATTTGCTATATATACAGCAACAGTACTCTCTAGATATCTACCAGAATTCTGAGAAAAATATGGAGAGCTACTTTTTCATTTTATTTAGTTTCACCAAATAAGGCACTCATCCTTTGCATGGGCTACAGGCTTTTGAAAAAAAAAGTATTATTTAAAAATGTTTAAATGTTTAAAAGTATTACAGTAGATATTTCCTATTTTGATATTTTGCTTTTAGAAGGAGTATAAAACAAAGCCCTGAGAGGTCAGATGTATTCTTAGTTCTTAGATTCACTGAAGGGAAGGTGGCAGGGAGGTGGCAGAGTGCACTAACTCTTTTTCTCACTTTTCTGCAGACTGTTCATGGGAAATTCCACCTGGCCCTGATGACGTCAATTCCGGTTCCAACCCCTTTGATGTCACTTTCGGGCCCGAACCTATGGATGAAGACCCTTCCGGTTTGGGCCCCTTTGAGGTCACATCCTATACTGGCCTTTAAAGCCGCCACCTTTCCTCTATCCCCTCAGCTCTGTTCTGGACTCCAACCTGTACACATCAGTACAAATCCTCAACCATTTTGCAGCCAAGGAATAATATATGGGTGGCTGCCCCAAACTTTCTGTGGCTCTTTTTAATTTTTGTGACAATGTTATATATTATTATATTAGTATATGCTAACAATGGAGTCAACAGTTGCTATTCCCAAACTTTGGCTCTTCATCTAGTTAACAGTTATGAAGAAGTGAGTGCTACTATGGAACTAGTGACACTGGAGCCTGAATGGCTAATTAGATGGAATTATTCTGGAGATGAACTTCATTTTTACTTTGCCACAGTCTTTTACTGTATCTCAGCCACATTTCCATGGAGGACTTGAAGTTGTACTCACATTATACAGCCCTGGAGGACTTGAATTGCATAATTCAATTACAGAAGGCCCAATTTTCAGACTAATTTTACCCATAGGAATCCCTGCTTAAAACATCAATGAGCAACTTAGACACAAATTGAGTTAATGATGTTTCTAAGCACCTTACCCCAGTTTCATGCTTTAACCGTGTCAGCTGTTTAAATGCTACTTTTAGGACAGCTTAAGAATTATCAAGTATTATCATTCATTTTGACTGTTTAGTATCTAACTTTGAGGTAATGCCACTTGGAAAATCACAGCTTAAGGACCACTCCATCATCATAATGTATATTTATTTAATTTAATCGTGATACTCTGTATTTTAAATTAATTATCATTACTATTCATGGTGGCTCTAAAATCTGTACTAACCCCTACTCTCTCTTATGTTTCTTTCCCGGTTTTCTGTGGTGGCAACCTGTGCCACCACCACCTAATCAAAACACTGTGATGTCACTACATTGATGGATTAAAAGCCAGAAGTCTACATGACCATCATCATCAAGTCCTTCCATGAGAACCCTAAATACAAAGAGGACTGTTTTCATTTATGTTAGGTAGATTGCCCAGAGGGGGCTGGGTGGTCTCGTGGCCTGGAACCCCTGCAGATTTTATTTTTCTCTCCAGCCATCTGGAGTTTTTTTTTTTTTTTTCTGTCCTCCCTGACCATCGGACCTTACTGTTATTCTATGTTAATTAATGTTGTCTTATTTTAAATTCTTACTTTGTCTTTTTTCTCTTCATCATGTAAAGCACTTTGAGCTACATTATTTGTATGAAAATGTGCTATATAAATAAATGTTGCTGTTGTTGTTTAAATACTCATCTCACATATTATTCTCCTGAACTGTAAAATCCTTCTTCTTCTTTATCTTTTCCCACTTCTATGTGGGGTCAATATGCTTGATCAACCTTCTCCATACAGCTTGACCCTGCACCTCCTCATGAGTCAAGCCCTTTTCCTTCAAATCTTCTTTTACTTGATTCCTTTACCTTTACATTCTTGTCCCCTATACTTCCATTGTCATCACTCTTATTCCCACATATTCAATGTCCATCCTCATCACATGTCCCTACCACTTTAGCATAATTTCCTTTACTTCCTTATATATGTCTCTCATGTTTTTTGTACATCTGATTGTCTCATTTCTTAATGCTGTACTTTTTTGTAACTCTACCATCCTTCTCATCATTCTCATTTCTGCCACATCTAACTTCTTCTCCTGTGCTCCCTTTACTGCCCATGACTCAGCTCCATACATCATTGTATGTCTTACCACTGTCTTGAAAACCGTACCTTTAACCTTTGCCTCAATTCTTTGATCACACAATACTCCTTAAACCTTCTACCATCCACATTACACTCAATGGGCTATCTCTGCATCTCTGCATCTAGATGCATCTAGTCAATGCATCCTTCTTATCTGATCTGATTGAACTTTTAACCCACCTAAGCTCTTACTCTCAGAGAATTATCCTTCTTGGTGATTTCAACATCCATATTGACACTACTACATCTAAACTGAGAAATGAATTCCTTTCCTTACTGGACTGCTTTGACTTAACACAACATGTTGATTTTCCCACCCACTCTTGTGGTCATATATTGGATCTGATCTGCACTTCTGGACTATCTGTTGCCAATATTTACAGCACTGATTTGGGACTCTCTGACCATAAAGCAGTATTTTTCACTGTCTCACTGCCTTTACCTCCTCTTACCTGTAAACGACAAATCTCTTACAGAAACCTTAAAAATATCTGCCCCTCTATCCTTTCTGGATCCATTTCTGATCTTTTACTGTCTGCACCTATTCCCTCAACACTAGATAGTCTTGTTGACCACTATAACTCAGCCCTTCATTCAGCATTAGATAAAACAGCTCCTTTAAAACATAAGGAGGTTTCCTTTAAACGTTCAGCTCCTTGGTATAACTCAGATTTGCGATCTATGAAAGCAGCTGGCCGACGCCTTGAGAGAATGTCACGTAAGACTGGCCTCACCGTGCACATCCAGGCTTTCTCTGATCACCAAAGAGCTTACAGAGAAGCACTAACTGCTGCTAAGAACACCCACTATGGCAGAATAATAGAAAGTGGCCACAATAACCCAAGGGTTTTGTTTTCTGTAGTTAATAAACTACTCGAACCTGCATCTAGCCCAACTACCTCTTCTACTGAAGTCTGTGAGGATTTCCTCCACTTTTTCCGTAACAAAATGAAAGATCTAAATAATTCAACTAACATAAATGTATCATCTGTTTATATCTCTCCCTGTTTTCTCACTCCATCCAGCTCCTTCTCTAAGTTCTCACCAGTCACATCTGCTTTTGTTAATGACCTGCTTTGTAAAATGAGGCCAACTACTTGTGTACTGGACCCCATCCCCAGCACAATACTTAAATCCTGCCTTCATGCCATAATCCCGACTGTTACAACAATAATAAACTCATCCCTTGACACTGGCTCTGTGCCGCTCACTTTTAAAATCGCTTCTGTAACCCCAATGTTAAAAAAGTCTGGTCTTGATGCTGACAATCTTAACAATTTCCGGCCTATTTCCCACTTACCTTTCCTGTCTAAAGCTCTTGAGCATGTTGTAGCCTCCCAGCTCACCAATTACTTAACCTCTAATAACTTGATGGAACCCTTTCAGTCTGGTTTCAGGGTGCAGCACAGCTGTGAAACTGCTCTGCTACGAGTAACCAATGATTTGCTTATGGCAGCAGACTCTGGACAAACCAGCACATTAATTCTGTTAGACCTCAGTGCAGCATTTGACACTGTCAAACATGACATTCTACTGTCCAGAATGGAGAACATGCTGGGTATCTCTGGCACTGCCCTCCAGTGGTTCAAGTCCTATCTGACTGATAGACAAGAGTTTGTTAGTCTGGGCAACAGCAGGTCCAGCACAGCGCCAGTCACACAAGGAGTTCCTCAGGGCTCTGTCCTCGGCCCTCTTCTCTTCTGTATTTATATGCTTTCCCTTGGCCATATTATTCATAGCTATGGACTGGGCTATCATTTTTATGCAGATGATACTCAACTCTACTTCAATGTTAAAAGTGGAACTTCATCAGAGCTTTCTCAGCTCACAACCTGCCTTAGTGAAATTAAAACCTGGATGGAGCAGAACTCTTTAAAATTGAACTGCAACAAAACTGAACTCCTGCAAATTGGGACTAAAATGCAACTTAATAAAATGAGCTCCTTCCCAGTCCATCTTGGCGGTGATCTCATCAGACCTGCCTCTACTGCAAAGAATCTTGGTGTCATTTTTGATTCCTCCCTCTCTTATTCCGCCCACATAAATCACATTAAGAAACTTTCTTACTTTCACCTCCGTAACATATCCCGTGTTCGCTCCTTCCTCTCCTTTTCTAATGCTGAGAAACTTGTCCATGCTTTTATCACATCCCGCATAGATTATTGTAACTCGCTGCTGGCGTGTGCCCCTTCTAATCTTATATCACAGCTCCAGCTTATTCAAAACTCGGCTGCAAGAGTCCTGACTCGAACCAGCAGCAGCGAGCACATCACACCCATTCTGCTCCGTCTTCATTGGCTCCCTGTGTCTTACAGAATCGAATATAAAATCCTACTAATAACCTACAAAGCCTTAAATAACCTCGCACCAAACTACATCAGTGACCTTCTCCATCACTATGTGCCTGCCCGCCCACTAAGGTCCTCTGATTCTGGCAATCTTGTTGTGCCCCACACTAATCTACACTCCATGGGTGACAGGGCCTTCAGCTGTATAGCGCCCAGACTCTGGAATGACCTACCGAAATTAATCAGATCAGCTGACTCCATGAATTCTTTTAAAAAACAACTCAAAACTCATCTGTTCAGGAAGGCTTTTAGCTCTATTTGACTTCATTCCCCTTCTCTCAGTTTACCTCTCTGTCAAAATGCTTATGTAACCTGTGTGTGTGTGTGCTAGACCATCAATTCTGTTGTCTGTTAGGCTTTCTTTGAACTTACTGTCTTAATATTCTTTATTTATTTATTTGGTTTGTACAATGCTATACGCTGTATACCCTGCTGTTTTCTCTTATTTTCTGTAAGTGCCTTGAGCATGAGAAAGGCGATATATAAATAAAATGTATTATTATTATTATTATTAGTTTGGACTACCACTGATCCTAGATATTTAAACTTATCCACTCTTTTTAATAGCTCTCCCTGTAGGCTAACCTCAAAATATTCTTTATCATTCTCCTTCTTCTTCTTTTGGTTGCTCCCATTAGGGGTCATCACAACAGCTCATCTTGTTCCATATTTTCCTCTCCTCTACATCTTGCTCTGTCACACCCACCACCTGCATGTACTCTCTCACCACATCCATAAACCTCCTCTTAAGTCTTCCTATTTTCCTCTTTCTTGGCAGCTCTCTCTTTAATATCCTTTTCCCAATATACCCAGCATCTCTCCTCTGCACATGTCCAAACCAAAGCAATCTCGCCTCTCAGACTTTGTTTCCCAACCATCCAACCTGAGCTGACCCTTTAATATACTCATTTCTAATCCTGTCCATTATCGTCACACCCAGTGCAAATCTTAGCATCATTTAACTCTGCTATCTCCAACTCCTGCTTTCTGGTCAGTGCCATCGTCTCCAACCCATATAACATAGCTGGTCTCACTACCGTCCTGCAGACCTTCCCTTTCACTCTTGCTGATAACCGTCTGTCACAAATTACTCCTGACACATGTTTCCCACCCATTCAGCCCGGCCAGCACTCAAAATCCAAACCTGTCTATTATAGTATTAGGGTGTAATGACGTACTGTACTACTTACAAATAAAGTAATGAAATTTACGATACAGATGCAATCCAAAATTAATTCAACATATGGCAATCCCTCATCAATGTCATCTTCAAATAGCATGCCCTTAAATATTTTATCATTTGCTATATGTTTGTCTTTTTTTGATCTTTACAGTTATGTGAGGAAGAATGACTTGAATATACTTGTTGAAGGAGTACTCAGTAGTCTGTGTGATAAAAATCTGCGTCCTCCCAGTTCAATCCAGTTATTCACTGATCTATACTGAACGTCCTGAATGGGAAACTGACCATGGGCAACAATACAAATGGCATTTGTCTGGCCCTGTTTGGATGCCAGTATGGCACATTCAGGTAAGCTAGTCACTAGATTATATTGAAGTGTTGCAAATAGTTTAAGTTCAGAGTGAATTCTGCCATTATATGAACAACATGACAGAGCTCAGAGGGAAGAATTAAGTCAGCAGATGTCTTTCTGCAGTACCTGTCTTGTACTTTCAAAAGCAATTCAATGTCCTGCTGTTTATGCAAATTGAACTTCATATATTAAGATGTGTAGGTCTTAAATACTCACTCACAATGGACACACTATTATACAATTTAGTGAAATGCAATAAACTCCTGTTATTATGCATCAGAGTCTATACTCATTTATAAGGAACAACTAAGCTTGTTACTCAGAATGTGGCCAGTTTTAAGCAATATTATAAAAAATATTTTGGCATGAACTTATGTACTTGTTTTCAGCTAATTTCGATTTTAAATTTGAGGCCTTAATACATTCTCACCTTTTCTTTGAATTTATTTATTTGTATCAATCACCTACTATTCTTTATCTATTCTGTAGATGACTCTTTAATCACTAGCTGTCCGTCTAATTTAAATTTATCCATTAAGAACAAATGAATTGAATTATTTTTTATGTATTCCATTCCTGGGAAAATAACATGAAAACTAAAAGGTTGAGTTGTATCAGAAATTTGAAGTAAATTAAAAATATTGCTATTTAAAATGGACATATGCTAAGCTAGCTTGCATTCCCTAGGGCCCATGAACACCACCTCCTTACTTTTCCTGCCATAGCTAATAGAAAGACATCTGTTAATACACTACATGTATACATGTTACTATGTTAATGTTAGGTGTAGACATATGTGGAACTGCGACAGGGCACCCCAGTTTGTCGCTATTTGAGTGGAATAACTTCAAAAAATGTGTTTAACTCATCCTTATCAGAGAACTATTAATGAACTATTACTATTATTAAATAAATAAATAAATAGCCATCACACAGTAGTAACCAGAAAATGCTGCAAGACCACAGAAAATACAAATTAAAGGCAATGTGTTAGACTGTAAATCACAAGGCTATCAGGGTAATCTCCTACAATGGCTCACTGTACAACTCTGAGTAAGTACAGAGACTGAAGTAGAAAAAACTTTATATCGGGTAAACTTCATTTTCCTTTTCTGTTCATTAGTGTATTACAATGAATGTAACAAACTAATTTATGAGGGCAACATCACATTTGTGGGCAGTCAGCTTTTTCTGATAGTGCAGATAATGGACATCAAATAAATATTTTCAAAAGGCATATGCAACTTTGAGGAAAAAAAATTCATATGTAACTGAGAGGTTTGGGATCACATATTTCCATGAAATAAAGCAAAGGTGTAAAAAGGGGATCCTTCCTTTGGGTTTGGCCTTGTTTGGTATGCCTTATTTCAGGCAGTGGCCTTTTTGTCTACCATACTGTTGTTCACTAAGCTGGTGATCTTGGACTTTGGAAAATCAGTGCAAATTGCTGCTAAAGCTGATAGAAGCATTGATGAAAGCAGCCATCTCCTGATTATCTGTATTTACTGCTTGTTCAAATGATTAGTTTGTCTTTTTGGGGGATAATATCAAATATAGTTTTCGCATTTTTTTGCTACACCACTGAGCTCTCATTTTGAATAGTCATACATTTTTTTTCTTTTTTGCAGCACATTAATACATGCATGAGTTTATAAAAGTGACTTATTAAAGACCTGCTCTGATTGTGTCCCACTCATATCAACCAATCAGGACTCATGCTTTTTTTTTAAAGCTCTTTATTTAGCTCTATTTGGATATAATTATAAACATGCAGATCCAGGTGGGGTTGGGATGTGTGTTGGATACTGAATTTCTGTGAGTGCACATAGGTGGGCACCCAAATTGCCCTGATGGTAGATCCGACCATTCCATAAGGGTATGTAAACAATTGTAATACTGTAGTGTATATCCCTATTTGGATAAAAGATACAACTTAGAGAGGACATGTATTTATTATTTTTAGTATTATTAAGGTTATTTACCTTACACATTACATTACAATAAGTAAAGTTTAGTCAAGATACATTCAGTGCAACATTCCCAACATTAATCTTAGCAATTAAATTAAATCATTGACCACACTCAACAGCCCTTGTCTTATTCAGTCCAGAGATCAAAACGGGGCCCAGTACATGAAAGGTGTTACTTTATATAATTAAAATGTATTATTATTACTGTTATTATTATTATTATTATTATTATTAGTAGTAGTAGTAGTAATAGCAGTAGTAGTAGCAGTAGTAGTAGTAGTATTGCAAGATGTCTTCTTGTGTATCATCAAACAACAAAAAAGATAAGCAAGCCTCAGCAAGCTTATTGTGGAGCAGCATTAATGTCTTCTTGCCATATTCTGGAAAATGTTTCATAAAGAAAATTGTTTTTTCCTAGTTTTAGATAACATAACACATCACCTTTTCATTATCTTAATCATGTTTAGAAAATGGATGGATGAATGAAGTTAGAATTTTTCCAGCTTGGTAAGATTTGACATGTGAACAATGCAGTACAGACAATCACAATCAGAGTTTTCATTGCATTAACTTATTTATTCTGATGTTACTGAGAATAATAATGATATAGACTAATTTTCAATACAACACTATCTAATAGATAAGCATTTTTCTCCAAAATCATCTGAGTGAGGGACTTTCCCAAATCAAAAGACCTAGACAGGCCAGTTTTTGATGGCATCTTTCATACTCTTTAGATTATGACCCTGATAGATTTTACATAGATAGATCTGTTTAGAGTATAATTTGTACCTGGATTACACAATGCTTTGTAGTAGAATTTATCCTATTGATGGCTGAATTCCATTCCTTATTTGAGAAGAATTTAGAAGTCCTGTTGTCATTATTGCCTAAGGTCATGAAGAGGTGTACATTCTGTTGGTACAGCCTCAACATATTCCCAGCATCTTCATAATGAGTAGCTAGTAAAGGCTTGTCAATGGAAAATTACGGAAAGTTATGCAGATTCCTTCCCTGACTTGTACATATAACATAGTGTGCTACTAAAATATTATATCTGAGGTATAGTTGTTCAATTGTCAATATAAAGACCTGGAAACCTAGTGATGTCCATTAAATAAATACTGTATTGATTAAAAAGGATGGAATATATGACAATCACACACTGGAGTAGCTGTGAATGTCATTTCTTCTAACACTGGTGACATTTTTTGAGTAAATGATGTACCACTGCTTACTGGGACACTGGTGATGATTACTAATACCTGGAGAACAAAGAAATGATTATGAGGATTTTCTTCTTCCATGTGGCTAAACCAACATGTGTGACTTCATTGATTGCTTCCATAATCCCAAAATACAAATATCCACTACTGTGGAATAAAATTGAAAGGTAATTCAATACCACCTACTGCTGAATACCTTTGTACAATTGTAATTCTTTTTTTTTTTGAGCTTTTATTAATTCCATACAAATCAATCAATCTTTACAAAAAGTAGAATTGAGAACAAGTTGACCCCCACCCCTGAGAGAGAGAGCAAGGCCAACAGAGTAAAATTTAAGGCTTGTGAACATACCTAAATTGAAAGTTTGATAAGCCAATAGAGATGAATGGAGAAGAAAAAGAAATACAGAAATAATTGCTTCCTCTGTGCTTTAAGAGCTTATTTTAAAATATTACTGATTAGATCCTGCCATGTTTTGAAAAAAATCTGTACAGATCCTTTAACTGAGTATTTGATTTTTTTCCAATTTCAAATAGTATAAAACATCGGTTTCCCACTGACTTAAAAGAGGAGAGTTTGGATTGTTCCAGTTTAGCAGAATAAGTGTGCGTGTTAAAAGTGTAGTGAATGCAATCACAGTTTGTTTGTCCTTCTCCACTTTAAACCCATCTGGAGGAACCCCAAACACAGCTGTTAATGTGTTAGGAGGGATTGTGACACCAAGGCTGTGTGAAAGGTAATTAAAAATTTTGGTCCAGAATGATGTTAATTTGGTGCAGGCCCAGAACATGTGACCCAGTGAGGCTGGGACTTGATTGCAACGTTCGCAGGTTGGATCATGCCCTGGAAACATTTTGGAGAGTTTTAGACAAGACAGATGTGCTCGATATATAATTTTGAATTGAATAATTGTATGCTTTGCGCATATGGAGCACGAGTGAATTCTCTGCATTGCTACTTTCCACTCCTTTTCTGATATATTAATTGAGAGATCTTTTTCCCAGTGTCCTCTTGGATCTTTGAAAGGGAGGGACTGTAAAATGATTTTATATATTGCAGAGATGTTATCTGAGTCCTTAAAATTGAGCAATATTTTTTTCCAGCATGGATGAGGGTGCAAGTTGAGGAAAATTGGGAAGGTTCTGTTTAACAAAGTTCCTAATTTGAAGATAGTGAAAGAAATGTGTAGCTGGAAAGTTAAACTTGGAATGTAATTGTTCATAGGATGCAAAGACGTTGTCTATATAAAGATCTCTAAGCAAGTTAATCCCAAATGTTTGCGAAGGTTGAAAGAGGTAGTTCTCTTGCAGAGGTGCCACAGATAAAAGCCTCTCCATCTTAAAATGCGTTCTACTTTGGTTCAATATTCTAAGTAAGTGAAGCACAATTGGGTTATTAGTATATTGCCGATAACTTGTATTTATTGGGGCACAGAGCAGGGACAAAGCTATTTTTATCTGTAAATCTATGCATACCTACAGTTGTAATTCTAATAGATGGTTTTTTTGTGTTCCAAATGAACAAAGCAACAATTATATTTGACAAAAAAAAAGGATTTGTTAAAGTGTAGCATTAAGTATAGGGATACTTTGAAAAAGAAATATGACCTTTGGCAGGGTTATTTTAATAATAGTAACTATTCCAGCTAAAGCCAGATAAAGAGATGTCCATATACTAATAGTTTGTTTGGTGCTTTTCTTTATATTCAATAAAATACATTGAATAGATCTTTAAGTTTTCTTGTAACTATAACAACCTAGATACCAGACAGCAAAATATGATCTAGCTTCTCATGCACAAGACAATTCACCGAGAAATGAACAATCTTATGGACTTAATTTTGATCTTATGACATTTTAGAGTTAGTTTAATGTATGTTACAATGAGGAGTGTGGGTCCTTGTTATATAGCACCATTGTGTCAACACAGAGAAAACCATTTTATGTACAAGATCACCTTAATCTTGTACTCTTTCCAGAGATGGAAAGCAAAGGTTCATTACCGGTTGCAGAAAGCATTGCTTTTAATGGACAGCCCTGTTTGTTTCCACATTAGTGAGAGGTGATATGGCTGATATGAACAGATGTTTCTAGACTAGAATATAATAATTCGATCAAAGCATATAAATTGAGTCCAAATCCAAATTTTGTTTAGTACAGTAAACAGATATCGTCATTTAGCATCTTGAAGTTCAAGGTGGGTATATATTACACCAAACAATTATTGAAGACTTAATAATAGATGTCTGCATTTTAAAAAGTTAGTGTGTGTCATAATACACTTTATATTTCATTGTTTTCATTGCTTGGAACCAGTTTGGGAATTATTTGAATTCATGTATATTTTTTCCACTTTATTTATGCAATGCAAATTCACATTTGTTGCAATTAAGACATAATGGTATAAATGCAGCAATGGCATGAATCGAGGTTATCCTTCAGTTGAATAAAAAATAAACAATTAGTGCTAGCTAGTTTCAGTTCTAAGTAGGTCAACTGCTAGGATAATTTTGGTTTAGATCTATTCTTTGCTTTTGACTTTGAGTTTTGGTTAGACCCAGTGCTTTAATTGCTTGATATATTTTTGGTTTTCCGGTTTTAACTTTGCCTAGTTCTGACTATGTATCTGCTTCACATTACTATCTCATGATCTTTTAGTCACTCAAAATAAACCTAGAGATTCACTCATATCATAGTATGATCTTGTGAGTTTATAAAAGGGAGCACTTTCACCAGGATCTTAACATCATCGTTCAGTAATGAAATTGGTCTGCAGGACACACTTTAAAAAGGTTTTTTATCCTCTTTGGAAAAGCAGTAATGAACACATGGTGTAATGCTTTACTAATATCTTATTGTCTCTAGCTTCCTGTAACACAGTTAATTAAACATACAGCTTTTTATAAAACACTACAATATATCTTTCTGGACCTGTAGCTTCCCTGCTTTGTAGAGAATGTATAACATGTTGGATTGGAGCGTACCTCCTGAGGCTTCTTGCATTTGTGGAAGTAACCTTAAACTAAGAACCTCAGCTTAGCTATAAACATAAGGCCATAACTGATGCCTATGGCACACAATCACTTCTATTTGTTTTAATATTTTAAAATTCCCATCTTTAGCATCTCGTCCCAAGTTACACCTCCCAGTTACTATTGGTAAGTATTGGTGAGTATAATTCCCACCAAATACATAACTAAGAGAGGCAATGATATTTAATGGGGTTTGTATCAGTCATTTCAATTCAATTCAATTCAATTCAAGCTAATTTAGAAAGTGCTGCTAAAGGTATCTGAGTCCCTTAGTTTTCCAGGCTTCCAAATCTAGATGGCCATGTGGAAGGCAGAGTGGGTTAAAGCTGTCATGAACTAGCAGTCCCAAAGAGTGTAAGTCCATGTGACACTTCCAGTAATGCCAACTGGGTCTGGGGAACACCATCAAAATCCCCAGCTAGTAGAATCTTTATAAAAATAAAAGATTTATTTTTCACAAAGTGGAATTTTAATGAGAACAAAAGCAAAATGGTGGTGCCCGAGACATGAGGCGATCCAAAGCAAACAAGTGAAAATACAATGATCCAGAAACACAGAGCATATAGGTCAAAATTCCAATATTTCTCAAAGCCCAATCCAGTCCAGTCCTTTTGATTACATTCACAATGAGCCACCAGGCACTGTGGGAGACTGTCCAGATTTATTTGGTGGAGGGAAGTTTCTGGAGGTGATTCGGCATGCTCCTTGGGGGAACACCCGCAGAACACATGGATCATAGTTAAAGTATTAAAACACAAGCAATGGCAAATAAACACAAATAAAAGTAATACATACAAAAGAATCAAAAATGAACAAAGATGACAAAAATCATGAATTTGAACCCATGCCAACCATAAAAGCAATACACATTGTTTCTGCTATTGTCTAGTGTTTGTATGTCACAATGCCCCAGCATGTAAGCACCCAACATAAATGTCCCTAAGATGGTGGAGTCAATAAAGCCATATGGGAACTGTAAGAAGGCAGGTGGTCAGACTGAAAGAAAAATCTACTTAGTAGATTTGTTACAAAGACTTTAAGACTAAAGACAAGCCAAGATTTTGGTAGACCTACTGTAAGTATGCATAGATTTAGAGATAAAAATAGCTTTAGCCTGGAGGGCTTTTGAGTGTTTAATCTTGTAACTGTTTATATTTCAAGGGATTTGCTAAAGAGGCATGCAGGCAGTGAGCATTTAAATAAATCAAAATGGTCAGCAGGAGACAAGTTTAAGGAAGCTGGTTGACCTCAGGGGTCCTCTTGGAGTTTAACCCACCACGCTAGCACTCAGGGTCAGAAAAATAAAAATGGTCGGATAAATGTCAATTATTGGTCAGATTGCTCGCTCACCATGTTGCAAGCTTGAAAGTAAAGTTAAGAGCTAGTTTGTGCTTGCTCCTAAATGACTCAATTGTCGAAACAAATTAAATTTTTGGTCCTTTTCCTTCCTCTATCTGTCACCCTTCTGACCTGCTACATTTCTTTATATACTTCTGTTCCTAATGTTTTATTCTTAGAACAGAACAACTTGCCTATGTGAAGGAGTAGAAGAAATGGTATACTGAAATTGTAGTGCACTATGATGTATATATACTAAATGAACAGAATATTAATATCATATAATAATTTATGCAAGCCAGGAAGGATTAAGTGGGTTAGATAACAGACAGACTGATAGATGGGCATTTGAACAGATAATTAATGGATGGATGGTCAAGATAAATACAAATTTCAAGAAAACAGGCAAATTCCTAATCTGTTGGTGTCCCTTACTGTCTTTGCCCAAAGCCAGATATCCTAATAAAATTTGCTCATTGAATTAAACCCTGACACTCAAGCACTAATGCCATTGTGATATCATTATATCATCAGGCTAATAGATATAAGAAAGGATTTAATATGAGTACAGATGTTGTGAGATTTGAAAGGTTTAGGCATATTGCTTAAAGTAACCATAAATGATCAGTTAGCTTCTGGCCAATGCTGTATGAACAAAGAGGCATCCTGTCAAAGGAGTGCATGGGCATGTGTTGGGACTGTGGCTTAAAACAGCCAGAGAAAAATAAGAATGCAGTAGTCACTTGACGAAGTAAGGTGTTTACAAGCATACACTTTACATATAGATTACTTCGTAACTCTGAGGAGAAATGTTTACCACAATAGTATTCATCCTACTGGTTTATCTTCAGTAAAGATCTGCAAGCAAGGTGTGTAATACGGGTTGTGGGAGTCACTTATGGACACCATGAAAATCAAAATGTCAGGGGCCCCTGAAAAAAAAGAAACATATTTTAGTGTCATAAATTGCTTACAGTACATTACTGAGTTTGTAAGAAAATATTGTAGCAGTGTGACAGCAGAGGCAGGACTGAATGTTATGACTTTCTCTGCTCTGTTTAATATTTTGACATTTTCAAATACTTCTGAAATCAGGGAATCTCCTTGTACTGTATGTTTATCTCTGGAAAAATGTTAACGATAGTTATTTTTATGAAATTGCTTTACCACAATGGCATTTTGTTTAAGCATGGGCACCACCATTTTGAGTAGCTGTTGCTAGGGCACATGCCATGGTTGCTAGGCCATGCCATGCATGATGTCATCCGTACAATGCTTTAAAAGCCAACGGTGCTTGCTCATTGACATTCTTTTTATTGATTTTCCTGTGTTTATAGTTTTGACTTTATTGTGTTTAAGGTTTACTCATCTTCTGATTCCTTTTTAAAAGTGTATTTTTGCGGAACACAAGCTTGGATTTAAAAAAGCTGGTGGGCTTTGATTATGCTGCGATCTAGGTGAACTGTTAGCTCTTTAGTCTAACAATCAATTTTTTTTCTTTCTTCTCCGGCCTTTCCCTTAGTGGTGGACCACTGGAAGGTGGCTGTGTCCAAGTGTTTCACAGGCTGGACAGGAAGAGATGAGTGTGTGTCAGTAGGCTGGGTAGAGCTAGATATATGAGTAGCAACAGCCCACCAGTAAGGAAGAAAAATGCACCCTTTAAATCAAGTGGGTTTGACAAAGACGGCAGAGGGAACAAATAGGAAACAAATAAATTGGAACCCTATGTAGGCATTATCTCTGAGATGATGAAGAGTGCAACACAGATTGACAGTGTTTGTTATTGACAGCGTTTGTTTTAGCTGTGTTTTGTTCCCAATTCTTATCAGTTTTGAGAGTGATTCCAGTGACGTGCAAAAACGGGAAAGTGAAATCGTCTGTCTTCTCAGCTCTTAGAGAACTGTACTGTTGTGTATCATTGTTCAGAGGAGGCCTGCAGTGGTAAACAGACAGTTTCTAAGTGTAGATGAGATTTTTCTGTGTGAATTATGGGAATGTTTTGTTTGCAGACTACATCTCCATGTATAATGTGATTTGCCTACTTAAGATATGCATGTCCTAATTGATAACATTCGCCATATCTATTTTATTTTATTGTCTGTAGAACCAGAGTAATATTTCATTTTTCAGCCAATGGGACCCCCATTTCTATCAGCAGGAAGTTTCATGACATGGGAGAGAGAAAGCACGGATCCTAGCCTATAATGGAGATGACTAGAAAGAATATATGGAGGGATGCCAGCAATACAATAATGTACCTTTATAACAAAACAGAAAAAAATCTAATTGTGGTTTCCATTATGGTACTCCAACCCATGACCTAACAATCCATCCATTATACAACCCGCTATATCCTAACTACAGGGTCACAGGGGTTGGCTGGAGCCAATCCCCGGGCACAAGGCAGGAAACAAACCCCAGGCAGGGCACCAGCCCACCACAGGGCACACACACAATTTAGGATTGCCAATTCGCCTAACCTGCATGTCTTTAGACTGTGGGAGGAAACCAGAACAACCCTCACACAGACATGGGAGAACATGCAAACTCCACACAGGGTGGACCTGGGAAACGAACCCAGGTCTCCTAACTGCAAGGCAGCAGCACTACCACTGCGCCACCATGCCACCAATATCTTCTATCCAACAATACATATATACTTGTATTTGTATATATTTAATGTAGACAATGGGAAATTGTTAATAAGAAACTGCAAGAAAGATAATTAAACATAAAATACTAGCAATAATTGTTTGAAAAGTTGAAGAAATCAAGAATAGGGTAAAAATGGCAAAATAAAGCTTGATGCATAGATTTTCTGAAACTTGTTTTTTTTAAATACAGCATCATTAGAATTCACAACCTGTTATTGTAGCAACTTATGCAAGACAGACTTCAATCAAAGAGATAGCACCAGTCCATCTATAAGTATGCACACACATTCACACAATTTGTTCCAACTAAGAATGCACAATTAATGTAAAATCTGTGTTTAAACTACAAAAACTAACATGCTCAGTGGAAATCCATATGAAAACAAGGAGTATCAGGTGTTTCAGCTAGCCTGATTCATTTAATGCTGTTTCAGTGCTTCTTATAATTGATTTTATTTATTTTCATTTTGGGATGTTTGGCCGCTGATCTTACATTGTTTTAGAATCAAAGACGGTCAATATGCCATGATGTCATGTTACATTTTGCCAAATGAGTCAGTGTTTAATATTATAACAGTAATTTTACTCTATTAAAGCAATCTTGCTTAAGAATTAGAATTATTAGAATTAGACTAAGAAGACTTTATTGTCATTATACCATGTATAATGAAATTCAGAGCAGCTACTCCTTCAGATGTAATTAAAAAAAAGAATACAATAATTTTTACAGTAACTATAAAGTACTACATATACAACTGCTAAATAAAAAGAATATATAAAAATACTAATTAATAGGTAATAATGCAGTATTGCTATGCAACAAATGTGAGATTACTAAACAAAATATATTACCGATAATGTAGGTATTGCACAATGAATTACCAATGATATGAATATTGCACAAGAGAATACTACTAACATAAAATATTGCACATTGAACAAATAGAGTAACATTGCACTAGACTATGATTATTACACAGAGGATGATTGCACATCCAAATAAAAGGTGAGTGGAGGAAGAGGAGAGAGAGAGAGAAAAGAGAAAGGGACAGAGACAGAGGCCCAGAAAGAGATGCTCAATGCATGTTGAGATTCAATGCAGTTATGAATCCAGGAAAGAAATTGTCCCTGTTAAACTGTCAATAGTAAGATCATAAGCTCTGCTGATCCTTTGGAAACTACCAGATCCCATTTTTCATTGTCTGATTAACTACTTTCTTTAAGCTCTTTCTCCATGAGTGTCAGCATATTTTACACACAAACACACACACACATATATATAGGAGGGTGGACCCAAAAATTTCCGGAACTGTAAAAAAAAACTTTATTATACAACTTACGGCAATTCCATTTTAGTCACCATCAAAATACTCCTCTTGAGATAGGGAGCAACATTTGGAGAATTGTTTTTGGTCAAAAATTCTTTGACTGATAATGTTATGTGTGCAGGTAAGCTGGCATGGTACAGCGGTGTCCTCAGGAGAGCTGTCATAGTGCAAAGTGAAGTTTTACCTGCCCTCCTACTTTTCTCCTGATGCTTTTCTGCAGACACCTAAGCAGTTTGGTGAAATGTTGCTGATTAACAGTCTGGTTAGAAGGAAACTCTTTATTAACAATTTCCTTAATATTAAAAAACACAATCAACACTGTGACATTCAATATGACCTGCCATGCTTTTTTCAGCTCACAGAAAAAACCTTCAAAGTCACGCTCAAAACTGTAGAATAAATGTCAGAATTAAGCACTTGATCAGCTCTGCACAATATCTGATTAATAGACTTTAGACATTGTGTGTGCCACAGAGGACAGACGGGCATTCTAGCTGGACAACGGTATGACTTTAGGATAAAAAGAAAGGTGCCAGGGGATGGATCAGCAGAAACTGGAGGCCAAGAACAGTTGATTCCCAAATATTTTAGGTGTCAGTGGTCCGCCAGAGGCATCCCTGCTTGCACACTCACAGGGGTTTATGGAAACTGGAGTCTAGAAGTGCAGCCCTGTCAGAGTCCATGGGTGTGTAAGGGTGTGCTGTCAAAGGAGGTCTAACCTGAGTCTCAAACAACTGGGAAGTACTCCCCACAAGTCATGTCACGTCACCAGGAGCCTCATGTATAAACAGTGCGCACGCACAAAAATGTTGCGTAAGCCTGTTTCCCCACTCAAATCGTGATGTATAAAATCTAAACTTGGCATAAAGCCACGCACATTTTTACGCTAGCTCAAACCCTGGCGTACGCAAGTTCTCCGCTTGGTTTTGCAAATTGGCGGCACCCAGAGTCAAAGCAGTGCTACTGTTCCAGTGTGGTTTCCATTTTATTTTTAGACCCACATCCCTGACGTGGCTTTATAAATATACTGAAATTAACCGCATATTGTTTATTAGTTTAATGCATCTGATTGTAATTAACCAGTAACAATATAATGGTCTACAGAATGGCCAAACTATTCCAAATACCATAGCTGCTTTAGCGTTGTTACTTTTACTGCACCTTCTTCTTCTTCTTTCAGCTGCTCCCATTAGAGGTTGCCACAGCGGATCATCATTTTCCATATTACTCTCACTGCACCACTCGGAATATTTATATCACTGTATCTGAGTGTGGAATCACAGGTCTACAGCAGCTGATCGGAAAGAGAATTATCGGTATACAGCATCAAGCACACGCTGCCTCAGCCATGCTGCCTATTTGAACTGCTCTCACATGGTAAAATGCTTCAAAGCCTTTCCTGTACGGACCTCGTGCACTCAATCAGTCCATCAAGTGCTCCTTGTAGAACTGTTTGTACTTATTAGTACAATCACCTCACTGTAAACTTGCACTACAACCTGAGCCACTTTATAAAGAGTGTATTTACATATAATGATGATATCATTTTTAAGATGAAATGCAGCAAAATGTGTTTATTATATTATACAGATAAAACTTTAACTTCATTTAAATAATCAATATTGTTAATAATTTCACGTGAGGACACGGTGTCGCTGCGCTAGCAAGGATCTGGCGCTTCATTCAAGGATTGTTCCTGCCTTGCGCTGTATTCTTGCTGTGGCTGACGCGACACTGGATGGATAGATGGACAGAATAATTAAACACATACTACAAAGATATTTCAATGTTCCTTAAAAGTTTTGAAAAATCAGCATTCTAAGCTTACAGATGGCTTAATGTCTATAACAGAGCTTATTGTGTGGCGATTGGGTATTTGGAGAAAGAAAAGTAAGGACAGGAATTGGGGGTTAGTACGTTAAAAGTACTGCTGCAATAAAGTATTTCATCGAAGGTCGTGCACAGTGCAGAAACATCTTGTGTGAGACATGAACAATCACTGCGCCACAATGTTTCCATGTTTAATAACATGCTTTAACTCCTATCATCATTAAAATATCACGTATACATCTCAGTGTTTTAATTATTCAGAGGGCCGTAATATTATGAATGTAATAGATTCTGTGTCCTGTCGGAGGAAGAGAAAGCCCGGAAGCACGTAGTGATTCACACACATAGAGAACATAGAAGACCAAATACAAAACAAAGCATTTAACATGCTACTTTAGTTACAATGAGATTTAAGAAACTAGTAAATTAAACAATTTTAAGATGAAGTTTATGATGTTCTACTTTAATGACAAAATAAACTATTTGATTAAAGTGAAAATTTCGAGAATAAAGTTGACATTTTGTCATTTTTTTCCCACTGTGTGCCTAATTTTTTTTCTCTGTACCCTAATAAGCTTTCATATGACGCCGTGCATAGAACTCACGCTATAATATGACATAAGCACAAAAGCCGAAATGTGCTTATGCACGGAAAAATCCAGATGCATAAATCTGTGCGTTCGCCAACTTCCACGTTCTTCCACTACATAAATCCCGGTCAGTGTGAAAAGTAACGCTCGCGCGTGCGCCTGCTGTCCCACCCCACTCCTTCCAGAATTACGCCTCTTTGAATATGCAAATCAATATCAATAGCCCTTAAGCTCAATGTTCTGTGAAAAGGCAATGGGAAAAGCATGGGGGAAAATGGTACAATTTCAGCGAATATCAAGTGGAGGCAAAGAAAAACATACTATTTGTTGATTTAAACAGTGGTACAAACAACAAAAGGAAGTTGATCGACTGATATAGCATGTCGGAGAAACTTGAAAGCTTAAGTTCACAAAGTCACACAGTGCCGGAAATAAAAAAGAAGTTGTCAGATATCAAAGTCGCCGTGAAAAGGCGAGTCGTAGCCCACCATCTGAGTGTCATATGAAGCTTATTAGGGTACAGAGAAAAAAAGGCACAGAGTGGGAAAAAAGCACAAAATGTCAACTTCAATCTCGAAAATTTCCACTTTAATCACGTAGTTTATTTTGTCATTAAAGTAGAACATCATAAAATTCATCTTAAAATCGTTTAATTAACCAGTTTCTCAAATCACATCGTAATTAAAGTAGCACATTAAATGCTTTGTTTTGTATGTGTTCTTCTAAGTACTCTATGTTTGTGAATCACTACGTGCTTGCAGGCTTTCTCTTCTTCCGACAGGACACAGAATCCATTACATTCGTGATATTACAGCTCTCTAAATAACTAAAATACTGAGATGTATACTTGATATCATTTTCATGATGATAAGAGTTAAAGCACATTATTAAATATGGGGACATGTTGGTGCAGTGATTGTGTGCGACCTTCGATGAAATAATTTATTGCAGCAGTACTCAGGGGCAGCTCTAGGTTCGTGGCGGCCCTGGCCAGAAAAAGAATCGGTGGCCCCTTCACCCGCCAATGCCAATATGGCATCTTATGCACAGCGGATGGCCACGTCCGTGGCGGACACTGCATAGCCGCCACGTGCTCATGACACAAGCGAGTAACTTTTGCTTAAATTTGCCGCTGTGTTTTTAGCTGTGTCGTTATTTTCTCTTTCTGTTTTATATTCAATATGTATTGCCGTGGCGAACCTGTGCAGGTGCACAGTTTCCACTTTCCTAAGGCCACCCCTGCAGTACTGTCTCTTTCAAACATACTAACCTCCAATTCCTGTCCTTCCTTTTCTTTCTTCAAGTAACCAATCACCACACAATCAGCTCTGTAATAGATGTTAAGCCATCTGCAAGCTTAGAATGTCAATTCTTCAAAACTTTTAGGGAACATTGAAATATCTTTGTAGTACATGTTTAATTATTCGATCCTTCACACCAGTCCCAGTGAAGCATACAGTGCGAGGCAGGAAGCGGAGCTCCAGATCCTTGCTAGCGTAGCAACTCCATGTCCTTTAATTATTAACAATATAGATTATTTAAATGAAGTTAAAGTTTTATCTGTATAATATAATAATCACATTTTGCTGCATTTCATCTTGAAAATGACATCGTCATCATATGTAAATATGCGCTTTATATAGTGGCTCAAGTGGTGCAATATTATAACTGTAGTTCAAGTTTACTGTGAGGTGATTGTACAAATAAGTACAGACAGTTCTACAAGGAGCAATTGATGGACTGATTGAGTGTGTTTAGAGTTCTTGGGATGAAACTCTTTCTGAACCGTGAGGTCCGTACATGAAAGGGCTTGATGCTGTATACCGATAATTCTCTTTCCGATCAGCTGCTCCGAGTGGTGCAGTGAGAGTAATATGGAAAAAGATGATCTGCTGTGGCAACCCCTAACAGGAGCAGCTCAAAGAAGAAGAAGAAGGTGCAGTGAGAGTAACAACGTTAAAGAAGTTATGGTATTTGGAATAGTTTGACCATTCCGTGGACCATTATATTGTTACTGGTTAATTACAATCAGATGCATTAAACTAATAAACAATATACGGTTAATTTCAGTTTAGTGAATCTGAAAAAGAAAGATAAACCACTCAGGAACAGTAGCACTGCTTTGACGCTGGGTGCCACCAGTCTGCAAAACCCAGCGGAGAACTTGCGTACGACAGGGTATGAGGTACCGTGGAAATGTGCGTGGCTTTACGCCAAGTTTAGGCTTTATACATCACGATTTGAACGTGGAAACATTCTTACACAACATTTCTGTGCGTACGCACCGTTTATACATGAGGCCCCAGGTATAAATAAATATGAAGGGGAAATAGGATCTTTATGGATTTTCTTGGTTGCTTAAAAAGCCTTTGTTTTTGCAAAGTACCTAAGCACACACATCAATGGGCAATGTAAGAATAGTTGCCATATAGAAAAGCACTGTTTTTATTTATTGTACAATTTCAGTGAAAGAGAAGACTAATTGCTCACTGGATAATTTTTGTAGTGTTAATTTACCAGAAAATCAAACGTTTTAAAGAAATGATTTTGAATTTCGCTTTATCCTTTATGATTTAGACAACACATTTAGCTCCTTTGGGTTCTAAATGCAGCTCTTTAAAAAACTAAGTTGCTGTTTAACATCTTTCCTCTTTTAATCTGCCAATCAAAAAATAAACACACATAAAAATTCATTTTGTTTTTGTACAAACTAATACATGCACTTTAGGACCATTGTTGTTTTTGCAGTGCTAAACTATCAAAACAAATTTAAACATGCACATTGTCTGCTGCAGTAAGATCAATTTGTTGCTTTTTTCTCCATAGGAGGCAAACTCATTTACTGTACATACTGATAATCCATACCAACACTCACTGAAACAGGACAGATTTAGTGTTGACCTTTAGTCAAAACAATATTTATTTTGGATGAGGAAAGATCCAATTGTGGTCTCCACCACTCAACAAATTAATGAAGCAATTATACCAAATAAATTAAGAAAAAGTCTCCAGTTGCATCCTCACAGAAGGCATTATTTAAATTAACACCTTTCACAGTTAAATTTAGGCACTTAACCCTTAATGAAGAAATAGTTATGCCGCTTCAGTGGTTACGAGGCCCAAAATAGCTTCAAGGAGACCCTGGCAGAGGAGCTGAAAGGATCAGAATTACAGTATCATCCTTCTTCTACCAGGAAGTTATGAATGGTTCAGATGCAGACCTGAGTAGAGAGGCCGGGGAGCTAGAAAACTTTGAAGCACTTGAGCTTAAGTTAATGACAAAAAAGAAAGATGATTAAGTGGTATTGAACCTGCAAGATTTATGCTGTTTAATGCTTTTAGAGTCTCAATTCTAATGGTCAGTATTCCACTTTGTTGACTTGTATTTCTGCTCTGATAGTAATACTAGGGTGTTGTATCGTGTTAGCCATTATGAATGTAGAGAAAAGTCAAGCAAAATGACACCTTTTATTGGCTAACTAAAAAGATTACAATATGCAAGCTTTCGAGGCAACTCAGGCCCCTTCTTCAGGCAAGATGTTGCCTTGAAAGCTTGCATATTGTAATCTTTTTAGTTAGCCAATAAAAGGTGTCATTTTGCTTGACTTTGCTCTGATAGTAAGATATGGTCAGTTGTGACTATAGTCTCCCTTTCCCAGTGGACACAAATTAAGATACAGTACAGCCCATCAAATGGCATTTTTGACGTATCAGAAGTACTCACAAAACTATATTAGAACACAAGTGAAAAATTTGTTAAACTCAGCCATGTTGGTTTTGATGTTTTATAGTCTTTGTTGTTGAGGTTGAGATAAAACTAGTTGTGGCTGGGTCTCCTTGGCGTTAACCTAGAGTTTGCTTCAGGCTTGGAATTCTATTTAATTACAGTGAAGCTTGAGTCAGACTCGGGGTCACATGCAATGATCTGCTTTACAGTCTTAAGCCTAAATAACTCTTATAACAGTATTCTACTGCCATCTAGTGCAATATCATGAATATTTCTATGCATTTTGCCACTCTATGATAACTTATCAATATTCATAAGTGGGGCAGAGTCTTCAATCAAAACACAACTGTGGTGTTAATAAGAAGCTGTTAAGCCAGTTTGAGAATAAAATGAATCTGAACCATTTGTTGAATCAAGTGATAATAATGACAACGTGAATTGGTCTTCAGGTGTTGACAAGGGTAGTGAAACTGATGCATACATTACTGTAAGTCTGAACTGCCCTGATAATCCTGGTGAATTCAGATTCCCGAAGGTTTACCATGGTAAAAGTAGATCTGTGGCTAAAAGGCAAAATAACTGCAATCAAGAGGAATGCAAAAATTACATTAGGCCCCTTAACACTAGAATTACCAGAGCCTACAAAAAAACTTGTAGATCCATCCCACCTTAAATCGCTTCGCACCTCTCCATCAGTGACTTTTGTCCTGTAAATGTGTCGATAAGCAGCAAGCAGCCTACTATCCCATCCCCCCACTGCCACACAGTTTTCTCAGCTCAAGTCTGTTTCCCTGCACGTCAATTGCTTAGAGTTGTGTAGAGTGAGAAGTCAAGCAAAATGACACCTTTTATAAATACTATATCGTTATTTGGAACACATGCATTTCATATGTGTTCCGTGTCTACAACAATCTGTGTAAACACATCGTTAAAACAGAAACGTTTTTCATGTTTTAGTAATAATTGACAAAATGTAGACATGAACTGTATAATGTGTGAAGCCTGAATTCCAAATATCAAATACTGTAAACACTTTCACAAAAGGTACAAATATAACAGAACAAGTGCACTTCTATTCAAGAATATAACTGCAGAAAAAGAACCTGTGTTAGGGTGCGACATTGACACGCATTTCCTATGACTGCTTCAGTGGCGCAACAGTATCAACTGTTGACTAGTAATCAAGACTTCATGGATTCGACCCAGGACAAGTCCATTTTGAGAAGTGAGCTGCTCTTATTCTTACTATCTTAGAATAAAAACATACATTTGATTTCAGTCTGTAACAGCCAGTGTAAATGTATTATACTTGTAATGGTTAGCTTTGTTTATTTTTTCTCAGTCATGTTCACTATAACATCTGACACTGCTGTTTTCACATAAAAATGCACTATAACAGAGGTGAACTCAGATGATAACAACGGTTCTACATCAGAGAAAGAATGCACATCAAACTTTTGCCGTCGCTGTACTTGGTATATGTACATGGGAAGCTCTGAGGTCTACTTGTGACTTTATGCTGAAAGATGTAAGTAAATAAATAAAGGTAAATAAGTAAATAATATTCGATCTGGCTCTTATATACAAAGTACAGTGCATCTTCCACCTGCAGCTACAGATTCTTCAGTATGCAAGCGACACTCTACTATAGTGTTTAGATCTGGACAGTGCATTTGCCCAAAAAAAAGTCTAACTGCATTCTCGCACCATTGCTTGCGTACTAAAGTGTCAGCAGGCACTTTTCATGGTAATACACATGTTTTTTGTGCATACCCGTGTCTATCAAACACAGGAAGCTCTGCAGTCAACTTTACGCTGTAGGACATGCACTGTCCAAATCTAAACACTAGAGTGGAGAGTCGCTTGCATACTAAAGAGTCTATAGCTGCAGGTGGAAGCTGCAGTCGTTGTACTTTGTATGTAAGAGCCAGATCAAATGATATTTACTTATTTATCTTTATTTATTTACTTACTTCCTTCAGCGTAAAGTCACTAGTAGACTGCAGAGCTTCCTGTGTTTGATAGACATGGGCATGCTGAAAAAACATGTGTATTACCATGAAAAGTGCCTGCTGACACTTTAGTACGCAAGCAATGGTGCGAGAATGCAGTTAGACTTTTTTTTGGGCAAATGCACTGTCCAGATCTAAACACTATAGTAGAGTGTCGCTTGCATACTGAAGAATCTGTAGCTGCAGGTGGAAGATGCACTGTACTTTGTATATAAGAGCCAGATCTTTAGTACGCAAGCAATGGTATTGTACAATTTGTGAAAGTGTTTACAGTATTTGATATTTGGAATTCAGGCTTCACACATTATACAGTTCATGTCTACATTTTGTCAATTATTACTAAAACATGAAAAACGTTTCTGTTTTAACAATGTGTTTACACAGATTGTTGTAGACATGGAACACACATGAAATGCATGTGTTCCAAATAACGATATAGTATTTATAAAAGGTGTCATTTTGCTTGACTTCTCACTCTACACAACTCTAAGCAAATGACATGCAGGGAAACAGACTTGAGCTGAGATAACTGTGTGGCAGTGGGGGGATGTGATAGTAGGTTGCTTGCTGCTTATCGACACATTTACAGGACAAAAGATGCTGATGGAGAGGTGCAAGGTGATTTAAGGTAGGACAGATCTACGAGTTTTTTCGTAGGCTCTGGTAATTCTAGTGTTAAGCACTGTTCACAATGCAGCAATTGTCCCACATGGCAGGAGAAATGTGGAAGCCACTAAGCCCTGTCCTGCGGTAGGCTACAATATCACAATGGGTGCATTGATTGTGAAAATCAGACACTGACATTCTACCCTCTCTTGCACAAGTACCAGAAAAAATACAAGAAAAATGTGCAAAGAAACACACTTGTGCTATTCCAATTGCAACATCAGGCTGTCTGTTGGTGACTGTTTTAAATCATGGCACCAGAAGGATGTGAATTAAATCTGAATCAGTACAGCAGTGAACACTAGACATGCCATTTCTACTGTATTTACATATTCGTGTAAACATACCACTAAGAAGGATAAAGACATTCTCCAACAATCTAAATTTTCCTCTTGGAAACTTGAGAGCAGATTCTCAGGTAGAGTACCTTCAACAATCTTTATCAATAGCCTTTATATTTAGCTTGGGACAGCACAACTAGTAATCCTTTGTTGGCTGTTGTCACAAAGATGAGACATACTCAGATAAAGGTTTGGGGCATCCACCCGTATATTCTGGTATCCTGGCTGAAAAAGTAATTATTTCTTATAGTAAACAGCACTGATGTGCATACCATTGAGTCCAAAACAAGACTGAGGGAAAAGGGAAAAAGGGCAGGCTTTTAAAGGGGAAGACAGGAAGTGAGGTCATAAGGATCGGACACGTGTTCATCAACCATTGGATCAAGCCCGGACGTGACATCAGAGGGGCTGGTAAGGTCTACTTCCATTGGCTCAGTACCGGAAGTGATGTCAAAAGAGCCAGGTGGAATCTCCCGGGAATGGTCTACAGGAATAGGAGAAAAAGAGTCAGTGCACTCTGCCACATCCTGGCATGCCTCAGAACTGCCTTCACTCAAGCCCTTTAGCTGCCTCCCATGCGCACGTGTGTGACACTGTATAAGACTCCTTGGGAGAAATTAAATTCTATTGACTGCCTATTGTCCCTGAGAAGCAGGCCTTGGCGATTGCACTCTAAGCTGCTTTCTGAAAAGAAAGATGAATAGATTCTGAGGAATTGGGAGTTCTTCAACCAACCTCAGTGGTTTTCCCAGTTTATACAGCGGCTTTAACATGAGAAAGTGGAACAACTTGACATTAAACAACATGGTTTTCCTCATTTTTGATTTGATTTGATATATAAGGTGTGATCAAAAAATATGGTGAATGTTTTAAAAAATAAATGTTTATTTCAGTAAAATATTTATAACAACTAGTAACCCTCAAAATACTCTCCTCCACTTCAAATACACTTATCCCAACGCTCCTGCCACTTTCCGAAGCAGTTCTGGAAGTTTTCTTTCAAGGGTGTCTTTAGTTGGGCTGTCATGGCTGCCTGGATGTCCACAATTGATTGAAATCGTTTGCCTTTCATGGTAATTTTCAATTTAGGGAACAAACAGAAGTCGCACGGTGCCAGATCCGGTGAATAAGGTGGAAGGGACACAGCGTAATGTTTTTATTCAACAGAAATTGTCATATTAGAAGGGATATGTAACAAGGATAATTGTCATAATGAAGAATGAAACCGTTTCAACATTTTCCTCGGTTATTGATGTTGAAGGACGTCCTGATCTTTTCTCGTCTTCAACCAAGTCAGATCCATTACGAAATCGATCAAACCTCTTGTAAACAGTCTTAATTGTCGGTGCAGTGTCACTACAAACTGATTTTACCATCTGATGGGTTTCCTGAGCTTTTTGCAATTTGAAACAAAATTTCATGTTAATGCATTGTTCGATATCCATTATTAACGACAAACTTGAAAAACACACTTGAACTCAACATTGGGTCACAAACGACTGACAGTATCAAACAAGCTGAAACTTGTCACAAACTAGGCTCTAGGATGGACATGTTAGAACCTGTATTGAATGCATTGCGTTGCTCTTGGACGGTGCTCTGCATCAACATTCACTGTACTTTTTGATCACACCTCGTACTTTGTTAATTCTCCAGGGGAAATTGTCTTTTTGCATGACCTTGGGGGCATAAAACAAAGAACAGTGTCTTGCTGGAATTCTACCTCACTACAGTGTTTGATTGGGGAACACTGAAAATTCACATTTACAATAAATATGATTGAGATTAAAAGCCTATCTATATTAATAAAAGGCAAAGCCCTCACTGACTGACTGACTGACTGACTGACTGACTGACTGACTGACTCACTCACTCACTCACTCACTCATCACTAATTCTCCAACTTCCCGTGTAGGTAGAAGGCTGAAATTTGGCAGGCTCATTCCTTACAGCTTACTTACAAAAGTTAAGCAGGTTTCATTTCGAAATTCTACGTGTAACGGTCATAACGGTTGACAACGTCCGCCATGTTGAACTTTCTTATTTATGGCCCCATCTTCACGAAATTTGGTAGGCGGCTTTCCTGCGCTAACCAAAACCGATGTACGTACTTATTTCAGTGGTATGATGTCACTGTCGGCCGCCATATTGAAGTTTCCAATGTCACTAATTCTCCAACTTCCCGTGTAGGTAGAAGGCTGAAATTTGGCAGGCTCATTCCTTACAGCTTACTTACAAAAGTTAAGCAGGTTTCATTTCGAAATTCTACGCGTAACGGTCATAACGGTCGACAACGTCTGCCATGTTGAACCTTCTTATTTATGGCCCCATTTTCATGAAATTTGGTAGGCGGCTTCCCTGCGCTAACCGAGACCAATGTACGTACTTATTTCGGTGGTATGATGCCACTGTCGGCTGCCATATTGAACCTTTCAACGGTCTTTGTTACTTATGGGCCCAGCTTCAAGAAATTTGGTACGTGGCTTCCCAACGCTAACTGAATCCTACTTACGTACATATATACATCCATAGCCTGCAGCTCGGTCACCATGTGAGGCGGCGTTGGGTCCCCCATCCCAACGCCTCCCACATTGTTGGCTGCCTGCCTATATAAGGCAGTCCGTTGCTCCAGTCTCTACATTCCCTTCCTTGCTTCGCCACGGGATTCACGTCTCCCTGCTGATAACTACAGCCTTTTTATTTAATCCATGGCTTCTCCGCTGTTTTATTGTTCGTTTATTACGATTATAGTTATTGTGTAGGTATTATAGACTTACTTTACAATGTTCAGGTACCCATTTCCTTTATCGTTCCAACCGTACCCCCATTAACATGTCTATCTAGGTGATCACCATCGATCAAAGAACTGTCACTTACCGAGTGGTTTCCATGCCCGGAAATGGCACCTACCTTTTCCATTCTCTTTGTTACATATTGCACGGCCATATCAGGCTCACTCTTGATATCCGGAGGAACATTGTGTCTTATGTATTGAATGACTGGGACAGGTTCAAGGTGTGTACTGATGACGGTACAGGAGATAATTATACTACACAGGAGCACTATAAGAGTGAAATGCTTAAGCCCTTCACCTATGGATCTGCATGTGAGTTGATGGCTGCCGCTAAATTGTTCGGTTGTCGCTTTCAAGTGTACCGAAATGGCCAAATATTTTACACCTTTCGACAACCGCCAATGCCTCTTAAACATCTTAGATTGACAGGTGACGATTTCAGTAGTGGACACTTTGATGTTTATGAATGTTTAAACTCTCAAAAGCTGGATGTGAAGTTATCAATGAAACCGGTTGTATACTTACAACGCTTGACAGATGCCGAATGTCTCTTCAACACAAGTCCTACAAATACTGTCGTAATTGAAACAAACCATGAAACTCAAACCGATTATGACAGCAGCAATCCAAGCTGTGAGATTTGAAACAAGATTACTGTTCACATGGCCAACTGTATGTTGCATGCTCAAGAGTAAGCTCAGCGCTCAGCTTGGTCATATTACAACTGGAGGGCCGAACTCACAATGTGGTATACAAAGAGATCCTTAACAAATAATTATTGGAATATTTTCCCTCAGTTTAAAAAGATTTAATTTTCTTCTTAATAAAAATTTTAAGGCAGTACTTTGCCGCTGCGAAGCGCGGGTATTTTGCTAGTCTTTAATATATAAAAGTAGAACTGATTCAGTTCATTTGGGTAAAAGGAAAGACATTCTCACAGCTATCTGTACTTAACATGCAGGGTTAGAATAGTATCATAATGATGTGAGCAGTCACCCAGTAACACTTTCTACCCTCTAATGGTGAAACATCTAGTATCTAATCTCAACAGCACTCGAAGTTGATGATTACTGGGTCATCAGAAATGTCAGAACCTCAGAAGTGTGTGTGTATGTGTTAGCATGGACTGAGTCAACCCAGTTTTCAAACCTTCAGTGTAAAATGAAAAATATATGGATCAAGGTTTGCACAAGGGTTGTTCAAAAAGTTTCTGCATTTTTATTTTTTTTGTTGGAAATGGTGAAGGCAGCAGGAATAGTAATTGGTTGTGTCTGAAAGTATCATGTGAATAGTTCTGTCTGGAAGGCTAGCTGCCTTTGCAGTTTAGTTTAAGAGTTGTCACCCTGTGGTGAAGATAGCTGTGAAACTTATAAATAGCACTGAAGAGGAACAGTGTTCTATCATACAGTTTTTGTGGGCAGAAGGTATGCCAGGAGCACAAATTCATCTCCGCATGTGTGCTGAGTATGGGGATAAAATTCTCTTGTAAAGTCATCTATGAGTGGATTGAAATGTTCGAAAATGGTCATATTAGTGTGATGAATGCAGAGCACTCTGGACATCCAGCTACCATAAGGAATGAAGAAAGAACCCCGATGTTAAAAACAGCGGTGCATCAGTGGCTACGTGCTCAACCAAAAACATTTTTTGCTGATGGCATTAAAAATTTGGTAAAACACTCGGAAAATTGCATCACAAAGGAAGGTGATTATGTAGAAAGTGATATAATTTGTTTTTGAAATTCTTAATAAATAGAGTAAATAGGTAAATGCTTAGCTAACCACTAAAATAGTGTGTGTCTCCATTACTTTATTATTGTTTTATTGTAGGTAGCATATTGATGAATTTATATATAGTCCTAAAAGCAGTAGCAGATTTTCAAAGGATGGACTCAAAATTAATTTGAATAAAAATGTGCTTTTTATCAGTGAACTCATTAGCACACAATATTAGACTGAACACCTTCCTATTTATTTTAGCAGATCAGTTTAAATGTCTAGGGGTAAATATCACAAGTAATTATAAAGCTCTATTTCAACAAAACATTTGCTGTCTGTATGGAAAAAATTAAACAAGATGTTAATCGATGGTCCACCCTCCATTAGCTGATAGAATCAACACTGTTAAGATGAATATCCTTCCCAAGCTTCTTATCCTATTTCAAACCATCCCCATATATATTAACAAATATTTTGGTAAGAAATTAGATTCAATCATAATTTCATTTATTTGGAATTCTAAACATCCATACATCCAAAGGGGACATGGCACTACTTTCTACTGTAGTTTTGTGTGGTGGCTAATGCTGCTGCCTAAAAACTCAAAGAAACTACACCCATGAAATTCTGTTTAATGGAGAATGCGCAATTTATGTTCTCTTACAGTTGCTGGTTTCTTTTTTCATACATTCTTGTCCTGCCCTTCTGCTGCATCTTTGAGGTCCTCCATTTCCATATCTCTATACTCCACTTTACATGTTACGATTCCTTGTTCTCCAGGTTTTCTTCTTTTAGATTTTTCGAAGTACGTGGATGGGAGACAATCTAGAAAAAACTTGGGCTGTTGCTGAAAGAGGTGTTGGTCAGGTTAGCATGGGAGTGCTTACCCTGTGGTCTGTGTGTGGAATCCAATGCCCCAGTGCAGTGACGAGAACACTGTGCTGTAAATATGATGCCATCTTTTGGATGAGATGTAAAATCGAAGTTCTGACTCTTATCTAGTCATAAAAGATCACTGGGCTCAAAAAGAGTAGGGTTTACCCCAATGTCTTAGCTAAATTGTCCATCACGGCATTATCCAGTCTGGCCCCAAGATCATTCCCTGTCTCTAATTGGCTAACTATCTCTCTCACAACTTTACCACGTAATAGATAACGTGTGGTGTGTATACTGGTGCAAAAATGTCTTCCGTCGCATCATCCAGGTGGATGCTACACATTGATGGTGGATGAAGTAGTTCTCCCATGTCTATGTAAAGTGCTTTGAGTAGTAAGAAAAGCACAATATAAATGTAATAATTGTTCTTGTTCTTCTTATTATTATTATTATTAAAAGCTGTTCTCCTGTTCCTCTTTTAAATTGTTTCACATAAAATTGGCAGTATACTCACACATTTCACAAACAAATAAAAAGAATGTAGGTTAAGTAAGAAGAAAGTGTAAAGGAAAAGGAAAAATACATAAGTATTATCATCATACTGAAAATGATTGCCTACAATAGACTGTATTAAATATAAAACAAATCAAAAGTAAGACTCAGTTTTACATACATAAAATTTAAAGACTCTTATCTTTATCTTAAAAAAAATCCTTCATTCTAGCAGAATGGAAGAAAAATGACTCAGATTTGGAATCAGAGGAAACAGTTTATTTTGTTTTGGTAAACCTCACACATAGGCAGGTAATTATTTTAGAACAGAAAAAGCTGCACAAACAGAAATCTAACAAAATTTATCAGATATTCTAGCATCATTTTGACTTCATTTAATACATTAATTTACACATTTATATATCACAGAAATAATTAGTGTTCTATGCAGAATACTTGCATTTCAAATGTGTTTCTTCAGCCTATAATGTATCCCAAATGTAGCTTTAATTATCATCCAAAGAAATAGAAAATAAAATTCCTTTATTCTAGTTCCAAATAGTTGGCTAAATTGAAATCTATAAAAATGCCCCTAATATGGTACTTTTTATTTATGAATGAGAGAAAATGTTTCATCTTTAATTATGTCTTTAAGCGCTTTAATGAGTTGGACAAATGAATGGAGGAACATTACTCCTTTTTATATTAAGAAAAAAACAAAAGCTCCGTTTGTGGGTGGTAATCCTGCAAACAGTAAGGCAATAAAACATGAATAGGCCTATCAAAAGGTTTTTATTTTAAAATCTGAGAAGGAAACAGGAAAGAACTGAACAAAGATTTTGCCCAAGTATTTGTAAAATAAGAAACAAATGGAATGTCCCGTGCAGAAGTAAAAACAAACTCTGGATTTACAGATTTTAAAATCAAATCCCTTGATACGTTGAAGACGAATACAACCCCCAAACCTGATGGGATTTTACCAATTGTACTGAAAGAAATTAAAGACATCATCTATACAGCCTTATTAGGCATATTTAAGCAATCACTTCAGAACAGAGAAGTACCTGATGACTGGAAAGTTGCAAATATGACTCTTATCTTTAAGAAATGAGACAAAAATGGGCCCTTGTAATTACAGACCAATAATTCTTACATTTAAAATATAGGGTGGTCCAGATGATTACGCTATAACTTATTAAGTTTATTACATAGAAAATCACCAGAAAAATCCCGGACCATCGAGAAGTGTGCGAACTGACGACATGAAGAATCGTCTTTGCGCCGAACTTTATTGTCCCCGCATAAATCAAAGTCATCCAGATGATCTGGATCTGCATAATTAGATCTGGACCACCCTGTATTATGGAAACTATAATAAGAAATATCCCAGCAAGCATTGGGCGCAAGGCGAGCACAATCCATGAACAGGGCGTGACCCTGCTCTTGATAAGCTGGTTTAAAAAATTGATGAATGGATGGCTAACGAGAAATAATTATAAAAGTATCTATATTAAAAAATATACTAAATAACAACCAACATGAGTCTGTGAGAGGAAGATGTTGCCAAACAAATCTTTTACATTTTTGAGCAGGCTACTGGCAGAAGATGGTGTGCAGATAAGAGGTAAATGTGTGAAGTGAGGTCATTGGTGGAATCCCTCAAGGGGCCTGTCCTTGGACTGTTACTTTTTCTGATTTATATTGACATTGATTATGGTATAATGTAGTTGATAAACATATGAAGTTCATGCAGTGCAACAATTCAAATAGACTTTGACAATCTTCACAACTGGGTGAACAATTGGAAAATGTAGTTAAATGTAGAAAAGTACAAAGTCCTGTAAGTCGGCAAAAGAAACAAGATAGGAGGCACTTTCCTATAGGAAGCATCCTCTGAAAAGCATTTAGGGGTTTATGTTAAAACAACATCTTCATCATCTAAGCAATGTGCAAAAGCTATTAAAAAGGCAAAGAAAATATTACGATATTTCATAAAAACATTCAAAAACATTGAATATAAATTGAGGAATGTTATGCTTTAACTATATAATGTACTAGTGAGACCACATCTGGAGTACCATGTGCAATTTTTGTCACTACGCTACAAAAAGCTGTGCTGAGGAGAGCATCCAGGTGTATTCCAGGACTTAAGAACAAAGCCTACCTTGTTTAGTCTTAAGAGGAGGAGAACCTAATGCAGGTCTTCAAAATCCGCAAAGGCATTGGTAAAGCAGATGCAGCAGAAATCTTTCAACTAAATGGTGAATCTCATACTGGAGGACAGCAGTGGAAATTAAGGGGAAATGGTTTTAGATCTAAAGCACTTTTTTGTGTAAAGCGTTGTTGGAATCTAGAACAAAGTACCAAGATTTGTAGTTAAAGTAGAAACTTAGACAACCTTTAAGAAGTATATGAATAAGATATTGGGACAGCTTCGTTATAAGAAAAAAAAACAAGCCTGATGGGCTGAATGGTCTCCTCTCATTTGTCAAATTTCTTATGTTCTTAACTGATCAAAAGATTGAACTCTGGTCAAAAAGAAGTTGGGCCTGTTATGGTGAAAACGATTATGTTAAAAAGAGTCTTTTCAAGCAATGTTACTAGATGGGCCTTTGGAACTCCCCAAGAACTATTAGTACATCAGGTAAGAGGAAGCCGTGGTAGTGCTCTGACTCAGATATTTCAATCTACCTAATTTTAAAGACCTATCTGAACCATCCCCAATCTCAGCTGCTTTGGGCAATTCATGCTCTGTTATACTTAATGCATTTTTGATTCTGTTGTATAGATCTTTAATTCTTCTGTTTCTAAACAAGATTTGGGATTGGTTAGTCTCAGAAATATGGGCCTTAATTAAGTGGCACAGGTGTTTGAAAGTTTATGTTTTATAATTGACATCTTTCTGTTTTTGTATTACTTTATTAATGTGATGCCGGTTGAGCTTTACTGTCATAATAAAAAATGACATTGTTTTGAAATTTGAAATTGTTTTGCATTATACATGTACCAGTAATAAGAAAATACTGTTACATACAATGTAATATATTTTAAAGAGAATGTAACAGATTTGGCTATGTGTAAGGAATGTAATAGAGCTTTAGTAATTTAAGTAAACTTCACTTCCCTTTCCTTTATTTAAAAAGAAACAAAAAAAACAAAAGAGCAATGACTTAGAGAAATACCTAACTTACATTTCCAAACAAACTAGTTGGTTTTGATTAATATGCACAAGTCAGAGTAAGAAAGGTAATGTGTACAGTAGAACTATAAAGGGCGAGAAACTCTGGCAGCCGCAGTTCATATAAGCTCTTCCCCCAAGTCAGAGTGCTGTCCCAGCCAATGCTGTTTCAGTTAATGCTGGGATAAAACTTCTAGGAATTTGAAGAATCAAATGCAGCCATTGATTTCTGATCAGAAACCTGTCTCTCTTCCTGTGTCAACAATCAATCTATCATTATACAGGGTGGTCCAGATCTAATTATGCAATTATGAAAAGGCGAACACATCGCACCCGCTGTTCGACTGACAACTATCTCCCTGCCAGTTTGGAATGCAGGGCAGGTGCTGCCATCTATCGGCAACAAAAAGAATTTTTTGAATTCTCTATGTAATAAACTAAGTTATAGCATAATGAAAATTGAATAATTAGATCTGGACCACCCTATATTACATCCGGGGCATGACAGGTAATGAAGCATGGTCTGCATAGGGCTCCTCAAATACTGGATAAAAATGTTATAATATATTTAAAAAGTTCAGTTTGTCATCTCCAAGCTCCATGCCTCAGTGTTGGAGATCTGCTTGCACCTCTCTAAAAACAGAACTGTGTGCAAAATAAATAAATAAATAAGGCCGAAGGTTAGAGTGGCAGAAGGGATGCAATGCTTTCATGCCTTATACTACTGAAAGTGAGAGATAAAGTGACAGGTTAAGGCTACAAAAAAGTCAGCAGTCAAATATTTTATAGCTAGTGTCTCAGACATTGGCATATAGGGGAAATATTGGGGAGCACCACAGATTCTCAGGAGGTAATAATGGGGAAGGAACCTTCTATTTACTTGGATATCTTCTGTTTCTATTCCCTCTTTTGAGGACAAGTGGTGACAATGTATGTAGAGCACAGTGGAATTCTTACTTGCATGTCTAACTAACATACAACATGCCCCACTCAGCAGACAAGTGTTGAGCAGGCAGGAAGTGGACCAGCGATATAATAAAATAAAAGCCATTAACTGAAAGCAAAATTATTGGTACTTTAGGCTGGTGGAGTGGAAATAAGAAAAATGCCCCCTGACTGTGGCAAATGTAAGAAAATTAAGGCTGAGCATGTAATACTTGTACTTTAAAATGTTACTACTCATTCATTCATTTATTTTGCACTGCTTATCTGGGTTGTGGGGGCGATGGTCTTAGCAGTGAGCCTCATATATTCCTTTCCCCAGGAACACTTGACAACTCATACCTTGTGATCCCAAGGTGTTCCCGGGACCATACGGGAAATATAATCATCCCAGTAAGCCCTTTCACAGGGAGGAATCCAGGGTGCATCCATATCAGATACCCCAACCACCTCAATTTGCTGCTCTCGCTGCGGAGGGTCACCGGCTCTACTCTGAGCTCTCCCGGATGTCTGTGCTTCTTACCCTATTTCTATTGGAGAGGAAAAACCTAATTTCCTCCACTTGTACCTGTGACCTTGTCTTTTCTGTCATTACCCCAAAGCTCATGAACATACGTGAGGGCATTATTATTATACCATTATTGTAAGTTTAAATATTTTTGCTTAAATATGTAAATGTTACATGATCTTATATTTTCTGTTATTGTTTTATTTATTTATTTTTTAATTGGTGTAAATGCTAACAGTCTGTGTTTTGGGTAGAATGCTAAATAAGAATACATTTGTGGAAACTACTTAAGCTGCTTGGTGTTTTCCATTGCTTCCTACATTGTACAGTTTACCCAGTGAACCACCCATTGTTTTTTGTATTTTCTTTCAATAACCACAATGTTTTTTTTCATTTGTTTGAATTAAATTTGTACCTGTCTATAGCCACCACAATTGTGTGCTTCTGGATTTCATTTCATTTTCACATCACTCCGAACACTGGTAAGTTACAGTATATAAGATGGCTTCTTTTATTAAGACTCACTCAAGCTTTGTTTTAAAATGAAGGAAAAATCAGCAAAAAATATACAGTATATATTTTCTGACTAGTCTTCTGTTTAGTGTTTCCAGGGGACTAGTTTTGTTTACAAAGTTACTATCTTGTTTTACACTATTTCTAAATTTTTGCTGACTATAGCTTTGTCTTTCTTCCCTTCTAAAACATCATTAAAATCTCTGCTGGTCTATAAATAATTTCAATTTTCCAGGAGTATTAGCCTTCAATGGAAGCAACAGGCCTGCCCCCTCATATACAGTATTAAGAGTTTATTTCCCCTCTCTGAATCAAATCTTACTGCTTGGCTTCTTACTTTTTCTTCTGGGTAAGGCACTCCTCCCACCATGTGCAAAATGCTTTGGGATGCTATTTACCAGCCTTTAAAAGTCTTACATGTAGTGCTTGAAGTGAAACCAAACTCATGGTGATAAATTAGCATTCAATCGGAGAGCGGTTGGGTCCCTGGAGACTTCAAGTGCCATGGGTACTCAGTGGTTTGCTAAGAAATATTTCTATTGGTACTTCAAGCCCTGCTTACATGACATTAAAATCATTGCAGGACTATTGTCAGAACCATTTTTCTTGGACTTATGTTGAGAATGGGCTTCTATTGAGCTATAATAAATAATAACCTTTCACAACTGGCTTGACACTTGCTCTAATTTTTTTATTTCCAAGAAAATTATTTTTTTCAAAGTCTACAAAAAATATCTACCGTGACATTTATTTATTAATGGCTCTTAATTGAATGCAGAGTATTTTTGCACTGACAGAAATAAAAAAAATGTGCCAGCGAACTCCCAGCAGATGTGAAAGTGCTCGTCTGTCAGAGCCATGCGTTAATTTCTGTTATGCTCTCCGGCTTGTAAAAGGCATGCCAAAGTGTAATGGGAGTCTTCTGGGTCATTAATTGTATGTCAGCTGTCCTTGGTAGTCTGTCAGATCTTTTGCTCGGGGCTAAACTGAAAGTCACGTGGCCTGCTGGCCTCTAAACAGACCAGCACATTGTATGGGTGCACTTCTCTCTGTGGCACTTGTTTTAGATCTACAGAACATTTTACTTTGAACTAAAATTACAGAGAATGTAATGCAAATATCCATACATGTGTTTGTCTTTGTCATGAGCAGATGTTTTCCAGGCATGTGGTATTAACAAGTTTACACTTTAGTTACATTTCCTTCACTACAGCGTGCTTGTATTGTTAGTAAAACCTAATAATTTAAGAAAATACAGTAAAAATTTCATTTTCAATAAAGGAGGAAATAGTACTGAAAAACTTTACTCATGTAGACGTTATTGCTACTTTGGCATACATTACTTAAGTAAAAGTTAAACTATCTGGCATTTAAACTACTCAAGTGAAAGTACAATACAATACAACTTATTTTTGTACAACGCTCTTCACTGACAGCAGGTGCTGTGAACAATTCCCAATCAAAATGCAAGTATAGATTATACTAATTACTAAATACAGAACTGGTACACATATAAATACAAATTTGTTAAAACACAAAGAGAACACAGATAGAAACTGATCAAAAGTTCTGGATCATGGACTACCTGACCAACAGACAGCACTTTGTGAGGATGAGGGATTGTGTGTCAGAAATGGCGGTGTATAATACTGGAGTACCTCAAGTAAATGTCCCGTCTCTCTTCCTGACTGCCAGCACAATACCAGTGCTTGCCACCTACAGAAATTCCATCATAGGGAGCATTAATAATAGAGACAAGTCAGAGTACATAAAGGATGTGGAGGACTTTGTCTTATGGCGCAGGGACAACAACCTGCAGCTCAACATTAGCACAACAGAAATGCTGGAGGTGGACTTCCAGTGTGCCAAGAAGCCTCAGAGACCAGTCACCACTCAGGTGGAGCACAAGGAAGTGGTGCAAAGCTCCAAGTACCAGAGGGTTCACATGAACAACAAACTGAAATGGTCTGACAATACAGTGGCTCTGGACAAGAAGTGCCAGAACAGACTGTACTTCTTAAGGAGACTCAGGTCTTTTGACGTATGCAGCAAGCTGATAAAAATGTTTTATCAGTCCATAGTAGCCTGTGTTGTGTTCTACCCCACAGTCTCCTTTGGGAGGAAACTTGAGCTCAAAAGAAGCACAATGCCTGAACAAACTTATGAGCAAAGCCCATACCATTACAGGGCGAGCCCTGGAAATACTGGAAGTAGTTGTAGATTAAAGGATGGTGGCAAAATTGGATGCCATCATGAAAAATCCCCTCTGCTCCACTGAAGCACTTTTAGCCACAGATACATTCCACCACAGCGTGCTAAGAAGAGCCTCTGGGGGTCTTTTCTGCTCACTGCTATCAGACAATTCAATGCTTCCTCTCAATTTACTCGCAATTTACATTTATGTATTTTCTATTTATTAATTTAACCATTGATTGAATGATTATACTATCTGTCCTGTGACCTGTAATCTAATCTAATCTAAACAAAAATGAAAAATGCCATTTGTATGTGCTATGTGCACCTTACTTATGTACTATGCACTGAAGGAGAGCATTTTTTTAAAAAATAGTGCCTCCTGTTATCATAGCTTATTATTTCAGACAAGTGGTCAATAATTCGATTGCCACAATACTTGGCTACAATGGCAGATTTAAAGTTCATGGTGGATAACATGCAGACCTTGTTGGAACCCTTTTCTCTTGTCAAAATTTTAAAAGGGACTTTAACAGACCTGACAAGGGTACTGTAACCTTGTATGATACATTTTGAATTAAATTTGCAGTTCACATTAGTATAGTAAAAAAAAAATAATTTAAGCCCTCAACCGCCAACAAAACATAAGAAACATACGATTCCGATATGTTTTATAGCAATAAAATGAATGCATTAAACAATTTAAATTCTATCATCATTATCACTAGATTAAACTATTTCAATTAGTATCCAGTATCCTGGATTAGTAGCCATTAAATTTAACTACACATAGAACATTCATAAGCATTTTATAAGTTTTTTAGTTATAGACCCATTCATTAAGACATTGGAAAGTAGTTAATGGTAGAGTTTTGTATTTTTTAATATAACATGAGAAAAATAAATGAGGTGGTTCTAATGTTTAGAGAAAATAAACAACTATATTTTCAATCAATTATATTTTCATATTGTATGCAATAATATAAATATACTGTACATTGTTTTTTATAAGAGAATCATTATGAGACTATACCAATGCCAAATCTATATATATAAAATTCTTTTCGCATTTGAAATGGAAATTACGTATGACCACAACAGTCAGGTTACACAGAGAAAGTGAGACAGAAGCAGATCGAGAGAGAAGGCTCGCTGATCAATGTATACGACAATCACAGTTGACGGCCTCACAAACACCCGAACAACCTGCTTAAGTATGACCACAGGAGTCAGCTTACACAGACAAAGTGAGACAGAAGCAGATCGAGAGAGAAGGCTTTTCGGCTCGCTGGTCAACATATACGACAATCACAATTGAGGGCCTCACAAACACCCAAACAACATGCTGAACAATATCGAATTCGACGGATGCAGTATTCACAGGCTACCACGTCACACAGGCGTCAGGATCTGTATATGGAGGGATTCAATTATAACATTGAAAAGATTATTGCCTACATCCAAAAGTTACAATAGGAGAAATGGACATCATGTGTGACTACTGCCAAGCACAGAGGGTTACATTTGAATCATGTGGGATGTGTTGTTCAGACGGCAAGGTGAAATTAACACCTTTAAGCCATCCACATTGAACCGTTGTTGTTTCTTATTTCTGGCGCAAATCCAAATTCAACTCATTTTCTACAGAACATTAGGAAATACAATTCGTGTTTTCAGATGACATCGTTTGGCACCACGGCTATTACCGAGGAGTCTGGCTTTATGCCAACATTTAAAATGCTGGGGCAAATCTATCATAGAATTGGGTCATTAATGCCACTGCCTCATGAGAGCCACAAATTTTTCCCTTCCACTCAGTGAGCGAAGCCACTGAGTAATCTGCTAGTTAGAAATAAAATATTTTTGCACATTGAAACAATAATTAATACTGGTAGCTAAAGTACTGCTTAAAATTTAAATACTGTGACAACCAGGGGGCGCCACAGTGCCCTGATGCTAAACACACTTGATCACAGATCGTTCCAAGTTCAATTAAATAGTAGTGATTTAACAACTGCACCTTTTTCATGCTTTAATCCTCCTAAAATAATCAAATAGGGTACACATTTTTTCTGTCTTCTGTCCATCCTCTACTTCAAGTGTCATTTAACTCATTTTTAAAATTCCGTTTCTGTATGTTGCTGCAATCCTGTCTGTAGGACAGGTTGAGTCTAAAATGCAATTTAATAGTTCATAGTGGTTTGCATCCTATGAGACAGTCTGCTTCTGTGTTTGGTTGTCATTGTTTTTCTGAGAATATCTAAGGCAGGAGTTCTCAACCATTCTAAGAAATCAACATAAAAAGGACAATGAATCTTAGGCTTACATGTGTAACAGAAGGTATATGTTTACCTGGTGATGACATTAATATTTGTGTAATCAATTTTGAGATCAAATTGTCATAAAAACAACAGATGAAGAAGAGCACTGAACAAAGAGAATCTAGAACACATTTTTCCAATAAGTAAGTACAAAACCAACTCCCGATCCTGTTTGCATAATAACCAAAAATACCATCTACAATTTACTTGAGCAGCTTTTTAAATAAAATAATTTACTTTTCACAAATAATAAATGCTTATACTAGTGATTTTTCTACTGTTGTCTAGAGGACTTTAACTCTTTATAGTCAGGAAACTGGGTGATGAGACAACAAAATTCTCATTGTATATTCCTATCAATGAGACGTGCCTGAAAATTTGGCTTAACTTGGTATGTTGTATTGAAAGTGGTTTCTTAGCAATCATCTGTCAGCTTGCTTTTTGCTAAGTCCTTTAGATTTCATAAAGTGTCTAATGAATCCTGCCTGTTCACACTTGTATGTTCAAGGGTGCGAAGACTGCTACAGTGGATTTTCCTTTCTCTCTGGGCTTTTCTAATGCTCATTCCCTGCTACCCTTGTAACAACTTACTCCTTGGAAATCCCTTACCATATGAGCAACTCTCTATATTGTATTTCTTGGCATTTCCTAATCATATTTTTCTACTCATTTAACATAGTTGTCTATTAAAACACTAATAACATTAAATACAATTTATACACTATCCAGCGCTACTATAGATATACACCCAATTTAAATTAATCAAGGAACTTGTAATATTCAGTCCTTTATTTTTCTTAATTGCCTGCATAGGTAACAAGCATCTTGTTTGCAATGGCTATGTTTTAACGTTTGTTAAAACTGGCACACCAATGCCTTCTTCCTGTCTTGTATCTAATAGCCTCATTCTTCCAGTGATCCATAACTGGATTAAGTGTGTTAGATAATGGATGGATGAATGTTAAATTATTAATAGTAACCGCTCCCCTTTTGCATACAGCTATCCAAAGAACAGTAGGCTGTTTGTATGATTGGGTCAGTTTGAATGAAAAACACATTCTTGGTGCAGCTCATCCACTTCAGTCATCATCCTGGTTGAAGCAATGTCCTAACAATCAGCAAGCAGTTAAAATTAATAATTACAACATTGTTTGCACTTTAAGTAGCACCCCTAAACGTTGGTTTTAGAAAACCATTGTAAATTTTTGACTTGGCTTTGCAACCCTTTTTGTGACTTACACTACACTAAGTTTGGTTGTGTTATCTATTTTGCAAATTCATAAGCACTGACTATATAAAGATCCAAAGAAGTTTAAATACTCGGTGAGATGAGCCTTTAATGTGTTAGAAAAGCTTTATGAGCACAAAAGACAAACTATGACTCTCTGAAAACTAGGTGCCAAAAGGAATGACTGGATAAAAGGCAAATAAATATAACCAACCTACTGTATGTCTTCAGTAAAGAATTACAAAGTACCATTTATTCCTCAATCAATCCAGTTGTGCATGATGTACCATCTGTCATAGTGATCATTATCATGAAGTGTTTAACAAAGAAACATTATTACATAACTGAAGAGCAACCAAACTGATACTGACTGATTTCTATATCAAATTTAAAATGAATTAAATGTCAAAGAATCACATCATTTTACAGTCAGTCCCATTTAGCTGACCGTGAAAAAGAAGCTGTCAAAAAATTGGATGTATTGTGAAACTGTCGGCTGGGAATGAGCACCAAGTAAATTTGCTCCACTGTCACTTCTAAGGCTTCAGTTACAAATTGCAGTACACCGAACATACTTACACAGGAGCCTTTGTGCTGTGCAAAGTGCTGAATGACAGAATCCTTTTCCAAGGGTAGGATTAGAATAGCTTTGAAATAACAGCAGCATAAACTATTAACACATTCATTTTATAAGCAAAGACTACACAAAGAATACCTTCCAGATCATTCTACTATAGCTATATCAAGGTCAAAAAATATTATTATTATTATTATTATTATTATTATTAGAATTATTATTATAGCAATATTCTCCAAACTGCTTAATCCATATACCCAATTATACTTAAAACAGCAGATGTAAGGCAGGAACCTTGGACACAGTGTCACTTTTTGTTGTGAAGGATCCTACAGTGACCCAATTTTCTCCTTTATTCTCTTTATTGTGTAGACCTTAATAAAATATCTTAAATCCCATACACTTACCACTATGTGATCAGGTACTTTAGCACTTTCTCCCCCCTTCCCTTCTACATTCTGAACCTCAAGCAATTGGACAGAGTAAAGAAACAGGCAGGAGTTAGGTTACACATTTAATTATGTATACTTGATAAAGATGACCCAAAATACAGTCTAAGTAGCAGTGCATCTTGTGTCCATCGGTGGCTTTTGGCTTATCTTCAGTCTAGCTTGCTTTGCTACCACATTGCCTTTGAATGGAATATTGAAACAGGCCACCTTCCTGTCTCAATATATCTGCTGAGACAGCGTTGTCTTCATCATGAGAGAGAGAGGTAATGGCAAGGTGACCAACTTTTTCTTTTCACAAATCACAAGCCAATGGGGAGTTGTGGTATAGAACGGCCTCTGATTCATAAGCAATTATAAACAGCAATGCTTCAGATGAATAGAATTAGTTTACCTGTGCCTTCCTGGGCCAGTTACCAATGAAATTACTCAGATACAACTCATCCCCCAGTTGCTTTGTTTAGGCAGCTTGTGGTCTTCCTGCAGGGGATGGCTTATAGGGTCTAAATCCAAACAAAGTCATCTTTGATATATGTTTCCTCTATCTCCAAAAAAATTCCCATCTTGATTCTGCCCTAAAGTCTTGGGGATGGTTTGGATAGGTTAACATCAAAATACTGCTCCACATATCCAGATATCAATAAAGTAAAACATGCGTCATTTAACACTAATTTTACAGGTTTGGCTAGCTTACAAATAAAAATATACAAAATATTTATCATCTTAAATGCTAGATATACAGTCTGTCCAGTACAGTGCCATTATTATTATTATTATTATTATTATTATTATGGTTAGAGGTCTTTGATGCTGCTGAAGTAGGAATTAGTTCACCATATCACTAAAATAAAATAAATGGATGGATGTATTGATATTAGGTAATAACATTTCCAGATTTGCTTAATCTAAATCAGGGTGGTGATCCAGACAGGGTGCCAGTCCATAATGGTGCTAACTCACACACATATTCACACTCACACAGGGCCGTTTTAAAATTACTGATTAGCCTGCTCATCTTGAGGGATGCTGGGGAATAACCCTGTACCCAGACAAAAACCCACACAGACATGAAGAGTAGTAAAAAACACTGACAACAATAATACTATTACACCGGCAAAATGATTAGTGCTTCTGCTTTGCAACTCCAGACTTGTTGTACTGTATGTGCACGTTCTTTGTATGTCTATGCCGGCTTTTTCCAGGTTTTCTAGTCCTCCTCCCACATCCTGAAGGCATGCAAGTTGGATACACAAGTCTAACCTGGACCTACCTGTATATGAGTGGATGCATATGTGACTGTGTCCTAACAGTCCTACATAGTCCTGTCCAAAGCTGGATTCTGTCTATTCCCTAATGATGCTGAGATTTGTTTTGGGCCTCCTGCAATTCTGAATGAGATGAGCAGCCATAGAAAATGGATAGATGGAGATACATGACTATGCCAGTTATTAAATGTAGTTTGCAAGTTCAACACAAGTAAAACTGTTCACTGCTTATTAGGATCTTTAGCAGTCAGACTTTTGAAATGTTTCTATAGAAATTTATGTAAGTAGTGGGCTGATTATTTTTCATTGCCAAAAGCATAATACATTTCTGAGGGAATATGGAAGTGGTAACAGATGCCTTCTGTTTGCCTACCATAATGTTCCCAATTAGACTGTGTGTAAGAGTCTGGAACAGGCTGTCCAGTCATGAACACTGCTGCTTTTGAAAAGGTTAACAAAAAGGTTAACTTGGCTCTGTTATGTGCTTGGCCATTAATAAGTTGGAGGAACCCAATGACTTTGCATATTGGTGACTTTCCACGTATTGATTCATTTGCAGAACTTACTTGATCAAATTTTAATTTTGCAAAAGGCAGAACCCTAATGGACTCTGTAATATTTTATTTCACTACTGGGTCCTGGGTATGACGTTAAACTGCATCCGGCCCTGCAAGCGGTCCTCCAACTTTCAAGGAAATCATGGGGGTTGATGGCAGTATTGGCACTCCAACCACTGTAAAAAAAGCCTCACCCAACTGTGAGACGAGAGAAAGGATTCCCTTTAGTTGTCCATGGGAGCAGCTCTGCTACAGCTGCCCATAGGAAGGCTGCTCACATCATGAAGGGGACGGGGGAAAGCCCTCGGGAGCCTAATCCCCAGAAGAGTCGTAACCGTCGGAGAGCCAATACGGTCAGGCGTGTTGGGGATAGGAACTTGTCTGTTGCTAAGGCATCTCCCGCTGCACTTCAGCACTCGGGTTCCAATTTCAGTCGGCTCATCTGTGTAGGCGCATGGAATGTCTTGTCTCTTTGGAATAATTATCAACTTCCTCTGCTGTCGGAGGAGCTGTATAAACTTCGCATTTCAGTGGCAGTACTCTCTGAGGTGTGTAGACCTGGGACTGGCCAGATCTCTGTATGTGGCTGTCATACTCAGGGAGTAGCTGTTGCTGTTGCGGATTGGCTTCTTCCAATGGTGTCCGGGTTGATGGGTGCCAGCGGGGTGACTCTCCTGTGGTCATGGGTGACTTCAATGCAACAAATGGTACTGACATGACTGGCTATGAGAATTCTCTTGGTCTCCATGGGTCTTGTGACTGTGGTGAAAGTGGCTCCATGTTCCTTGACTTTGCAAAAGGTCAGGGGCTGTGAATCACTGGATCCTGGTCCCAGCGCCCAGAGCCGCATCGTTGGACTTGGTACTCCAACACTGGTGGTGCAGATAAGTAGATCAATCACAGCTACATAGGCAGACACTGGAGACTCTTGCAAAACTGCACAGCCTACAGAAGTGCCCAGTTTGTGAATTCTGACCACAGACTTGTTGTTGCTACTCTGAAGATCCAGCTTAGGTCCAGTAGGTTATTACCTACTAGGAAAATGAGGCTGGACTTGACCAGACTCCAAGATCAGGCTGTTTCTAATGAGTTTGCACAAAGTTTGTGTAAGGAACTTGTGAATTTGGGTGCGACTGCTGATCCTAATGTGATGTGGGAAACCCTGAAGGTTGCTGAGGGTTGTGTTGGTGTTATTGGTGTTCCCAGAAGGAGGTGTTTCATCTCACAGAGCACTCTGGATATCATCGAGAGGAGTCGCAACACATGGCTTGCTGGCAACTCTTGTCTGTACCGGGAACTGAGAAGAATAGCTGCAAGGGCTCTGAGGGCAGATAAGAAGGTGTTTTTTAGAGGAATCTGTGAACAAGTGACACACCATCTGTAGTCTAGCGACCCACGTCCTGCTTACAAAGGAATCTCTGTTCGTCAGAGATTCGCAGTCAGGGCAGCTGATGGTACGGTCCTTACGGATGACACTGCAGTTGTGACCCGCTGGGCTGGCTACTTTGAGCAGCTGTTCAAAGCTGATCCTCCAGCTAGGATGTTGGCTATCTCTGGGTCAATGGTTCTTGAGGCAGATCCTCCAATTAGCTGTGAACCACCCAATCTCACTGAGATTGCACAGGTGGTGAAACAGCTGAGGGTAGGGAAGGCTGCAGGGATCTATGGTATCCAGGCTGGTGGTAAGGCTGTCCTCCTGGCATTGCAAGCAATCTTTGCTTCCATTTGGGAGACTGGCATCATCTCAACTGATTGGAAAAATAGGATTTGTTGTCCCTATCTGGAAAGGGAAGGGTGATTGCCTGGATTGCGGCAACTACAGTGGGAATAACACTACTCTCGGGGTCAGGTAAGGTGCTTGCTAGGATTGTCATCAATAGGATCCGTAATCACTTGCTCACCTACCAGCGACCGGAGTAGTCTGGTTTTACGCCTAAGAAGTCTACCATCGACCGCATCCTGACACTGAGGTTTCTCATGGAGCACTAACGCCAATATCAGCAGAGTTTTTTTGCAGCCTTTGTCGATTTTCATAAAGTGTTCAACTCAGTTGATTGAGCTGCCCTGTAGGACATCCTGAGGGTTTGCGTGATCCCCTCAAGGTTGCAGGATATTATGACCGGCCTGTACACTGGTACTGTGAGTGCTGTGCAGAGTGGAGGCAGAACCTCTGTGTTTTTCCCAGTTGATTCTGGAGTTTGTCAGGGGTGTGTTCTTGCTCCTACTCTGTTCAATGCTTGCATGGACTGGGTGTTGGGCAAGGTCGTGGGGTCCAGTGGCTGTGGGGAATCTGTTGGTGAAGAAAGTTTCACTAATATTGACTTTGCTGACGATGCTGTGATCTTCACGGAATCAATGGAGGATCTGATCGGGGCTCTCGAGAGACTTAGTGAGGAGTCTGTGTCTGGGCTTGCAAGTACCCTGGATTAAAACCAAGATCCAGGTCTTTAATAAGCTCGTAGTCACAGCCATCAGCAATATGTTTGTCTGCAGAAAGAGTGTTGACCTTGTGGAGAGGTTTACTTACCTTGGCAGTGGCATTCATGTCTCTGGTGACTCTTCCTATAAAGTCAGTAGACGAATTGGGAAAGCATGGGGGTCATGAGGTCGCTGGAATAGGGTGTGTGGCACTCCCAATATCTTTGAAAAAGGACAAAGGTCCAAGTCTTTAGAGTCCCAGTGCTTCCTGGCTTGCTATTTGGACGCTATCCATTGGACTCCTTTGGTACTGTGGCTCTTCAGAGAATCCTTAGGTACTGTTGGTTTGACTTTGTGTTGAATGAGCAGTTGCTAATAGAGTCCCAAATGAGGCACATTACTTGCATTGTGAGTGAGCATCTGTTACGGCACTACGGCCAAGTGGCGCAATTCCTTGACGGTGATCCAGCTCACAGGATACTCACTGTTGAGGACCCAAGTGGCTGGACCAGGCCAAGGGGACGCCCACATAACACCTGGCTGCGGCAGATAGAGGGTCAGTTTTGGAGAATGGGACTGGACCGCGTGCCTGACTGGGGGTTGTCAACCAGGATCCCGAGCTGTTTTGTCATGTGGTGGGTGCGGCAATGCACTGTGCCAGTGCATGCATCCCATCCCAAACTGACTCCTTCTTCTGCATTGGGTAGGCACCAGGGGCCTCATGCATAACGCTGTGGATAGAATTCGCACTATAACATGACGTAAGTACAAAAGCGGAAATGTGCTTACGCACAAAAAATTCCAGATGCATAAATCTGTGCGAACGCCAATTTCTACGTTATTCTGCTACATAAATCCTGGTCAGCATGAAAATTAACCCATGTGCATGCGCCTGCTGCCCCACCCCAACTCCTCCCAGAATTATGCCTCTTTGAATATGCAAATCAATATAAATAGCCCTTAAGCTCAGTGTTCTGTGAAAACGCAATGACAAAAGCACGTTAAATGCTTTGTTTTGTATTTGATCTTCTATGTGCTCTATGTGTGTGAATCACTATGTGCTTCTCGTACGCACAAAAATGTTGCATAAGAACGTTTCCACGTTCAAATCACGATGTATAAAACCTAAACTTGGCGTAAAGCCACGCACATTTCCATGGTAGCTCATACCCTGTCATACGCAAGTTCTGCGCTCGGTTTTGCAGACTGGCGGCACCCAGCGTCAAAGCTGTGCTATTGTTCCTGTGTGGTTCCCCTTTCTTTTGAGGATCCACATCCCTGATGCGGCTTTATAAATACACTGAAATTAACCACATATTGTTTATTAGTTTAATGAATCTGATTGTAATTAACCTGTAACAATATAATGGTCCACAGAATGGTCAAACTATTCCAAATACCATAACTGCTTTAGCATTGTTACTCTCACTGCACCTTTTTCTTCTTCTTGCTGCTGCTCCCATTAGGGGTTGCCACAGCGGATCATCGTTTTCCATATTACTCTCACTGCACCACTCGGAGTAGTTATATCACTGTATCTGAGTGTGGAATCACAGACCTACAGCAGCTGATCAGAAATAGAATTATCGGTATACAGCATCAAGCACATGCTGCCTCAGCCATGCTGTCTATTGAACTTCTCTCATACGGCAAACCCTTCAGAGCCTTTTCTCACAGTTCAGAAACAGTTTCATCCCAAGAACTCTAAACGCATTCAATCAGTCCATCAAGTGCTCCTTGTAGAACTGTTTGTACTTATAAGTACAATTACCTTACTGTAAACTTGCGATACAGTTATAATATTGCACAACCTGAGCCACTTTATAAAGCGTATATTTACATATGATGACAATATCATTTTTAAGATGAAATGCAGCAAAATATGTTTATTATATTATACAGATAAAACTTTAACTTAATTTAAATAATCTATATTGTTAATAATTAAATATGTGAGGACATGGTGCTGCAGCGCTAGCGAGCCTCTGGCGCACCATTCACGGATTGTTCCTGCCTCGTGCTGTATTCTTGCTGGTGCTGACGCGACACTGGAAGGATAGAGGGATACAATAATTAAACACGTACTATGAAGATATTTCAATGTTCTAAGCTTACAGATGGCTTAACTTCTATTACAGAGCTGATTGTGTGGCGATTGGGTATTTAGAGAAAGAAAAGTAAGAACAGTAATTGGAGGTTAGTATGGTTGAAAGAGACAGTACTGATACAATAAAGTATTTCATTGAAGGTCGCGCACAGCAAGCATCTTGCGTGAGACATGAACAATCACTGCGCCACCGTGTTCCCATGTTTAATAACATGCTTTAACTCCTATCATCATGAAAATGATATTGTGTATACATCTCAGTATTTTAATTATTCAGAGAGCTGTAATATCACGAATGTAATGGATTCTGTGTCCTGTTGGAGGAAGAGAAAGCCCAGAAGCACGTAGTGATTCACACACATACAGCACATAGAAGATCAAATACAAAATAAAGCATTTAACGTGCTACTTTAGTTATGATGGGATTTGAGAAACGAGTAAATTAAACGATTTTAAGATGAAGTTTATGATGTTCTACTTTAATGAAAAAATAAACTACGTGATTAAAGTGGAAATTTCGAGATTAAAGTTGACATTTCATGCTTTTTTCCCACTGTGTGCCTTTTTATTCTTCTCTGTACCCTAATAAGCTTTCATATGACACTCAGATGGTGGGCTACGACTCATCTTTTCACAGTGACTTTGATATCTGACAACTTCTTTTTTTATTTCGGGCACTGTGCGACTTTGTGAACTTCAGCTTTCGAGTTTCTCCGACACGCTATGTCACTTGATCAACTTCCTTTTGTTGTTTGTACCACTGTTTACGTTTTTTCCTTGCCTCCACTTGGTATTTGCTGAAATTCTTCTATTTCCCCCTGTGCTTTTTCCATTGCCTTTTCATAGAAAGCTGAGCTTAAGGGCTATTTATATTGATTTCCAAATTCAAAGTGGCGTAATTCTGGGAGGAGTTGGGGTGGGACAGCAGGTGCAAGCGTTAATTTTCACGCTGACCGGGATTTATGTAGGCGAAGAATGTGGAAGCTGGCGTTCACACAGATTTATGCATCTGGATTATTTTGTGCATAAGCACATTTCCACTTTTGTGCTTATGTCATGTTATAGTGCGAATTCTACGCACGCCGTTATACATGAGGCCCCAGGTGTCTTCGTGAGTTATCAGTTACTAAAACAGCCATTGCTTCCCTTACTTTTGAAGATCAGTTTCTATAATGGGACCTGCTTTTCTGAATGATATATTTAAACTTGGCATATAATTTTGCTGCTCAGGACTTGAGTCACAGCCAGACATGCAAACCTGGAATGAGGTCAACCAGAGCCTGGGAGACAGACTGTATTACTTAGGAAAACTTGGATTTTGATAAAACATTCCTATTTGGAAAATGTAGAAATCTGCACATTATATTTCATTCTACTTACTGATTTTATCAAATAATAAAAATCCAATAATGAAGGTAATGAAATTTGTGAGTATACAGTGTTTAATGTTATTGTCTGACAACTCCAGTGATGCAAGTCCTCAATCCTGATCCATGTACTCTCTTACAGATGGAGCAGAGTAAGTATTTTTTAAGTTGGTGGATGAGAATTAAATAAAAACCGTGTGGTTTAGGGACCATTGCCATAGACATTGCTTCTTATTTTCCTTCCCTATGCCCACCTTCCTTCTCCTATTCCAAAAAAAATCTTGCAGAGCTACAGCTTCACCACATCATGAAGACCTTTGAGAGATTGGTCCTGGATTATATACATCCTCTTGTGGTAGAACACCTGGACCCACTGTAGTTTGCCTATTGGACAAAGATTGGAGTGGAAGATGCAATTCTCTATCTGTTCCACAATGCTTATTCTCACCTGGACAAACCTGGCAGCACTGTGAGGATTACGTTTTTTGATTTTTCTAGCACATTCAATACCGTCGAGTCATCCCTGATAAAGGGGTAAACTCAGAGATATTGAGGTGGATGAGCCTATGGTGTCCTGGATAATGGACTATCTGTCAAGCAAACCACAGTTTTTTTGTTAGCAGAAGTGAGCAACACTGGAGCACTATAAGAACAGCCTTGTTTCATTTTCTCCTTACTCTGTTCACCTCTGACTATAAATATAGCAGCAGGCCATGTCACTTGCAGCAGTTCTCAGATGATTCTGCACTGGGGTTGTGACGGTGCAGGACTGCCCCACGCTACCGGGTACTTCCTGGAGCCTATTGAACCCACTACTGCTGAAAACATACCTGAGGGATGAGCCTAGTAGATGAGAACACTTACACAAAGCAAGGGGTATGTGCATAAAGTACTAAAGTGCTTTTATGTAAACAATCAATTAAATTTGATCACATTTGATGCTGTACACTACTAATAGTGTGCCTAAAACTTGTGTGTGCATGTGGAACATCATGGCAGTCATCTTTATGCCCTGGCACACACGTGCATAGGGAACAGTTTAAGAGGTCTGCTGCTCCAGGGGTTGTGATAATGCCTTCTGTGTGATAATGTTTTCTCTTTTCCTCCTTCTGTAGAATGGAAGATTGATGGCTTTTCCACCAGCAAGACCCACCTCTTACTGCTGGAAGTCCGCATAACCAGAATATCCACCATTTTCTGATCAGTCAGAACCAGACTCCCGTCTGAAAAGACATTTAATGTCATTTAATGCAGTTAATCGCATTTTGTTTTCCTTTTTGAAAATCAAGTTATACAGGGTTTGCCTATGGGTGCCCTAACACTCCTTACTGTGTCTTCTTGTTCTTACATCTCATAAGGTACAAACTCAGAATCCGCCTCTGTTTGTTATTCAAATAAAATAAATTTCTCAAGGGATTTCTCCTCAAGGTTTTTACTTTTGGTTGTGATTATGCCTCAGATACTCTCGTAGGAAAAGAATAAAAAAGAGCCAAAAACATTATACCAAGGCATATAGACAAATGGAACTACGCAATTTGAGAAGAAATTTTGATTTTAGATAGATAGATAGATAGATAGATAGATAGATAGATAGATAGATAGATAGATAGATAGATAGATA
>JANRMT010062794.1:657317-691249 GCA_026402145.1 Polypterus bichir lapradei
GTCATGAAAATAAAGAAAACACATTGAATGAGGAGGTGTGTCCAAACTTTTGGCCTGTACTGTATATATATAGCCACAGGGAGTGTATGTCTGCTTGAATGACTAATCACTTTCCTCTGATGAGGACACCTGGTAGGTTGTCTAAAGAAGGAAAGATCTCAAATCAAAAAGAAAACACAAACATAAATGCAAGAATATTATAAAATGAGTTAATATCATTAGTTATTTTATATTACATTCTACTTCCATCATCCGTCTAACAAACTGTATGTATATATGGGTATACAAGGCGATCAAAAAGTTTTGAGCCTAGTAAGATAAAAGCCAGTAAAAGTAAAAAAGTTTTATTTTGCAATATAATCCCTATGAACACTTGTACATTTATCTGAAAGTTCACAAGTAGTTTTTTATATTACTCAAAATAAAATACTTTTTCTTGCTTGTGCAACTACTCTTCTTTTACTGACATGATGTCATTATTATTGGCATGACATCCCCAATGCAGGTAACCCTTCAGAACATGGAACAGATAGCAGCTGTACAGGGCAAGTTTGGGAATAGGGTGGATTTGTCATCTCTTCAAATCCACAGTTTCACAGAGCAGTATGAGCTGGGACATGGACAATAGCTATTCTCAAGGCCTTTCCCTGACGAAATGTTGCAACTGTTAAAACATATAAGCACAATATTGTTATGTGGGCCTTTTGAGACAAGTAATCAACACTAACTTCATGTGAGACATCTTAAAAAATGTGTGTATGACAGTTTGAATTTCTTTGGTGATGGAGTATAGGCACTAACTTGTCAAAATATAGTGGAGGCTATAAATTATAGTCTGCAAAATAATTCAATTTGGCCTCATTCAACAGCCAACTACTAATAACACATCTCTCTATTATAATAAAATAATCCTGTGACGAGATAAGACTTTTTGGAAGATTTTTTCAAGTCCTGTGAGTCAAGACTTTGGCCATGAGATGTTTTCAAGTCACGCCCACCTCTCAACCACGCACACAGTACTCTCACCTCTCATTTGTGTGAATGCTTTTGACAGACAAAGTCCTTGCTCTCTCAGCTCTTATAAATTTTAACATTTTCCTCACTTTAAGTTCCCCCATTAAAGAAAATGTATTATGTCCAAATCTTATTGAAGAATTTCATCACGAAGGGTTATCAACAGTAAAAATGAGTACACAGGCAATCCTAGCACAGAGAAACGATGAAGTCAAACGAATTAGAACCAACAATGATGATTCGGTTGCACTGCAAATTAGTTAAATGCGTATAAACAGACTATGCTGAAACAGTTGGTGGTGATCGTGCGGAAGATGAAAACATCAACTTACAATATTCCAAAGAATATCTATAACCGTTAACACTGTCCAGTCTTCCTCCGCACAAATTATTGTAGGAAGAAGGATGTATCCAAGAAAAGTAAAGTAGTACATCTTCAGGGGATAACATTAGATAATAAAGGAGATCTTGATATGCCATTCTTATTAAAACGTTAACAGTTTCCCATTAGAATAGCTTTTGCAAAGACAATTTACAAATCTCAGAGCCTTAACAGTCAAAAAAGTTGTTTTATTTAATAGACAGAAAAAAATTTAATTCAATCATGTGCAGTTTATACGTGGCATTGTCACGATGAAAGTCCAAACACAGAATCACAAATCAATGCGATATTGATGAAAATTTAATTAAAAAAATTTATTTTACTTAAGTTTTACAGTAAAAGTGTAAGTTTATAAAGTTTTTGCATGTTAATTTCAAAGCCAATCAGAACAAAATCCTATTGTGCAAAAAATAACTCTAACACAACATGAAACATAATTTACATTCAAATTATTATGTTTTAATATTTTTTCATATGGTTAATTACTCGCTGTAATGTAAAATAGTAAATTGTACATCCGCATCCCCATACGCAAGTGGCAGAACCACAAAGAGGCTAGTGCATACCACAAGCACGGGGGTTGGCGAGTGAAGTGAGCAGGGGCCAAGCCCCCTAGTATTGCTTAATGTCTTACTTGTATTTCTGAATGGATGAATAGTAATTTTCTCAAGCTAAATAAAGAGAAAACTGAAATCTTAGTGATTGGCAATAACGGATACAATGAGGCTATTAGAAATAAACTGGATACATTAGGATTAAAAGTCAAGATGGAGGTAAAAAGCTTAGGGGTAACTGTTGACTGTGATCTGAATTTTAAATCGCATATCAATCAGATCACTAGGACAGCATTTTTTCACTTAAGAAACATAGCAAAAGTTAGACCTCTAATATGACTAAAAGATGCTGAGAAATTAGTTCACGCCTTTGTTTTCAGTCGACTAGATTACTGTAACGCAATCCTCTCAGAATTACCCAAAAAAGACATAAATCGTTTGCAACTAGTGCAGAATGCAGCTGCTAGAATCCTAACTAGGAAAAGAAAATCCGAGCACATTTCTCCAATTTTGATGTCACTACACTGGTTACCTGTGTCATTCAGGATTGACTTTAAAATTCTGCTTATGGTTTATAAAGCCTTAAATAATCTCGCCCCATCTTATATATCGGAATGTCTGACATCTTATATTCCAAATCATTACCTCAGATCCTCAAATGTGTGTCCCTTTAGAATTCCAAGAACTAAACTTAAAAGAAGTAATGAAGTGGCTATTACGCACCTGAAATCTGGAATAGCCTGCCTATAGGAATTCGCCAGGCTAATACAGTGGAGCACTTCAAAAAACTGCTGAAACACATTCTTTTAACATGGCCTTCTCATAACTTCACTGTAATTTAATCCTGATACTCTGTATATTCAGTTCATTACGAGGTGTGGCAGAAAAGTAATGAGACTGGCAACACTGCAAGCGATCTGGCAACGCTGCGCTGTTGTCCTTGATAGAGCACGTGTATCAGTACCCTCCCATAGCTCAGTGCGAGTTTCAACTCCTTCCGTTAACTACGTGATTTTTGTGACTGCTATTAGCGAAGTTGTGTTTTTGGTTGTGCGTCACGCAGAATGGAACAGCGGAATTTGGAGCAACGTTGTGCCATTAAATTTTGTGTTAAGCTTGGAGAATCGGCAAGAAAAAGGGTCATTCGCGTGAGACCAGACATTGCAGACAAATGGATGCTCCATCATGACAACGCCCCATGTCACACTGCCCTCTCCATAACAGAATTTTGACCTCAAAAGGCATTCCTGTGGTTCCCCAGCCCCCTTATTCACCTGACCTCAGTCCGTGTGACTTTTTCCTTTTTCCTAAACTGAAAAATGTCCTCAAAGGACGTCATTTCGGGACTTTAGAAAACATCCAAAAGAGTGTAACGGACATGCTGAAGACCATACCGGTTGAAGACTTCCAGCGCTGCTACAAACAGTGGGAACAACGTCTCCATCGGTGTGCAGCTGCCCAAGGGAACTACTTTGAAGGGGATAACATTGATGTTTCAAAAAAATAAAAACTTTGGTAAATAAAAAATCATTCTCATTACTTTTCTGCCGCCCCTCGTATCGTATATATATATTAATTAAAAATCAATTAGAGGTATATGAGACTGTTTGTATGTATATCTGACAACAAACAGTTTTTATATAAAACCATGCAGCCATGCAGTCATGAAGAGAACATTCAGATTCCATACAGATAGTGCCCAGGTGGAAACATGAATCCACAATTTTACAGCTTTGAGGCGGCACCCCATCTATTTTTGATCTAGTCTCTCATGTACCACAATGTCTGTATGTGATTATGTGTATGTATATACTATGGACACTAAGGTGTGCCATCCAACCTCAAACGCCAGACACACCTCCACAGACACCAGTTCTGGGTTCAAAATAAGTGATTTTTTAACAAAGTGCCTCTAACAGGCTTCATTTCCTTTAGTTCAACATAGCATAGGACAGAAATACAATTCTTTCTCTTTCTCCTTTACTCCTCCCAAGCAAGAATTGTCCAGTTCCTCTCCCAACTACAACTTCAATTCTCATGACCTGGCAGTACTTCCTGAAGTCAAACCATTGTCTCCATTAAGCACTTTTGGGTTGGGCAGAACCCCTTGATCATAGGAGGTCAATTCCAGACAGGTCTTTTTCTCGGCCTGCATGTAATCTAACAGGGCACCCCTAAATGACCATGCTGCCTTGCGGGTGCCCACAACTGGGGCTCGCCAGAAGGGATGCTGTCACCCGATGTATAGGGGAAAAATCCGCCCATGGGAGACACATTTCTCTTGGCCAAGTCCATTACTATATCACCCGAAGGCACGCTATTTATCATGAGACAGGTCCTGGTGAATAGGTGGAGTCTGACCCAAGATAGCAGTGATTCCGTTTAAGATGGTCTCTGGGAGGAAGAGGTGGATACAGATGGGTTGACCCCAGAAATGATGTCATGGATGGCAGCATGTCAATATTCCTTTCTGGAAAGGGGAAAGAAGAAGAGATACCGTTATTGCTTAGCACCCTTGGGTGGTCTGTGGTAATACTGTCATCATCTAAGCCTGTAAGTTGTTACTCTACTGTGTCTGGTTGCTGTGTCCATGTGCAGTAGAATGGTAGCTCCTATTGCAATAAATAACCTTTCTGTTCCAGTATCAGGTAGAATTAAGCTGGTTTTCCTGAAATCCTTAGTAAGTGCAGCCATGCCCAGAAGGAGATGACTCAAGCCTTGTCTTTTGGGTGCAAATCAGCGACTCATGCATCATCTGCCTGAAGATACACAATTGTCTCTGTTTGACATTCTTAACTACATTGGAGAACACTAACCACCTGAACCAGTCTGCTACTAGTACAGACTTAATTAACACCTAAATTAATTTAATCTTTTCATGTATGCCTATACTTATTTGGCTGGTTCATGCACATTTTTTTCATTTTTTACATATATTTTGTTTTATAGCAAAGTTTGCCCTTATTTCTTTACTTATATTTATGTCTTTTTTTTGTCTGTGTTTACGCTGTAAAAGTTATTTCATTTTGTCTTGTTAACTAAAATAGTTATGCATGACATCACCATCCCTGCATTATTATCACTGGTGTATTTTCTGTTACTACCATATATTTATGTGTCAGACAATGACTATCTCTATATGTATATTTGCAGTATGTTCTCTACTTCCCTCAATTTATACTGTTGCTATGCATAATAGTGTTTTATACTGCCTACCAGACATGTTACCTGCCTAACACAGTAATAAATACATTTTAAAATATTTGATATCTCTAAACCTTCAGTACCTTTCCTCAGTGTCCTCATGTGCCTGAAAGGCACTTGCCCACAAAGTATGTTTCTCAGACTTTATCATTTGATGCAGCTTGCTCGTCTCCTGTAGATCCCATCTTTGAAGGTGATTCTCAGTTTGTCTTTATTCCTCCTTGTGTGTCTCACACTTGCAGTTATTCTTCCAATCGCATTACCAAAGCCAAACTGACCAATCAAATTGCTCAGAGGGACCGGACAAAGACACAGATCTTATAGTTATATTATATAGTAGATTACTTTATAGTTCTCTTACTTCTTACTATTAGTTTCTACTTATCAGTCTCCAATTACTTTTAGATTACCCCTTACTTGAGTGAGGTATACTCTATTCGTATCTTTAGCAAATCATACAGTATATATACAGTGCATCCGGAAAATATTCACAGCGCATCACTTTTTCCACATTTTGTTATGTTGCAGCCTTATTCCAAAATGGATTAAATTCATTTTTTTCCTCAGAATTCTACACACAACACCCCATAATTTATTATTTTTAATACATTTTTTTTAAAATCTCAATTAAACTTTTTTCACATTGTCATTATGGGGTGTTGTGTATAGAATTCTGAGGAATAATGTGGATGCACTGTATATATATATATATATATATATATATATATATATATATATATATATGTATGTATGTATGTATGTATGTATGTATGTATATATATATATATATATATATATATAGGTAAAATTCCTTTACAACGAACTCCCAAGGACCTAAAAAATGTTTCGTTGTAACGAAAATTTCATTGTAATGAGATTCTGTATTTGTTACTGTAGTGCTTTCTTTAACTTATGTCCAGGCGTTTGCAATCATTTCAATAGCTTCTCTCATGTTAATTTTAATCTCCTGCCTAAAAGTTATGCCGACGAGAATTTTTCTCAGCATTTCCTTGCGATAATACACTTTCAGGGTACGAATGATGCCCAAATCCAATGGCTGAAGCACTGCTGTGCAATTGGGTTGGAGGAATTCAACGTGAACATTATCTAAATGTGGAAGCATGTTGTGGGCAGTACAGTTATCAATCAGAAGCCGATTCAGTCATTTTCTTCTTCATATTGTGAGGTTTTTGAACTCTTTTGAGACCCCCGCCCCCACTCCCCACCCAACGGGAACAATATGCTGAAGTGCGTTCCGAAGCTTGATCGCAGTGTCTGTGGAAGATTGTTTGTCCGTTGCTGGGGCAACAACAGGCTCACAGCGGTGCAGTGAAGTGCCACAGAAGCAAATCATAAAAGATCGGTTTTGTGCTACAAGTCCCTGTCTTGCACCCCAAAACACGAGGCTTAGTCTCAGTACTTTAGCAAAACCAGCTTTATTCAGTTTGAAACAAGAATGGCACAGTTATTTATTGTAGATTGATCTGCCACTCTGCTATACACAGACATAGCAGTCAGGCAGGATCGTGGCCAGGTCAGTGACCAAGTAATCCTGTTATCTGCTTTTACAATTTATGCACTCCTAACCTTGCATCACTCATCGAGATCTTTTCTGTTTACTTTGGCAGAGAGACGCAGCATAGCTGTGAGCCTGCTATTGCGCCGTACAGATGCGGAGATTGCACTTTGGGATGCTCTTCGCCGTGCTATCTAGTTGGGGGAGGTCCGAAGACAGTTTACAAACATCACATTTTCTTGAATGAGTGCAGCATTAATAGGAATGTTTCTTGAATGAGCATGTATGAACCACATAAAAACTGCTTTTTTGATGTCTTCAAATGCAGCAGTTATACTGTATGTTTGAAACCCGAAAATTTTCTGCTTTTTTTGCTCTGTCTTTCAAGACAGTGCAACAGTGTCGATGGTGAAATTCCAAATTCACTGGCAACTTCTTTTTTCTTTTTGCCTCAATCGAGAGCTGCAAAAAAGTTTTTTTTTTCTAATATGAACTGTTACCGTTTTTTCGTGTCTGCCGTTTCTATAGGAGGGTGACAATGAGTTAAAAAAAAAAACAGTACGAGGAAAGTTCAAAGAAAGAAAAAAAAATTACAATGTTTTTGTTTGGGGATCGTTGTGCATAACTGACCTGCGGCCACAGAACTAACTGCTCTGTGGCTGATTCATTCAGGCATTTCAAGGTCTTTTGTGCACTTCGTTGTAATGAAAGTATCTGCAGAATGTACTTCATAGTAATAAGATTTATATAGACTTGTGTCATATGAGGCAGTTGGGACCATAAAAATACTTTGTTGTAATGAAAATTTAATTGTAAAGCTATTTGTTGTAAAGGAATTTTACCTGTATATATATCCTATGAAAGCCACAGTGATGTACTGCTCCCCAAACCTGGACATAGACAGGCACAGAGACACAACTGCAAAAACAACACACTGTTTATTTCTTTGTGGGGCAGCTCTATTTCCCGCTCCCCACTTTAGAGCACAATACACAGTCACCAATTCCAGCAATACTGCACAGTTCCTTCTCTCTCTCTCTCTTTTTCTTCCTTGTCTTTTTCTCTGCCTCCTCCACTCCTCTCCCAGCAAGCTTTGTCCTCTACTTCCCGAGTCTGGCTCCTTGAACAAAATGAAGCGGCCTCTTTTATAGTGCACCCAAAAGTGATCCAGGTGCTCCCTGATCTTCTTCTGGGTGTGGTAGAAGTGCTACAATCCAGGGCTCTGGAACTGTCCAGGCGCCCCCTGGTGGTGGCCACGGGCCCCAGAAGGGTTGAGCTTCTAACCTATATATAATATACATATAATGCCCAGTGGTATACATAGGACAAACATCAAAAAGAATTGCAACACGTATACAGGAACATCACAACGACGTTAGAAGGAAGGACTCACGATCACAGATCTATACGCATACAAAATCAACAGGACATATATTTAACTGGGACAGTGTACAAGTAAGATTTAAGGCCAGTACTAAAAGTGGCAGAGAACTGGCTGAATCTTGGTTATCAGACAAAAACGTCATTAACAGACATTTGGACATAAACCCAGCATATGCAAACTTAAGAAGAACATATTCATAATAAATAACACGTTAACACCAATACCCCCACCTGAACCAGCCCCCCCCCCACCTAATTTTGCTATATATTGCCTTTGATTCTTGTATGTCTAAGCATTATCTTCTGATGCTCAGGAATAAAAACTACTTTATGATATGTGATTCATTTTTTCTCCCTTTGTGGATCTCCAGCTGCTAATATGCAAACTGTATCACAGACCTTCGCTTCCATATATATATATATATATATATATATATATATTGTCACGCATGCGTGCATGGGAGGCAGCTAAAGGGCTCGAGTGAAGGCAGTTCTGAGGCATGCCGGGATGTGGCAGAGTGCACTAACTCTTTTTCTCACTTCCCTGTAGACCAAACCCGGGAGGCTCCACCTGGCTCTCTTGACATCACTTCTGGGACCGAACCAATGGAAACAGACCTTACCAGCTCCGGCCCCCCTGATGTCACATCCGGGCTTGATCCAATGAATAATGAACACGTGCCCGATCCTTATGACCTCACTTCCTGTCTTCCCCTTTAAAAGCCTACCCTTTTCCCTTCTCCCACAGTCTGTTTTTGGACTCTGTTGTATGCACTTCAGTGCCAGTTGTATGAAAACGACTTTTGCAGCCAGGATACCAAATTATATGGGTGGCTGCCCCAAACCTTTATCTGTCTTTGTCTCGTTTTGTGACAGTGGCATAGTCGGCAGGATGGAGAAGTCCCAGAAGAGAAGGGGACAGGACCTGCAAAACACCCAGGTCGGAGCGTACCGGGGCCGAGTATTCAGGCGGGGAGGGTGCCCCATGCTCCGCTCCCGGCACGCAGAACTAGGCCCCCTAGAGAGGCCAGGGGGTGTGCGGATGGGGCTCACAGAGTTGGGCTGCCCTGGAGGGGGGAGGCAAGAGGGACTCAGTATGCTCTCTTGGGGGAGAGTGCCTGCCTCCCAGTGAAACCAAAGCCCCATTTACCACCTAGGGGTGCCCCAGACTGGCAGGTGAGTGAAATAAAAAAATGGAGGTTGGACCCTGAGCGGCCGACCAGTAAACAAGCCTGGTCCTTATGGGCAAAGGTATGGCAGTGGCTACGGCCGTTAGAAAACAAGCCCTACCAGGTAATAGAACAGGTAGCTTGCTATCTGCTCTTGAAAGCGCTTCCGCATGGCTTCACCCAGCCGGTCTGGGGCAAGCAGTTTACGAACATGACAGGGCTCATAGAGCTTCTGGAGACACAGAGGGCGGCCTCACACTCTGGGAGAGCAGAACCGTCCTTCTGTCAAACTCAGCCGGGGTACGTCCCAAGACCTAGCCCCTCCCTGTACAACCCGGAGCTCGTATCGGCGTCCACGGTGCCACGGGCGCACAACCCGCTTCGAGACAACGAGGAATGCAGGTGGAGGGGGAGGAGGGGTTGGTGTGCTCTGACAAACCCGTTGACGGTCCCGCACACGGACGTGGTGATCGTTAACGGGTTTAAAACTTTCGCTCTGCTCGATTCCGGCAGCAACATTTCCATTGTTGCCCACCGTTTTGTGCTACCGCGACAATGGCTAAAGTTCAAGACCAGTATAACCTGTGTCTACGGGGAAACCCGCTGGTACAGGACCGCCGCTTGTGTCATCAGCTACGGAGGATCGGTCCGGAAAGTAACCGTGGCAATCCTTCCTGATCCTCCACACCCGGTGATACTGGGGCGGGACTGGTCTGAAATTAAAAGCGGTGAGACACATACCACTCCCGGGGTTAATTTGGGCCTCGTTATTGACGGAGATGAACCGTCTCAAGCTGCCTCCACACCGTGTAATCAGCCGGCAGAGAGAGACGAAGCGGCCGTCCTAAGTGACGTGGCAACTCCCGGGCCGTCGCGTGCTGACACGTCATCCACCAACGCCGCGGCGGAGCGGGAGGAAACCACGCCCATTGAGGTCAACGCTGACCCTCTCTCCGTGTTGCGGTTTCAATTTAAAAGGACGCCGGCTTCTTTTAGAAGGGAGCAATGGAACGACGACTCCCTGAGGTTTGCAAAAAATGCAGTGGTCCTTGTCGATGGCCAGCGCACTGATCAGTCGATACCACAGGGCCCCCACTTTGTGTTAGATAATGACCTCCTTTACCATGTAGCAATGCATGATGGGCAGGAAAGGAGGCTGCTGCTAGTGCCGCGTACCTTCCGGTGGCAGGTCTGCAAGCTAGCACACGCCCACCTCCTAGGTGGCCACCTGGGCACCGAGAAAACTCTGGAGCGGATCAAGCTCCGTTTCTACTGGCCGGGAATCAACGAGGAGGTTCGTCGCTTTTGCGCTTCCTGCCCGGAGTGTCAACTGCGACAAATTCCTAGGAGGGACCGTGCTCCTCTCGTTCCTATTCCCTTGATTGATGTTCCCTTCCACAGATTCGGGGTCGACCTGGTTGGACCCCTAGAGCCCTCAGCCAGAGGACACAAATACATTTTAGTCCTCGTGGATTATGCTACACGATACCCCAAAGCTGTTCCATTGCGCTCAGCTACCTCTAAAGCCATCGCACGGGAATTACTAGGGGTATTTGCGCGTGTGGGGATCCCCAAGGAAGTCTTGACGGACCAGGGGGCCCCTTTCACCTCGGAGACGTTCAGGGAGACTGCCAAGTTACTGAAAATAAAGCATTTAAAGACCTCGGTGTATCACCCTCAAACCGACGGGTTAGTAGAGAGGTTTAATCAAACTCTCAAGCAAATGCTGCGTAAGGTGGTCAGCGATGATGGAAGGAACTGGGATCAGCTCCTCCCCCTCGTCCTTTTTGCCTATCGGAAAGTCCCACAAGCCTCCACGGGGTTCTCCCCTTTTGAACTACTGTATGGGCGACAACCTCGGGGCATATTAGATATTTTAAAAGAAGGGTGGGAAGAAGAGGCTCTTCCCTCTACAAATATACTGGAATATATCACGCAGTTACGCGATAGATTTGGAAAGATTCGGCCTCTCCTGAAAAGTCACATGGAAGAGGCTCAAGCAGCACAGGCCCGTTACTACAACCGCGGCACGTCTCTTCGGGAGTTCCGCCCGGGAGATCGAGTCATGGTCCTAGTGCCTACCTCCCACTCTAAGTTGCTTGCCCACTGGCAGGGCCCCTACGAAGTTAAGGAGATGAAGGGACTGGTCGACTATTTGGTGAGTCAACCCAATCGTCGGCCAAAGGAGCGGGTTTATCATGTGAACCTGCTGAAACCGTGGAAGGACAGGGACCCCGCTCCCTCCTCCGGCCAGCCCCGCTCACTCTTCGCTCACACACACGACCTTAACTTCGGCACGGACTTGAGTCCCAGACAACGGCAGGAGCTGGAAACAGTTATCCGGACCGTTCGGGAGGTAGTCAGTGAACACCCCGGAAGGACCTCTCTAATTGAGCACAACATCGTGACAGAGCCCGGGGTTGTTGTCCGAGAACGCCCGTATCATCTTCCCGAGGCAAGAAAGGCTGAAGTGGAGCCTGAGATCAAGCACATGCTGGAACTAGGTGTAATTGAGGAAAGTTATAGTCCCTGGTCCAGCCCCATTGTGCTCGTCGGTAAGCCTGACGGGAGTTGGAGGTTCTGCAATGACTTCCATCGGCTTAATCAAGTCTCCCAATTTGATGCCTATCCAATGCCACGCGTGGACGACCTCCTCGAGAGGCTTGGACAGGCTCGATATCTGACCACGCTTGACATGACAAAAGGGTACTGGCAGGTTCCCTTAACGGACTCCGCGAAGGATTAAACCGCGTTTAGTACCCCTAGCGGGCACTGGCAGTATCGTGTCCTTCCATTTGGGTTACACAGGGCTCCAGCCACCTTCCAGCGTCTGGTGAACAAAGTGCTAAAGCCTCATAACTCATATAGTGCTGCCTACCTGGATGACGTGGTCATCTATTCCAGCACATGGAGGGAACACCTACAGCATGTCCAAGCGGTATTACGGACACTTGGTGAGGCCGGGCTCCGGATTAATCCCAAGAAATGTTTCTTTGGATTAAGCGAGGCCAAATATTTGGGCTACCTGGTGGGCCAGGGTACCGTAAGGCCACAGTGCTCCAAGATTGATGCCATTTTGGAATGGCCCCGTCCGCGAACCAAGCGGCAGGTCCAAGCCTTTCTCGGGTTAGCCGGGTACTACCGCCGGTTTGTACCCCGGTTCTCGGAGAGAGTGGCGCCCTTGACTGATTTAACAAAGAAGAGGGCCCCGAACATTGTGGTATGGACTGAGAAGACAGGCGCTGCATTTTGTGACTTGAAGCAGGCCCTTACGTCCGCACCTATTTTGATCGCACCTAACTTTTCTTTGCCTTTCATCCTCCAGACGGACGCTTCGGACACAGGCCTGGGCGCCGTGCTGAGCCAAAGTGTCGATGGTGTGGAACACCCCGTCATGTTCCTGAGCCGGAAACTGTTGGACCGGGAGACCAGGTATGCAGCGGTGGAAAGGGAGGCTTTGGCGATTAAATGGGCGATTACTCAGCTGAGGTACTACCTGTTGGGCCGGGAATTCACCCTTGTCACGGACCATGCACCTCTACAGTGGATGGCCCTGCACAAGGAGTCGAATCCGCGGGTCACCCGGTGGTTTCTTGACCTGCAGCCGTACAAGTTTTCGCTCGTTCATCGTCGGGGTGCTCTCCATGCCAACGCTGATGCTCTTTCTCGGGTTTACGACCTCTCGGTTAGGGTCGCCCGACCCGACGGGTCTGGGCTAAGGGGGGGGCCTTGTCACGCACGCGCTCATGGGAGGCAGCTAAAGGGCTCGAGTGAAGGCAGTTCTGAGGCATGCCGGGATGTGGCAGAGTGCACTAACTCTTTTTCTCACTTCCCTGTAGACCAAACCCGGGAAGCTCCACCTGGCTCTCTTGACATCACTTCTGGGACCGAACCAATGGAAACAGACCTTACCAGCTCCGGCCCCCCTGATGTCACATCCGGTCTTGATCCAATGAATAATGAACACGTGCCCGATCCTTATGACCTCACTTCCTGTCTTCCCCTTTAAAAGCCTACCCTTTTCCCTTCTCCCACAGTCTGGTTTTGGACTCTATTGTATGCACTTCAGTGCCAGTTGTATGAAAACGACTTTTGCAGCCAGGATACCAAATTATATGGGTGGCTGCCCCAAACCTTTATCTGTCTTTGTCTCGTTTTGTGACTATATATATATATATATATATATATTTTTGTGTGTGTGTGTATATACAGTATATTTATATATACATAACCTAATAGTATTTATTGGTCTCCTGCTATATTGTATAGTTTCCTAATAATTATCATTTTTCTGTGTGGTTTGCTTCATTAATTGTATCCTAATAATGACAATTAACAACAAGTGCAGCAGAAACCCAAGTAAACGATATCGAATAATGAAAGGCCGAAACTACTTCACCACTAGACCACTAATGTGCTCATTAATAACGAATATATTAAATAACGAGATCACCTGGAAAAGCAGAATAAAAACCTTGATGATGAAGTAAATCTTAAAAATAAATAGACTGTTGCCATACAACATACATAAAAACTTACACACTGTAATACAATTTACCAAAGTTAATTTTGTAATTTCTATGCTGACCCCAAAATACAGAGACTAGGAAATACCAGTTTGTTTAACCAGGCTAGGAGTCAATATACAAATGTGGTTGCTGGAACAGAAACCTTCTACTACTGGGGGTCACCCCATTAAGAACCATTGGTCTGTGGTTGGGTGACATGGAGCCGCAGTGTTAGCACTGCTAACTTGCAGTAGGGAGACCAGGATTTCCTTAAATGGTTCAGAGACATGCAGGTTAGATGGACTGGCCCTGGTGTGTGGTTTGTGTGTGCGTGTGTTTGCCCTGTGATAGACTAGTGGCCTGTCCAGGGTTTGTTCCAGCCTTGCACACTATGCTAGCTGGGATAAGCTCCACCACCCTATGCAGCCCAGTTTAGGAGTAAGCAGGTTAGAAAATGACTAACTGACTGGTCTGTGGTTCCTGTTTTGATACTCCTATGCTCAGATGCAATCACTTGTAGTGTAATGTTATCATTGGCTTTGCACTACAATAGCATTTGATTATTTTACACATAGCTTTACAGATGACTGGATTACATCACAGTGCAGAACATCACACACACAAATTCATCATTCAGTACAAAAACAAACAAGTAGCAAGAAAGGCACAGAATGTGTCTTCCCCAGACTTGATGACAATAGAACAAGAAATGAAATACTCTACACCAGGAACATCCAAGCAAATATCCAGGATGCCTAACTCCATGTGTGCATATCCATTCTCACACTAGGTAGAAAGGTACCTAAGTCAGCAGATATTATAAACTTCTGTATATCCATTAGACTTCATGTTTTAAAGAATCACTAGAATTCATGAAGCAGATACCTTAGTTATTTGTTTTGCAACAATGGCGTGTAAAAATGTCTGATATTCAACAGTAAAAGTCTATTTCATATTGTTGTTCTTACCCTTTTAACAGGTCAGAGAACATTAAAAATCCTGGTCACAGCTGCAGGCGAAACACAGTGTTCACTTGCCATCTAAACTCTTGGCAACAGCAGTGGCAGCTTCAACACCAAGACTGGGATCTGTCTAAATACATTTATCCCATCTCACATCCTCCAGCAACTGAATATACTAATTACTATAAAGTGCTCGGCAGGATGTTCCTGAATTGTCAGGTCTCTTTGTTTTATTCAAAATAGACTGTGGCTTGTGGGGATGGCTACTGTTTGAAGAAGAGATGTTTTCTTAGAAAAATACATTGTGTTTCACTGCAAGATTAACCTTTTAAACTTAAATCCATGCCACTCTTATATTTAAGTCTGTAAAACTTTCTCTCTTTTCCAGCCTTTTTGCAGTCAATTTTCTTTTCCCTCTATTGATATATCTGTCTCTCCTGTCATGTACATGCAGTTTATTGTTTCAGGCTCTACTGAAATATCTATTGTTCTGAAAATCACTTTTGTAATGGTATTCACAATGAAAAGCACTACAGAACAGTGACTTGAACAGCTAACTGCATACAAAGCACATTTTTTTTCTCAGTACACTCTTAAAAATAAAGGTGCTAGAGTGGTTCTTCAGAGTGATGCCATAGGGGAACCATCCACATTAAGGTTCCAGAAAGAACCTTCATTTATTTAGATCTTTAACAGACTCCATACAGTAAATAACTATGAATGGAATACAACAGATTTGTGAAATCCCAATTGCTCATAATTTTAAAAGGTCTCTTGCTGTGTACAATATCACAGGCTAAGTCCAGGTTTCTTATTCTGTTAGTGTCCTGTTAGCTAGTGCACCATACATTAAAGATTTCAGGGTTTTTCCCACATTTTAGCAAGTTTTTCAAATCACAAAAAACCCAACTTTATACACAAAAAAACCTTCCCAGAATGAAATGGTTCATTGTCAAGCAATAGTTTTATGGGGAACCATACAACCCAGTAAAGAACCATATAGTTTTTTGGCCGTAATTTGGGTTTGTTAATACCAATCAATCATTGCTTGAATGCCACAGTCTACTTGAGTGTTGTTGCTGGCCATGTGCATCCCTTCATAGTCACAATTTCCCCAGCTTCTAAAAGCTATTTCTAGCATGATAATGAACCATGTCACAGAGCAAACATTGTCTCATACTGGTTTCATGAACAGGACAATGAGTTCAATGTTTTTCCTTAGCCTTCCCAGCCACTGCATATCTGAAACCTTTGGGATGTGGTAGAACAGGAGATTCGCAGCAGGAATGTGAAACTGACGATGTAATATGGACCAGAATTTCAAAGGAGTGTTTTCAGCATCATGTGGAATCCATGTCATGAAGAACTGAGGCTGTTTTAAGAGCAAAAGTATATGCCACCCAGTATTTGTATAGTGGTCCAAATAATTTGTTCATTGAGTACATAAGAACACAAAAAAAACATCAGACTACAATGCTACAATCCAATTTCCTGTCTTGGTTTCTTTGCTGTCTTTTATTGATGCTAACTGTTTACATAAGTATATAGCAACTATGCATCTGTCTATATTATGAGCTGACTTTTTTCATCAGAGTGTCATGGAGAGCTACACCTACACAACAGAACCTAAGGCTGGCACCTACCCTTGTTGGACCATCAGTCTATCACAGAAGATACTCACACAAACTCATGCCAGTACCTGTTTAGTAATGCTAGTTAATCTGCATGTTCCCAGAATGGGGGCGATTACTGGAGTATATAAAATAAATGTGGAGAAGGTGCAAATTTCACACAGAGAATAGGATCCTGTCAGGCACAGGGAATGCTTGTCAGCTGCAGCTAAGAAAGCAAATAAAAAAAAATTGTAGAATATCAAAAAGCATTACAAGGTAGACAAACACTGAACATTAAAGGAATAGTCCATCCAAAAATTATGATTTTGGTATCTTTTCTTCTGCATGTGTTGTTTGTAGTGAAGGCTGAAATTTTAATGCCATGTTTTCATGGAGAACTGAGATAACGGAATTCCTGACACAATGAGCATGAAGGGTGACCCACAGCAAACAATAACTAAATGTCCACAAAAGAAAGGTAAAATTCCTTCTGTCGCATAATCCCAAATTCAAATATCCAGTGATATGCTCACAACATTTTGCTGAATTTTTTTCAATTGAACATTTTGGAAAATCTTCTCATGTGCAACAATAAAGCTTGCTCAAGATGATTGAGCCTTTTAAATCAAGACACGTCTCAGTCATGGGCTACTATGGCACGTTACATAACATCAACATTGCAGAGAGCCTGAGAAAGGTGCACAGTTAGCAGTTAAAAGATAAAGAGATGCGAGTGAAAGGTGAAAAGTGTGCCTCATTTGTGTGTGTATCTGAGGTGCTTCAACAAGCAGAAGGTCAATTCACGGGTGCAATTTCACCAAAAACCCAGAAATACCGTAGCTGTGATCTACAATGATACTCTACATGTAATGAAAAACAAAAGAGGGGAGAGGTGGGTCTTCAATTCAAAAGCTCAATCTGGTTTGAACGCTCTTCGCTGTTGTGTACAAGAGGATTTTCTAGAGAAGAGTTGATTAACAATAGTTTAGAATAAATCCATTTGTTAGCAACATTGTCAGCATGTGACTGCATACCTGACATTTGGATAAATGGGTCAAGAGGAATTTAAGATTTTTTCATTGGTGTTTTTTTTATTGTTTGCTATATTTCAAGTTCAGTCACTGTTCAAGCACATGTAGTCAGGAATGTTGTGATTCCTTGTTCTACCTGAAAACATGAGATTTTTTTCCTCAACTATCACTATAAACAATGCAGGGTAGGGGACTGATACACGTTTGGACAGAGTATCCCTTTAAAGGAGCTCTGCTGGAAGCTTTTGTGAAAAAAACATGTTCAAGCAAAATCACTGAGCTTCCTTTTTTAATTCTCCTGTCCTTTCCACCAAATGACTGTTAAATAATTACAGTGGCATCACAAAGTTCCAAAATGAGGGTGTGGGCAGAAGCAAAAAGTAGGCAAACTAAGGCAGTAAGGGTGTAACACCATTAGCAGTGCCTGACATTCTCAAAGCCAGGTCTCTTCAACTGTGAGGACGCAGTGTTAACTAGTGTGCCATCACACAGCACACAAGAAATGAGGTAAATCAGGTTTAGTCTGCTATGCACACACACATACCTGCTGTTTTCATTCTCACTCACCCCTTCAGCAAGCTCTCTATCTTTATAGAGCACATGGCAACTCAGACACACATTAAGGATAATCTAAAATTGAGTGTCCCAGGAAATTCATGGGCATTAGGGATGAGAAGGAAGAGGTTTGCAAAATTCTACAATACATCATCCAACCTACACTCAGTAAACAACTCTGTCCCACTTTACATATGTATCAGTCAGATAAAGGGACACTGCATCTCTTTTACACTAGTGAAAGATATCGCCACTGAGATTTGGTTTGCACCAGCTACACCCTAAATTAAAGTCTGGCCTTCTGTGGCAGAAATCACCAGCAATACCACCAAGCACTTTAAAATGAAAAGGAGCCAAATGTTTTGCTGCCACATGTGGATAAAACTAACCCTGGGAAGTTCTAGGACTATCCTGAAAAAGGAAGCTAATCAAGTTTAACTAGAAAGAACTTGCTTCACCTACCTGACTACAAATACCTACATTAGCCAACCCCACTACAGTGCTGAAATCAAGAAATTGGTCCATCCCTGTTGGGATTTCAGCGTACCCACTTGCATATGGGTTAATCTCCTAGCAAGGGCAGGGAATGTTTTGCCCATCTTTCTGTCTACTCACTACCATGACCTCCTAGCCAGGTAAGGGAGCAGAACTCACCCTGACAGGGATACCAGCCCATGTGTGCCATCAACAACAATCTTTTATCTCATCCTAAAACAAACCTTTGCTTCTATAACTAATACCATTAATATGAAATATTATGGAGCAACAGTGGTGGCAGACAGAGACTTGGTAGGAATCTAAAACAGGAACCAGGAGGTGCAAAAAAAGACTACCACTGGGAAAGCATCTGCCATGATAATAGGGTTCATGAAGGTAGGAAGAAAGAAGGCTTGGATTTTTACAGTTCTAGTTAAATATAAAAAAGAGATTAATATTGATGCAATGATGCTGAATGAAAAAAGTTGTATGGCACTGAAAATTTAGTTGAAAATGACAGGTTGACAATAAATTATCGCGAGTAGTTTAAGACAGAAAACAAATATGTATTCTTTTTCTGTATATTATAAAGTAAAAGGGTCACTCTGCGGTAGACCCCATATCCAGAATCACTCCAAGTTCTTTACAGTCAGAGCTCCATCATCTTTCAAGGCAGGTCCAAGACTGAACACTGTTTTTTGTATAAGTGGTGGCTTATATACCCATTTGACCAGAAGAAGTCGAACTTAGGGTGCTGATACACATCTTCCAGCAGCTTCTCCTCTATTTGAGTGGAAACAGAAACCATGTAAGTGACAGTGCATCACTCTCTTTCTTCCCCAAGCCAGTACCCAGGCAAACTCCTCAGGCTCACTTGTATGATTGTATTTATTAAATAAGTCTAGATATGCAAGTGTAGGTAAGAACACAAACAATATGTGAAAGCAACCAAGACTACCCACTGGGCATTCCTACTCCCTCTAGATTAAATGACAGATTACAGGCCACCTACATGAGTGATCATAGTATTAAGTAGCTCCTGTCTTTCCAATACTTTATGTAACAGCCTGGCCACTACCACTAGTGCAGCTGCCTCCTTCTTCTCTTCCTCCTCCACCTCCTCCTTCTTGTCTTTCTCCTCCTCACCAAGCAAGCTCTTGCCAAAGCTCCTCTCCAGACTTCAAGTGTATCTGAAGAGGTGGAAACCCTTATAGGCATAAATCATGGAGTAATTTTGACGACACTCTATCATGTCAGGAAGCACATCCAGAGAGACTAAAGGAGTTGAGCCTTTTCAGTTTAAGCAAGTAGAGATTAGGAGGTGACCTGACTGTAGTGTTTGAAATATATAAAGGAGAATAGTATGGTAGATCACTGGTGTTACTTTACACTTTTCAACAAGGTCAAGGGGACATGGGTTAAATGCAGATTTCACACAAATATTAGAAAGTTTTTTTACATGCAAAGAACCACAGTCACATTTAATTAGTGGAGAGCAGAATTTTAGAAACACCCAAATCTTAACATTATGTTATTTTGCACATTCTAAGATTGACACATTTCATCAACTGAATGGCCATTTCTCATCACAATTGCTCTAATATTCTAATCCCTACCCCAATGGATTATACCACCACAACTACTGTACATATCCCAGGATCCTTTGCAGAAGACTATTACAGAGTGTTGCTGCTACAGAACAGAAAAATGTCAGAGGGCATGGATTTTAAATAACTAGAAAGAAATGTTCACCAGCACAAGCTGCTGTAGAAGGAAAGAAACTGAAAAGCAGTGTGTAGACAAGACTAGCAGATGCAGAGACCAGGTCCAAACAAACAAAAATGATCTGAATGGAACAGATACATTTAAAACAATTAGAGGCTACAGGAGCCATTGTAGGGCTATTTACTTTTTCCTTTTACAGGTCAGTAGATCTATTTGAGGATCACTTTACTATTTCTGATTTTCTCAGAGACATTGATGGACAGTCCACCCTAATATCTAAAAAGATAGAAAAGAATCTAAGCACTTTTTTAGCTCTGTGGAGATGGTTTCACACTTTGGCTCCAGAGGATGCTGGTTTCATTAAAGCCAATATTTTAATTGGAACTCATGCTTGCTTTAACCTGGGTTTTCGTCTTAATTAGACTACTTTATGTATTGACTATGGTAAAATACATTTAATAATAAGTGCATTTGTATTTTTCATATCTTTCAGACTAACAAATGTGTGTGTGTGTGTGTGTGTTTAAAATCAATGTAAACATCTGGCTGCTTTACTGCTAAAATAAATCCATGGAGGTGCCCCTACAGTGTCTACCACGCATTTGAAATCAAAGTTTCAGCAAATGGGATCAAACCCACATACCAAAATAAAGATCATGGATCTATTGGTTAATGGACATACAGTCATATGAAAAAGTGTGGGAACCCTTGTCAGCCTGCATAATAATTGATTCCACTTTCAACAAAAAAGATAACAGCAGTATGTCTTTCATTTCCTAGGAACATCAGAGTACTGAGCTGTTTTACGAACAATGATTTTTAGTGAAGAAGTATTTAGTTGTATGAAATTAAATCAAATGTGAAAAACTGGCTGTGCAAAAATGTGGGTCCCCTTGTAATTTTTCTGATTTGAATGCATGTAACTACTCAATATTGATTACTTGCAACACCAAATTGGTTGGACTAGCTCGTTAAGCCTTCAACTTCATAGACAGGTGTGTCCAATCATGAGAAAAGGTATTTAAGGCGGTCAATTGCAAGTTGTGCTTCCCTTTGACTCTCCTCTGAAGAGTGACAGCATGGGATCCTCAAAGCAACTCTCAAAAGATCTGAAAACAAAGATTGTTCAGTATCATGGTTTAGGGGAAGGCTACAGAAAGCTATCTCAGAGGTTTAAACTGTCAGTTTCAACTGTAAGGAATGTAACCAGGAAATGAAAGGCAACAGGCACAGTTGCTGTTAAACCCAGGTCTGGCAGGCCAAGAAAAATACAGGAGCGGCATATGTGCAGGATTGTGAGAATGGTTACAGAAAATCCACAGATCACCTCCAAAGACCTGCAAGAACATCTTGTTGCAGATGGTGTATCTGTACATCGTTCTACAATTCAGCGCAATTTGCACAAAGAACATCTGTATGGCAGGGAGAGGAGAAAGAAGCCCTTTCTGCACTCACACCACAAACAGAGTCGCTTGCTGTATGCAAATGCTCATGTAGATAAGTCAGATTAATTTTGGAACAAAGTGCTTTGATGAGACAAAAATGAAGTTATTTGGTCATAACAAAAAGCGCTTTGCATGGCGGAAGAAGAACACCACATTCCAAGAAAAACACCTGCTACCTGCTGTCAAATTTGGTGGAGGTTCCATCATGCTGTGGGGCCATGTGGCTGGTTCAGGGACTGGGGCCCTTGTTAAAGTCGAGGGTCAGATGAATTCAGCCCAATATCAACAAATTCTTCAGGATAATGTTCAAGCATCAGTCACAAAGTTGAAGTTACACAGGGGTTGGATATTCCAACAAGACAATGACCCAAAACACAGTTCAAAATCTACAAAGGCATTCATGCAGAGGGAGAAGTACAATGTTCTGGAATGGCCGTCACAGTCCCTGACTTGAATATCATCGAAAATCTATGGAATGATTTGAAGCAGGCTGTCCATGCTCGGCAGCCATCAAATTTAACTGAACTGGAGAGATTTTGTATGGAAGAATGGTCAAAAATACCTCCATCCAGAATCACTCATCAAAGGCTATAGGAGTCATCTAGTGGCTGTTATATTTGCAAAAGGAGGCTCAACTAAGTATTGATGTCATATCTTTGTTGGGGTGCCCACATTTATGCACCTGTCTAATTTTGTTATGATGCATATTGCATATTTTCTGTTAATCCAATAAACTTAATGTCACTGCTGAAAAACTACTGTTTCCATAAGGCATGTCATATATTAAAAGGAAGTTATTATTTTGAAAGCTCAGCCAATGATAAACAAAAATCCAAAGAATTAAGAGGGGTTCCCAAACTTTTTCATATGACTTTAGAACAGACCACATACAATACAAAAAAACAATGGGGTAGTCTTCACAACTGTTACATAAAAATGGCCATGAATTACCTGCACAGTGAAGCCATGTTACATCCGATATGAAAACACAAATCGCTCTGTTGGATGTTTGGCTTTTTCTTTTGATTTGTGAGTCTGATGTGGTGCTTGATGACAGTTTAGCATTGCTCTCTGTTGGCTGTAAAGATAGATATCACATAGATATTATAAAAATTATTTGCATCAACAATCAAATCGAATATTACATTATATTCCCAGCTGTACATAAATTGACTTTATGCTGTTTTTATAACTCATCCAGGGGCTGCATTAACAGCTTTTATCCTTGTGGAAGTTTTCCCTAGGGGAATTCATGTTCCAATTTTCAATCCACTGCATAAGTGGAAGCCAAGATGTACTGTATATACTGTACAGTAAACACTAACTGTTCTAACAGACAGCTGAGTCTTGGAAATGTGAGGCCTGCTAATACTTTACATTGCCAGATGATTGTCAAAGTACATAAGCTCTTGCTTTCTCAGTTTCCAAGAGCTGGCATGGAGAGTGTCTGATGAGTCACTCTCCCGTGAACGCAAAGGTAAACATGGGCACTTGAAAAAAGTGACTAATCCCCAAAGGAGTCATGTCAGGTGAACCCTTAATAAAATGCATCTCTGCCACCTCCCCAATTATATCGACTGTAGTGGATTTGAAGCTGCTGCTACTGCTTCTGTCTGTGCAAAAGCTCACATTCCATCTATGTAAGGTTTTGTAGGGGTGGCTGCATTACAGAGCATTTTTTAATATGCTTTTTATTGGAAATGAACAATTTGAAACATGTAAAGCTTATGAATTCATAGTGTTTAGTTTCTTGTGGAACTTTCTGCTAAGCATGGCAAAAATACAATTTCTTAAACACCTCCATCCACCTCCAAATCCCACATATACTGCATTTACCAGACAATTCAAAATTTGTTTACTAGAAAAGCCGACGCAAAGTGTGGGACTCCACCGCATTGGAGCTGACTCATGCTAATAAAACTGGCAGATCTCTGGAGTCTCAATGAGCTTCATGTCCCACTGAGAGACTTGTATTCCCTGTCTAGATTCATTTACAGGAGGAGGTTTTAGATTCAACTGCAAAAAACAGTAATATGGGCTGTTTCTGACCTCTAACCTCCTTTTACCCATTCATTTATTATCAAACCTGCTTATTCTGGTTCAGGGGCATATGGGTCAAAGCACTGGGCACAAAGGCAGTAGCTAATCCTCAGAGGGCACGCCAATGTAGTTTCATTCTTCCTTATTCTATGCTAAGCTAAAATCACTTATTAGTCTTACAGTCTAGCAAACAGCAAAAAGCATACAGACAAGGGAGAAAATGCAAACTCCACACAGAGCCCTACAGTAAAGTAGTAGCACTCACTTGTAAGAGTGCTACAGAATAAAAAGGACTACATATCCCTGTGGTCCCAACAGTGTTGCTGAATTAGACAACAAAGGAGGATGCAGGAGCTGCTGGAAAGAAGATTGAGCTGGTAGTCCCATCAAAGAGGTAACTGGCAAAATGAGAGGAGATTTGATGTGTGAAGTCTGAATTTCATCCGTCTGTCTTTTCAGAATTGTCACACTCATTTAGATTACCATTATTTGTTCTGCATTACTGTTTCTGTCTGGATGTATAGTTTGTCTTGTGTCTGCTAGTCATGTGAGTATTGATTGGATTGGTCTCGTCTTCATCAGAGGGAAATCTCCCAATCTCATCACCCCTCATTGCATCGGGATACCAGTAAGACAAACTTTGTATGGTTCATAGTGAACCATTCACAGCATTTCTCTCTTTCTCTCATCCATCATCACCTGTTGCTGTTACATTGGACTGTGTTTTAGACTTTGTCATTAATGTTTGTAAGTTTCAGTTCATTATTGTTGAGTCATATTATTGCTGGTTATTGTCTTAGGGGAGTAGGTAGGTTTAGGTTTTGTGGCAGATGGCCGGGGCCCATGCCTGGCCGGGACGCCCCTTCACCACATCTGCCAAGCAGACAAGGGTGGGAAGCCCAGTATCTCCCTCTAGACACTAGATGGCAGCATCCCTGGGTTGCAAACAACAAAACTTTAAATTCTCGTGGATAGGCCTCTTCATTGGGAAGAAACACTACTTTTCTCTGATGGCAACACGAAGTAGACAATCTATAAGTGTCCGACTTAAAGTTTAAAGCCAAACTATATTCACATTCATATCACCTGTGTCCATATATTCAATCACTTTTCGCTTTTACCTTTTCTTCAATATTGCATTGAATTTTGATTCCTTGTTTGGAATTACATCGTGAAAACACAACATATAACTGCCCATGAGTGAATATCGTTTCTTTCTCTCTACAAGAAATGTGTCTGACAATAGCATTCACACAAATGAGAAATGATTGGTGATCCAAACAATATGTTCAATTTCTTTCAACTGTTCTGTTATTTCCCCGAGTAATAATTTCCATTTGTTTGTGCTAATGCAATCTTTACTATAATTTTTTTGAGACTTTCAGATTTTCATACTTCCATTATCTCTCTAACCTGCTCTGCATGTGTACCTCACCAACGTTTTTGAATTCTTTATGACATTCTACTTTGTCATCTACTCTTTATTTCTAGCCCCGGGTGTGGTTAAATCTGTCTCTCTGAGAAAATCATGTCTCGTCTCCTTCCAAGATTTTTTTTTATAATAGAGAGATTATTATTGATTTACCCTGCTACTTAACTGCATCTCTATGAGTGAGTATGTGTGAGTCAAGCCAAGGTTTGGTTTGTTCCTGGGGTCCCCACTCAAAAAATTAATAAATCATCGTTCCTCCAACGGTGTGATTCTTAGCTTTACATTAATGAGCCTCTGTGATTTTGACATCTCACTAGTCACCCCAAGTTGATGAATGATAAGAGAAAGAGTAAAATTCACCTCCAAAGAGCAAAATACATTGCTTCTGTCTTTTTCTTGCAGCCTTCAAATATAAATGCTTTTGTAACATATTTCACTGATTCTTTCCTATATCTTTTTCCTTTTTTGAGGGTTGAAACATACTTAAGTTTTGGAAATAAATAAGGATAACAAATGTATCTCCAACATGTTCCTTTTGAGAGCAGCATTTTGTTTATGTCTCCAAATTAGCAATTCCTAATTGGCCCTGGATATATCAGTGTGGACACATACATTATAATGGGTTGTCATCTCATCCATTCTGATTACTGCCTTCCACTGCACATTAATTTGTCTCCCCTTAATTGTACATTGAATACTATAAGTAAATAAAAAAAAAACAATAACACAGCAGAGTCACGGAAAACAGGCAAAATTTTAAAGAAAATGCAGCATGGGAAGCAAGAAAAGAACATTAAAATGTTTGAGAGCTGGGAGATAAGAGAGAGTTATGCAAAAATTAGGATTCATGTCAGATGTCATAATACTACTACAACAATTACTGCAAGATAAGAGGCGAAGCAAGAAATCCAAAGGCACAAAAAAGAAAGAAGTAGCTGCTATTAAACAAAATGAAATACAATATAAAATAATGGAGAATGAGAAAGTTGATCATCTAAGCATTCTTCTTTTACGGTGGAGATAGCATCTCAATAATCTTTAAACCCCTAGAACAAGAGAATATCGCCAGTAAGACAAAGAACAAAACAAAAAAAAAAGAAAAGAAAAATGAAACTCATAACATTGTGCATAGGGCTATATTGGGGTATAGAAACCTAAAATATGCTTCTTTCTTAGTACTTGCTGGGATTCATTAACATGTGCTGTACATATGGATGCAATCTAATAATACTGTAAATTCAAAACACAAGTCATTTTGGAGTACTAATATATAAATATAAGCACTTTTTTCATTAGTAACAACTAAGGAAAGAGATAAAAATCAGATCCTGGTTTATAGAGTCATCATTGACAAGCATACAGAGTATAGTGAAATTCTTACTTGCATGTGTTAATCAACATGCAGCATATCCTCCCTCTTTGACCCCATGATTAGTGAGTAGAACTTCCCTACACAGAAATTTCTCTCTTCTTACCTGAAAAATCTTAAACATAGGCATCCATTTGAAGATATCAAATTGTTTGATAACATCTTTTAGGACATCTTTTGTTCACTTTCAGCTGTAGTCCTTGTATCACTGTCTATAGATATCACTGCACAACAATTTTTTTGAAAAGTCTTCCTGACAAGTTTTTGCTGATTGTGACAGGTACCTACTGGGTATGCACAAATATAGTTTTGGTTTTACTGCATTACGTAAGAACTCTGAGAAATAGACATTTATATGTTTACTGACAATAACATATTTAGTCACGTTTATGTTTCGCATAAGCTATTAAATTCAACAGAATTAAAAGTGTTTTGCTCCTGATTTTCTTTTGTATTCAATGTCTGGTGCATCGCGTTGCAGTGTCAACAGTAGTCAGAAAGAATAGATGGAATCCAGTTGCCCTGGTATCGTTTCTCCATCATAGCAATGTCCTGGTGAAACCTTTCACCATGTTCGTCACTGACAGCACCGAGATTTGCAGGGAAGAAGTCCAAGTGTGAGTGGAGGAAATGAATCTTGAGTGACATTTTGCACTTCATTGTCTTGTATGCTTTGAGAAGTTTGTCTACCAGCTGAATGTAGTTTGGGGCTCTGTAATTGCCCAGAAATTGTTAACAACGTCTTTGAAGACTTTCCAGGCAATTTTTTCCAGCCCAACTAACAGATCTTCAAACTGCTTGTCACTCATAACATGTCTGTTCTGGGGGCCAACAAAAATTCCCTCTTTGATCTTGGCGTCAGTTATTCTTAGGAACATCTGTCTTAAATAATGAAAACCTTCGCCTTCCTTGTTCAGTGCTTTCACGAAATTGTTCATGAGTCCCAGTTTTATGTGAAGAGGAGGCAAAAATATCTTTGCCAGGGTCGACAAGCGATTCATGTGCCACATTTTTCTGTCCTGGAACTAACTTTTTACGGAGTGGCTTCGTCTTTTGAGTGCCTCTGAGCCAGGCTCTCAGACTGACAGCACATGTCGCACAGCAAATGTGAGGCACATATTGCTTGTCTTGATCACCAGTTTTGCAGCCGAAATAAAGATGATAAGCTTTCTTCACAAGAGCAGTCATCCAACGTCTCTGAGGCACAAGTGTATATTTGCCACAGATATAGCAGAATAAATCAAGGCTGTTACGACATTGAGACCTATCGCCCAACACCAAAATGTCTGTAGCATCAAGCTTACTTACTGTTATACTTCTATGGATACTATACTTTACTATACTGATACTATTCATACACACTGACTATCTATATTAACCAAATGAGCAGGATTGGTGTATGCAAGCCACCTTTACAGCATGCTAAGACAGCGTCAAGCTCGGTCAGACCTGCCCAGGATGTCAATTTCCACAGAACAGCTTCCAACCTGGCCTGATTCCATGCCTGGACATGCCCAGGCTGCACAAACCGTTGTTGAAAAGTCACTTACGGGAGCGAAAATGTTTGGATACAAATATAAGAAAAAATCATGACAAAATTGAAACAGTACGTAATGGGTAAATTTTGATGTGAAATTCATGATCAGCACCCAAAAATCTATACGAAACACCCAACAGTGTTCAAGAAGCAAAAATTTTGTTGTGCAGTGAATTCAATGTATCAACTGATTTTTTTAACATTTTAGAATGTTCTAATTACATTTGATTCTAACACAGAATTTCCAGTATCAAGAGATTTGATTGGCATTAAGATGGTACTTTCAACTTTGCTAACAACATGTTAATTACAGCAAATACTGGCAAACCTGAAGTTTTAAAGGAGAATGTTTTCTATTGATGAGAGAAAGGAATTAAAGTTAGTATATCTGGGTATTATGTATTACAACTCAGTCTTGACAAAAAATTTACAAAAAAAAAAAAATAGAACAAATGGAAGGCAAAAATGTAATGCTGAGTTGCCAAGGCAATTTATCCATGGCAGGAAGACATAATAAATAAAACAGCTTGTGGTATTAAAACCCTAAAGGCCATGTTCCTAGCCTGTAAAAAGGAGCTAATGACAGTATAATTATGGTCAAACCCGCAACGGCTTGTTTTGCTCACTTATCCCAACGTGGACATACACAATTGCCTGCCTAGTCATCAACTTCATAATGAGGGCAAAATAAACCCAGTGCTGATCCCTTACAAAATGAAACATAAGTAAAATATATTAAAAAAAAAAACATTGCTACAAATAAGGATATATTTTAGATTATGTAACAATATACAGTAAGATAAAAAATATTGCAATATCTGGAAGTATTGCGATATATTTTTAAATATACTATAAATTCTAGTTATAATATACTTTATAATATAGCGTATATGAATATTTCAATGTATTTTGGTATGATTTTTATATTTTGAAGTATATATAAAATATATTAACTTGGAATTGAAAATAACATCCAATAGATATCTATGCAGCATTTCTTATATTGAGATCTATCTTAGAACAAATTACACTGTCACAGCACAAATTGTAAACCCAGTACTAACTTCAGGCAAGTAAGTAATAAGATTGTAACTTACAATGTTCTGTTCTCATTATATTACCTGGTTTGTAAATTGTAATTAAAAGTAGGTGATTCCAAATAAATTATATCTAAAATTCTTTAAGATTTGTACTTGTTGTGTTGTATTTTGATGCTACATGAGAATCTACAACCTTCCATAAACAGAAAATATATGAACTGGTGCTTTAATATTCTTGACCCTTTCACAGTTAAAATTGGTAAACCAGTTACTAGATTCATTCATCTCCAGAAACTAATATTGAAAGGATATACTGTAAATTCAACAAATTGGTAGTACTGTTACGTTTTGCACCATTTTTCTTGAAATGTCAGAAAATATTAAACTAACAGTACATGTTTCAGCATGGAATACACTGCAGCCTACATACGCTGACACATCTACTGTACCTACCTGAACAATTTATAGTGGGTTACATTATGTTCAAAATAAATTGGATTCATTGAGAAGCCTGTGTTGAACTTTGTCCAGGTTAAAAGATACAACATAAATGGTCAGAATGGTCTTTCAGAAACATGGGCCAGAACACATAATATATTTCATGTTTCACACATAATTTACTGTATTTGAAAATAAGTTAAAGGAATTAAGGGAAATTTATGTTCATTATATTTTAGATTGTGAGTACCATAATTGATGGACTGGCTTCCCAACTCAAATGGAGGGCAATTCCTTACATGGCCAGAATACCCATTCATCTATCTTCTCTCCTTGTGGCATCCTGATTGGGTTGTCTGTTGAATCTTTCCCAGTCGGAAACCCATAGCAGAAGGACAGAGGATGTTTGCTTCCCAGGGTTTATATTTTTCCCCAATACACTGAATGACAGCATTTCCCTGATGGAGCTCCCATTGGTACACCTGCAGGGCATGCTAGGAGTTGCAGTTCCTATGGTCATCCCTGTTAGGGTGCTTGGGTACCGCCGGAAGGAGCTGCAGGGTGTGATGTCCATACCTTCGGATGCTTCCACTTGACCTGGAAGTGCTTCCAATGTTTTGGCACTGGAACTAAACCCAGGTCCAGCATGAAAGGAGCCACCTTGTCTTCATCAAGGAATCAGAGTCAGGAGAGGAGTTGGACAACACTTGCTTGGGAGGAGTGTTGAAGAGAGAAGAAAAATGGTTTGCTTTGCTGTACTGTGAATGAAGAAGAAGCCTGTTATAGGTACTTTGTAAAATAAAAGTTTGTGTTTGAACCCAGGACTGTGTCTGTGAGGCTGTGTTCAGTGTTAGGGAGATGCTGTTACACCTGCTACAGGTTACAAGATATAATTTTAAAAGTATTTGAACTACATATATTTTGTATGATTTTGAAAGATATGTCAATATCTTATATTTTTTGAGTATACAGTATTGCAATAAATTTCATTTTTGTAAGGGATAAAATGATACAAAAGCAAAAATGTTGTGTTCACAGCATTGTCAAAAATAGTTAAAAAAAATGTGCAAAATCAGTTTAGCTATTCTAACAGAATCAGAAGAGCTGATAATTTTAACAAACTTTTATCAGGACTAATTCATAAGACGACACCAGTCACATCACATAATCATAACTGTGATGACCTGAAACATCAATAGAATAAGTCAATATTAAAATAAAATGCAAGAAACAGCATAAAACTGGCGGTTAAAATTTTGCTGCACAAAGTTATTCCCCTCAAAAATGAGCAAGACTAAATTAAAATAAAGCACCACGATGACACAAAAGGAAGTGTTATTTTTATTACAGTGTTTGCACCCCCATCCTATGTGTTTTTTGTGTTTATGGGCATTTGCTGTGGGGTCTCTGATTCGTTTATCAATCCCACAACATGCTCACTAAGTCTAAATTGCTCCAGTGTGTGTGTGTGTAATGACATCTCTTTGTTACTTTAAGATAAATACTGTTCTTCCGAGAGCGTGTTCCTGCCATAAATCTGCTGGTACATGGTTATGATCCAGCTCCCTGCTGCCACAAACTGGATTAAGTGACAGAAGTAAAACAATCAAAGTGTTAATTAAGGCAGTGGTAAGAGAGTATAGATGAATATTTCTGACAAAAATAAAATAAATAAATACACAAATAAAGAAATGTATTATAAAATGTGATAATAAATAATACTAAAATGATATGTGAGCATAATTAACTGAGTCATGAAATATATAGTTTTTGTTTCTTATTTAATGTATTTATTATTTCATAATTTATTTATTTCAGTGACACCGCATGCAACATGAAATATGCCTTGAAATGAAAACTGTCATTTTTGCACATCAAAGTTGAGAAGGTGGGGAGTCTAGTGAGTACTGTGTTTTGATCTGCATATTTATTTATTTATTTATTTATTTATTTTATTTTGTACAAAATGTCCTCCATAAAAGATAAATTGCACTAGTACATTTTAAATTAAAATCCACTTATACTGATTAATTCACTGGCAAGAAAGTAATAGCGTCTTTGAAATAACCTTTGTGTCATGGTGAACAGGCTTCACCAGAGATTATGAAAGACAAGGCAGTACGTGTAACCAGGAGGAAATGGAGGCAGCAGTACCAAAAAAGACATTGTAACATTTTGAAAATATAAGTGAAAAGAATCAAAGCACACATATTCTTTCAATGGTTAATGCACAAGAAAATGGAACAAGAGCTGAATTTGACCATTCCACCTCTATTTTAGATGGCTACTTTGCTCCTAAAGCACAAAATTATTCTGACTCTATAGTATGCCCTTGTAAGCATCTTAGTTCTCCTTCAAGGTGATCAAATAAATTTACAAGAAGTAGAAACATTTTAAAGCAGAAGCAGAAGAAACATGATATTGATTTTTCATTCTTGCACTGCATAAACTCATTTCCCCTGTGTGCAGGAATGCACATCAACAAGGTTATGTATGCTTCTCCTGAACAGAGCAGACTTTAAATTAGACTCAGTGGTTTTACAAATGTGAGAGTGCACTTAGTTGCTATAAATTTGAAGTACATCATGCAGGTTACTATATATTATGTCAAAAGAGAAAGATACTGGATTTCTCTTTGAGTAAATGTGCAGTGAAGTATTTTGTAGGAGGACTGGTGACCCATCCAGAAGTGGCTGCTGGTAGCTTTTCTGGGAGGGAAACTAAAATAGGGTATGGTAGCTGAGGATTACATTTTGTTCCCCCAGCAACAGCAACAACAATTTATGCCTTGTATAGCCCAAATCACACTTTTATGATAGCCTCCTCAGCCTTGACTCCCTAAGAAGACAAGAATAAACTCCCAAAAAATAAAAAAAACACTTGTAAGGAAAGGAAAAATGGAAGAAATCTTGGGAAGTACAAGTGCACTTTTTAACATGATTCTCTCAGGTTCTTTTAAGTCAGTCTCAGTGTTGCCCTGCTAGCCATCCACACTACCCACTCATACTTAAGGGAGGTCTGAAAATCCTGGATTTTTTTTTTGCCTTATGTTAGTGGGACAGCTCCTGTGATCCTAAACTAATAACATAATAATAATAGTAATAATAATAATAAAAATAATAACGTAATGTGGATTTGATAATGGGTGGATTTATCGTCATTTATTATCAAATCATGCTGATGAAATACTTTTCAGTTAGGCTTTTAGCTCTTGTTTTAAAAATCCATCCATTATCCAACCCGCTATATATCCTAACTACAGGGTCATGGAGGTCTGCTGGAGCCAATCCCAGCCAACATAGGGCGCAAGGCAGGAAACAAACCCTGGGCAGGGCGCCAGCCCACCGCAGTTTGCTTAGCGCAACTTAGTTGGCTGTTCAGGCTTTGTGTATGGTAGGATTTCAAAAGTGTACTAAAATGTGTGATGGTTAACATTATCATTTGCTATGTATTAGTCCCTTCTTTTTTCTTTTTCAGAATCCTGCTGTTACGCATGACTACACATTTGTCGAGGTTTCTGACATGTCTTATGGAGAATTGTTATCATCTTAAAGAGCAACACTTCTACAGCATCTCCAGTTACATCAGATCTAATAAATAATGAAAATGTAGAATGCATGGGAATGGCTGGACAACCATTTGGCCTAGGTTAACAAATCCATGGATTAGATAGATAGATAGATAGATAGATAGATAGATAGATAGATAGATAGATAGATAGATAGATAGATAGATAGATAGATAGATAGATAGATAGATAGATACTTTATTAATCCCAAGGGGAAATTCACATAATCCAGCAGCAGTATACTGATACAAAGAAACAATATTAAAAAATAAAAAAAAAAAAAAATGAAAAAAAAAAAAAAAAAAATAAGTTAGCATTTACTCCCCCGGGTGGAATTGAAGAGTCGCATAGTGTGGGGGAGGAACAATCTCCTCACTCTGTCAGTGGAGCAGGACAGTGACAAAAGTCTGTCACTGAAGCTACTCCTCTGCCTGGAGATGACACTGTTCAGTGGATGCAGTGGATTATTCATGATTGACAGGAGTTTGCTTAGTGCCCGTTGCTCTGCCACAGATGTTAAACTGTCCAACTTTACTCCTACAATAGAGCCTGCCTTCTTAACAAGTTTGTCCAGGCGTGAGGCGTCTTTCATCTTTATGCTGCCACCCCAGCACACCACCGCGTAGAAGAGGGCACTCGCCACAACCGTCTGGTAGAACATCTGCAGCATCTTACTGCAGATGTTGAACGATGCCAACCTTCTCAGAAAGTATAGTCTGCTCTGACCTTTCTTACATAGAGCATCAGTATTGGCAGTCCAGTCCAATTTGTCATCCAGCTGCACTCCCAGGTATTTATAGGTCTGCACCCTCTGCACACAGTCACCTCTGATGATCACAGGGTCCATGAAGGGCCTGGGCCTCCTAAAATCCACCACCAGTTCCTTGGTTTTGCTGGTGTTAAGATGTAAGTGGTTTGAGTCGCACCATTTAACAAAGTCTTTGATTAGCTTCCTGTACTCCTCCTCCTG
>JANRMT010062794.1:711249-792149 GCA_026402145.1 Polypterus bichir lapradei
TAAAGTCCTCCATTTCCCCAGTAAGGCTCAACTTGGAATTGATAAAGGAGATGGGACAAGGGCTGTCCTGGCAACAAGGAAGAGGACAGTTAGCTTGCTAATGGAAATAGCTGGGAGGTGAGAGGTGGTAGTAAAGAAGAAGGGAATGAAGTAAAAACTGTATGTCCAGAGACCACAAATGTGCAAACATGGAGAATATGTACACTCCACAGGAATGGTGAACAATGACTGTGCCACCCTTATTTAGGTATAATTTAAAATATTCCATTTTGCATTTTGAGGATAGAGTGACAACATTCTGAATTAGAGAAGGCTGTTATTTAATTGTTATTGTGTTCTTACGTGGTGTAATACTGAGCAGAAAAACTGTTATATTATGTTCTGTTGCCAATAGTTACCAATTTGTGTCTGTTTCATTCTGTTAGCATTAGAAGACCATTTGTTTTGGAAAGAAACTGGAACTACTAATTATCATCTAGTTTTGCAACAAAAAAAATAAAAATAAGTTGACAGCATGCACAGTATTTATTAGTGCTCTCAGCTTTATGTTAGGGCCGTACGCAATGGCCCCTACATGTCTGACAGAGCTAGAAAATCATGTAAATGAAGATCTTATTTATGTAAGTTTTCTTTTTAATTGTATTTTCCAACACCATGGGTGGCTAATCTCTTTTTCCACTAGTCAGCAGCTCTTGAAGTCAAAGCCACCCTTTTTAGTTTAGTGGTTACCCAGAAATATGTGATGAAATATATGTTTATGTTACATATCACATTCAGCAGAGATTCTAATTGCAGGAAGCTGCGGAAAGCAATACAATTTTTTGAAAAGTCAAATGAAAAAAGCAATGTTCCAGGCCTTAATAGAAAAAGAGTATAATTTTTTCAAACCATGCTGATATTTTTAAAATATTAGGCTTAGGACCTTCTCCACAAGCAGATCTTACTGTCAGGTATCACCAGTCTGTAACACACCTGAAATCAACTTTTCAAGGTCTTTTAATCATTATGAAAATATCATTAATCAATATATAGAATTGCGCTTTGCCTTTCTCATATTTATCTTTTGAGTCTTCTTATACTGTTTCGTAAGTTACTTTTGATACTAAAAGGAAAGCTAACAATCTTATATGCAAACACTAAAATTAACAACATAACAACATTCCATCCTAATCTAATTTAATTCAGAGTTTATCCCATCAGTGTAGGGGACAAGAGAGAGGAAAAAACAATGAACAGGGCGCCAGTCCACTGCACACATATGGTCAATTTAGAATCACTAGTCAACCTAATATGTAATTACTAAAATAATATTTTAAAATTATCCATTCATGAACTGTTTAGATCCATCACACTTGTCCACTCTCTCCCCCATTTTGTGTTATTCATAGCACAAATGTACAAATGCTGGAAAGAAAATATGACAAGTGTTATATGTGTAGTTATATGGTAAGACTTCCAATTTAAAAGGGTCAGTTGAGAAGAATTTGGAGGTTTGCACCACAACTCATATTCCTATTTATTCTTCCTATAGTCAGGAAGTCGACAAACCTGGAGAAGAAACAATAACTCCTCCCTTCTCTTGCAGTTGACACAATGTATCAAGGCATCATCTTCATTAGAATGCCTACCAAGAGTAATTTATTAAAGGCAAGTGCATTGTCAAACCGGCATAGTAACACTAATTTTCAGCTAACACCTTCTACCAGGACAGTATTTAAGGTGTTTTTTACCCACAAGGGATACCAAACCTTTAAGATCTCTTATTCTGATTTGTTCAAGCAGCCTTGCTTAGAGACATTGATCCACTCTTGTTTAATCAAGTATTGATCATACCTAAATAACTTAGTACAGGGTGTGACACACAATTTAGCTTCCTTATGACAATAATAAATCTACACCCACTGAATAATGTACATCTAATAATTTCCTCATTGAACACACTTCATTTTTTCGTACACTTTCTTCCATTTGTGTTCTTCATTGCATAATGTACAACTATTGGGGAAAAATATAATATGGAAAGCTCATACTGTAGTGTACTTATTTAAAACAAATCTTTACAAGTCATACTTTCCAGTAGTTTATTACAAGACACATAATTCAAATGGTAATTGTAAGGCTTATGTGGTGTGAGAGTAACAGGCAAAAAAAGTACCAGTTAAGCTTAAAGGCAGAAATATTGCAGAAAAATGGAAAGATGACCTGAGAGATTCTTTCAGTATTTTCATAGCAAAAAAATATTCAGTGATGTTGTGTTGTGCTTTAAGAATGGTAAAGTGAACACACAGTAAAAAATAAATTCTCCAAATGTTCCTTTTTCTGAAGTGTGCAAAGAAATTGATAACCTCCCAAAATAAACAGAGACAATAGGCTCCAGCCATCCCAGGACCCTGCCTTGGATAAGTGGAATGGGAAGTTTGATGGATGGAAGGTTAGACTAAGAAGGTACAAGACTTAATGATGTGGAAATTGTAGTGGAAAAAATGCTGATTAAATAGACTGAAACCTAACAAATCACCATAATCAAATAACATCAATCTTAGAGTGCTTTGGAAAGCTGCTGGGTACATATGCAAAGGTGGGTAGAGTAGCCAAAAATTGTACTCAAGCAAGAGTAGCGTTACTTCAAAATAATATTACTCAAGTAGTCATCCAAAAAATTACTAGTAAGAGTAAAAAAGTATTAGGTGAAAAGACTACTCAAGTACTGAGTAACTGTTTGATCATAATACATTATTTATTTTTTAGAAATGTTGCAATAAGACAGACAAAAATATAAAATAATGTGCAAATTCTGCTATTTCAAAATAATCAAATAAAAAAATGTAAAAATAAATAACATCTTTACAAAACAAAGATGCACAAATAACACAAAGTTCCAAATCTCAGTTTTTTGCAACAAAGCTTTTGAAGCCAATACCTACAGTAGGTAACATGTAAGTTTGAACAGGGCAAACTACTTACAGTGACAAGATATACTGTACGCTGACAGTATAATACTGCATATTCACTTGCCCTCCAAATAGCACAGCTGATAGAAAATAACATTAGAACAAGGCAGCTTGTGCACGTACAAGAAGTCTCACTTTACCTTGACTGTCTGTGTCTGTGCATGTTTGGTTAAAACGTGCTTGTTCTTCACTCAGTGAAGTGATGGTTAAACTCCAGCAGGAGTTGGCTCTCATTTTTCATGTACAGTGGAACATTGGATTGCGAGTAACTTGGTTTGTGAGTGTTTTGCAAGATGAGCTAAAATTTTTAATAAATTTTGACTTGATAAACGAGCCAGGTTTGCAATACGAGTAGTCCGTATACGCTTTGTCTGCCGAGCGTCACATGATCACAACTGAGCTGATGGTTCTTCTCTCTCTCGCTGAGGGATTGTGGGAAATCGCCAGTCGGCATGCCTCACTCATATAGTCCACATCCATATGAGCGTATACTGTTTACTACAGCATTGTGACCACATGTGTGTGCTGTGACATGTGAATCCCCGTCTTGCACCCCAAAACACGAAGCTGAGTCTCAATACTTTAGCGACACCATCTTTATTCAGCTTGAAACAGGAACAGCGCGGTTATTTATTGTAGTGGGATCTGCCACTCTCCTATACACAGACACAGCAGTCAGGCAGGGTCATGCCCAGGTTAGTGGCCAAGTGATACTGTGCCCTGTGCATTTATAATGTTCCTTGTTCCTTGTATCACCCATCAATGGCAGGTGCTTATAGCATGACTGCAATCTTTTTGGATTCACTTTTACAGCGAACTGCTACAGCGCTGAGTGCCTGCGGTTGCTTTGGGACGCTCTTCCACATGTCGTCCCGTTGGGAAATCCCACAAGAGTTTAGAAACTCACTCACACCAGCCATGCTTCTTTTCAAAGGTAAAGTGCAGGTTAATTTGTTTTATGTATTTTTACCTTATTATTTTGTATTAATCATTTTTATATGAATAGTTTTGGGTTGTGGAATCTCATCTGAGTTTCCATCATTTCTTATGGGGAAATTCACTTTGATATACGAGTGCTTTGGGTTGCGAGTCCGTTTGTGGAATGAATTATGCTCGCAAACTGAGGTTCCACAAGTATTCTTTCTTTTCTGTCCGCTGTCTGTGAGGAGTTTGTGCCGCTATGCCGCCACATTTTGTGTGTGGTCATGTGACTGCATGGCTACGTCTGATTTGTGAAATGAAGTCATGTGATTATTATTGCTACGTCTGATTGGTGAAACAACTATGCAGTAGATCCACTGGCGGCTTCTCTTTGGCAAAAATATAGCGTATCTAATGGAAAAAAAATTACAATTCGAGTGTTGCCCAATGTAGTGGAGTAAGAGTAGCGTTTCTTCTTCACAAATTTACTCAAGTAAAAGTAAAAAGTATGGTGCAGTAAAACTACTCTTAGGAGTACAATTTTTTTTAAAAGTTACTCAAGTAAATGTAATGGAGTAAATGTAACTCGTTACTACCTACCTATGTACATATGTAAACCATTTACACATTATTTCACAAATCACCATACAACAAAGACATTCCAAAGGACTGGAAATTGCAGATGTTAGCCCATTATATAAAATGGGTGATCGGGCTGACCCAAGTAACTATAGGCCAGTAAGCTTAACGTACATCACAGGTAAATTAATGGAGGCAATTATTAAGAAAAATATGAAGCATCCCATGTAAAAGAAAGTTTTATTAGCAAATAGTCAGCATGGGTTCAGACAGGGAAGATAATTGTTTACTAATATGCCAGAAAGCTATGAGGAAGTTACAAAAATTATGATAAGGGAGGTGCATATAATACACTTTATCTTGATTTTCACAAAACTACTCATAAGGCCCCACATCAGAGGCTAGGGATCACATTAAAAGAAGTGGGAATGAAAGGTGCAGTGTGTAGATGACTACAAAATTGGTTCAAGCACAGGAACAAGGGGTGATGATGAGGGGTACTTTTTCAGAATTAGGTTATCTTAAAAGTGGTGTTCCTCAAAGGTCAGTGCTGATGCTACTGTACTTTTTAATATACTGTATAAAAGCAATCTAGAAAAGTATATAAACAAAACATTGGTCAAGTTTCCAGATGGTATAAACTAGGCAGAAGGGTAGGTAATGCAAAATTAGAAAAAGACACCTGGACAACATAAAGCCTTGGGTAGATTTGTGGCAAATAAAATGTAATGTAAATAAATGTAGGGTAATACATGTAGAAAGTAAGGATTAGAAAGTGTTAGATTTGAATATATTTTTGAAACTTGACAACAGACCTAAAATAAAGTACCTCAGAGTCATAGTAAACTCATCATCACTATTTACAGTTAGGTCCATAAATATTTGGACAGAGACAACTTTTTCTAATTTTGGTTCTGTACATTACCATAATGAATTTTAAATGAAACAACTCAGATGCAGTTGAAGTGCAGACTTTCAACTTTAATTCAGTGGGTTGAACAAAAAGATTGGATAAATATGTGAGGGAACTAAATTATTCTTTAACACAATCCCTTTATTTCAGGGGCTCAAAAGTAATTGGACAAATTAAATAACTGGAAATAAAATGTTCGTTTCTAATACTTGGTTGAAAACCCTTTGCTGGCAATGACAGCCTGAAGTCTTGAACTCATGGACATCACCAGATGCTGGGTTTCCTCCTTTTTAATGTTCTGCCAGGCCTTTACTGCAGCAGCTTTCAGTTGCTGTTTGTGGGCCTTTCTGTTCCGAAGTTTAGTCTTCAACAAGTGAAATGCATGCTCAATTGGCTTAAGATCAGGTGACTGACTTGGCCATTCAAGAATTGTCCACTTCTTTGCTTTAATAAACTCCTGGGTTGCTTTGGCTGTATGTTTTGGGTCATTGTCCATCTGTATCATGAAACGCCGCCCAATCAATTTGACTTCATTTAGCTGGATTTGAGCAGACAGTATATCTCTGAACACCTCAGAATTCATTCGGTTGCTTCTGTCCTGTGTCACATCATCAATAAATACTAGTGTCCCAGTGCCACTGGCAGCCATGCACGCCCAAGTCATCACACTGCCTCCACCGTGTTTTACAGATGATGTGGTATGCTTTGGATAATGAGCTGTTTCACGCCTTCTCCATACTTTTTTCTTGCCATCATTCTGGTAGAGGTTGATCTTGGTTTCATCTGTCCAAAGAATGTTTTTCCAGAACTGTGCTGGCTTTTTTAAATGTTCTTTAGCAAAGTCCAGTTTAGCCTTTCTATTCTTCAGGCTTATGAGTGGCTTGCACCTTGCAGTGCACCCTCTGTATTTACTTTCATGCAGTCTTCTCTTTATGGTAGACTTGGATATCGATACGCCTACCCCCTGGAGAGTGTTGTTTATTTGGTTGGTTGTTGTGAAGGGGTTTCTCTTCACCATGGAAATGATTCTGCGATCATCCACCACTGTTGTCTTCCGTGGACGTCCAGGGGCCTCATGCATAACGCCGTGCGTAGCGTTTGCACTATAACATGACATAAGCACAAAAGTCGAAATGTGCTTACGCACAGAAAAATCCAGATGCAGGAATCTGTGCATACTCCAACTTCCACATTCTTCCGCTACATAATTCCCGGTCAGCGTGAAAAGTAACGCATGTGCACGTGCTAGCTGTCCCGCCCCAATTCCTCCCAGAATTACGCCTCTTTGAATATGCAAATCAATATACAGTAAAAAGCCCTTGAGCTCAGCGTTCTGTGAAAAGACAATGGGAAAAGCACGGGGGAAATATAAGAATTTCAGCGAATACCAAGTGGAGGCAAAGGAAAAACATACTATTTATTGATTTAAACAGTGGTGTAATCAACAAAAGGAAGTTAATCGAGTGACATAGCGTGTTGGAGAAACTTGAAAGCTCACGTTCACAAAGTCGCACAGTGCCCGAAATAAAAAAGAAGTCACATTTCAAAGTCGCTGTGAAAAGGCGAGTTGTAGCCCACCGTCTGAGTGTCATATGAAAGCTTATTAGGGTACAGACAAAAAAAAAATAGACACACAGTGAGAAAAAAACACGAAATGTCAACTTTAATCTTGAAATTTCCACTTTAATCACGTAGTTTATTTTGTCATTAAAGTAGAACATCATAAACTTCATCTTAAAATCATTTAATTTACTAGTTTCTCAAATCCCATCGTAACTAAAGTAGCGTGTTAAATGCTTTGTTTTGTATTTGATCTTCTATGTGCTGTATGTGTATGAATCATTACGTGCTTCTGTTCTTTCTCTTTCTCCGACAGAACACAGAATCCATTACATTTGTGATATTGCAGCTCTCTGAATAATTAAAATACTGAGGTGTATACGTGATATTTTCATGATGATTGTAATGAAAGCATGTTATTAAACATGGGAACACGGTGGCACAGTGATTGTTCATGTCTCACACAAGATGCTGCTGCGCCATGCGCGACCTTCGATGAAATAATTTATTGTAGCAGTACTGCCTCTTTCAAACATACTAACCTCCAATTCCTGTCCCTACTTTTCTTTCTCCAAATACCCAATTGCCACACAATCAGCTCTGTAATAGACATTAAGCCATCTGTAAGCTTACAACAGCGATTCTTTTAAGGAACATTGAAATATCTTCATAGTACGTGTTTAATTATTCTATCCGTCCTTCCAGTGTCGCGCCAGCCTCAGCAAATATACAGCATGAGGCAGGAACAATACGTGAACTTGCTAGCGCTGCAGGAACCGTGTCCTCACATGTTTAATTATTAACAATACAGATTATTTAAATGAAGTTAAAGTTTTATCTGTATAATATAATCAACATATTTTGCTGCATTTTATCTTAAAAATGATATTGTCATCATATGTAAATACACTCTTTATAAAGTGGTGCAGGTTGTGCAATATTATAACTGTAGTGCAAGTTTACAGTGGGGTGATTGTACTTATAAGTACAAACAGTTCTACAAGGAGCAATTGATTGAGTGCGTTTAGAGCCCTTGGGATGAAACTGTTTCTGAACCGCGAGGTCCATACAGGAAAGGCTTTGAAACGTTTTGCTGTGGCTGAGGCAGCGTGTGCTTGATGCTGTATACTGATAATTCTCTTTCCGATCAGCTGCTGCTGTGATTCCCCACTCAGATACAGTGATAAAAATACTCAGAATGGTGCAGTGAGAGTAATATGGAAAAAGATGATCCGCTGTGGCAACTCCTAATGGGAGCAGCTGAAAGAAGAAGAAGAAGGTGCAGTGAAAGTAAAAACGCTAAATCAGCTATGGTATTTAGAATAGTTTGACCATTCCATGGACCATTATATTGTTACTAGTTAATTACAATCAGATGCATTAAACTAATAAATAATATGTGGTTAATTTCAGTGTATTTATAAAGCGGCGTCAGGAAAAGAAATGATAACCACACAGGAACGGTAGCACTGCTTTGACACTGGGTGCCGCCAGTCTGCAAAACCGAGCGGAGAACTTGCGTACGATAGGGTATGAGGTACCGTGGAAATGTGCATGGCTTTACGCCAAGTTTAGGTTTTATACATCGCAATTTGAACGTGGAAACGTTCTTATGCAACATTTCTGTGCGTATGCACTGTTTATATATGAGGCCCCAGGTCTTTTTGCATTGCTGAGTTCACCAGTGCTTGCTTCCTTTCTCAGGATGTACCAAACTGTAGATTTTGCCACTCGTAATATTGTAGCAATTTCTCGGATGGGTTTTTTCTGTTTTCACAGCTTAAAGATGGCTTCTTTCACCTGCATGGAGAGCTCCTTTGACCGCATGTTGTCTGTTCACAGCAAAATCTTCCACATGCAAGCACCATACCTCAAATCAACTCCAGGCCTTTTATCTGCTTAATTGATAATGACATAACGACAGACTTGCCCACACCTGCCCATGAAATAGCTTTTGATTCAATTGTCCATTTACTTTTAGTTGCATCACATTTTTATGCAATCGTTTGCATCGTTCACCCCACTGAATTAAAGTTGAAAGTCTGCACTTCAACTGCATCTGAGTTGTTTCATTTAAAATTCATTGTGGTAATGTACAGAATCAAAATTAGAAAAAAGTTGTCTCTGTTCAAATATTCATGAACCTAACTGTACATCAAGACAGTGTAGAGAAACAATGAAGAGAGCTAATAGAAAGTTAGTTTAAACAACACAATATGAAGAGTACAAGTCAAGGAGGCAGCTGTATAATACGTTAGTGAGGCCTCATCTAGGATATTGCATATAATTGTGGTCTCCATATTACAAAAATGTCATAAAAGCAGTAGAAGTCCATAGAAGAGCAAATGGCCAAATTCCTTGACTGAGGGGTATGAGCTATGAGAAAAGATTTAAAGAATTGAACCTTTTTAGTTTAAGCAAAAAGACATTAATAAGTGACTTGATTGAAGTGCTTGAAAATATGAAAGGAATTTGTACTGTGGATTCAGGCTGTTACTTTTAAAGCAGTAAACAATGTAAGAAGAGTAATGGACTCTTTCACTTTCCGACTGGGACACCAGAAATATGAAGAGATCTGTACAATTTACTTAACTGGTGAAAATCTACATTAACACTTTCTCTGTTGTGTTTTGATGTGGCAATAGACTTACCTCACAAATAATCCAGACATGCTTGTTGAAATAAACAGAATGATAAAATTTATTTATAATGTAAGGCTAATAGAAGATGGATATATGCAAGTACATATATACATATACATATATATAATGTATATATGCACTATATATATATGGGGCGGAATGGTGGTGCAGTGGGTAGCGCTGCTGTCTTGCAGTTAGGAGACCCAGGTTCGCTTCCTGGGTCCTCCCTGTGTGGAGTTTGCATGTTCTCCCTGTGTCTGCGTGGGTTTCCTCCAGGTGCTCCGGTTTCCTGGCGCCCTGCCAGGGGTTTGTTTCCTGCCTTGCGTCCTGTGTTTGCCCTGTAGTTAGGATATAGCGGGTTGGATAATGGATGGATGGATATATCTATATTAATCTAGTGTCACACGTGCGCATGGCAGGCAGCTAAAGGGGTCAAAAGAAGGTAATTCCCAGTCAGACCAGAGGGTGGCAGAGTGCACTGACCCTTTCTTTTCCTTCCCCACAGACCAAAAGAAGGAAATTACGCCTGTGATGCCACTTCCGGTTCGAGGCAGCTGAAGGGTCTAAAGCAGGGCAGGGCAAACCTTTTGGCTCAGGGGCCACATTGACTTTTAAAATTTGACAGACGGGCCGGGCCAGCGCTAGATGCATACATATCAAACATAAACATAAAAAAGGCATTACAGTGTTAATATTTACGTGCACTTTTAGTGGGAACAATGTTGTTGATCACCCTTTTTTGCCAGTGCATCGAAGTCTGGTGTTAGTTTTGTTGTGACAATTCTCGGAACAGATCTGAGGCGTTCATTGCTCATCTGGGATCTGTGGGGTGCTTTGTTGGTGTTCATCACACGAAAAGTCTGTTCACACACATACGTAGAGCCAAACAACACCAGCATCCTCTGTGCCATCTTCTGGATGTTTGGAAATTTGGCTGCGCTTAGTGAAGCATAAAACTCATTCAGTTTAAGAGAGTTGAACTTCTCCTTTAAGACGGTGTCACACTGGAGATCATTCAGTTCCAACTGCAACTCCTGTAGTGCCATTTCAGGGTCCTGTGTGAAGGGACATGACACCAGCTGAAGTGACTTGTACATTTTTGCAAAATCAGAGAACTGACGGCAGAATTCTCCATGCAGGTCGTCCAATGATTTCCTGTATTTTTTCACAAGTCGAGGGGACTCTTTCAGCGTAGCCAGTGTGGGGAAATGAACGAATTAGTTGTTTAACATTTGCTTTGAGAATAAATCTAGCTTGGTTTTGAAGCCTCTGACGTTTGTATACATTTCATGCACAAACTGGTCCCTTGTAGCTTCATGTTCAGCTCATTCATGTGTGTCACTATGTCCACAGCAAAAGCTAAATCACAAAATCAATCTGTGTCACTCAGCTCAAGAAAATTGTCAGGTTTCTCAAGTAGCTCCAAAAATGAGATAATCTCCTGTTTAAGCTCCCACACTCGTTGACATACTTTCCCCAAACTTAATCAGTGGACATTGGAGTGGTAAAGCAAGTCCTAGTGATCAGTGTCAATTTCTTCAAGAAACTTAATAAACTGACGATGCTGAAGTCTCCTCGCTCGAATAAAGTTAACGAGTTTTATAACTGGCTTCACTACGTAGTCAAGCTGCAATACGGATTTACAAAGTGCTTCCTGGTGGATTAGGCAGTGTAAGAAAATTACCTCCTGCTTAGGGTTGTCCTCCTTCACCCTTTCCTGGATTCTTTTGAGCAACCCAACATTTTTTCCAATCTGATTTGGCGATCAATCTGTGGTAACGTTGGCAAGCGTACTCCAAGGTAGCTTGTGCCTATTGATGACCCCTGACATGCTGTCATACAAGTCCTCTCCCCGTGTTTTCCCCTTTAGGGATTCCATGGCCAAAAACTCCTCCATTATCTCAAAATTGTCATTAATCCCTCTGATAAAAATTAAAAGCTGAGTGGTGTTCTTTATGTCATTACTTTCGTCAAGTGCCAAGGAATATAATGTAAATGACTACACTTTTTTGTTTAACTTGCTAGCTAAGTCTTTGTCAATTAGCTCAACACAGCGAGTCACTGTCCTGCGTGATAAGCTAATTTTTTCAAATTTATTCTTGCTCTCAGGACACAAGATACCTGCTGTCTCTACAATGCACTCTTTGAGAAACTCCCCTTCGGAGAAAGGCTTGCTGGTCTTTGCTAATTTGAATGCCAGCACATAACTTGCCTTCGTGCTTGATTCTTTGATGGCAGTTTGTCAGATAAAGGTGTTTTGCTGAGCCTGCAAACTAGCTGCCAACCTCTGAGCGGTAGCCGTCCGTTCTTGCGTTGACTGGTTGTTAGCATAATTAGCATGCTTGGTGGAAAAGTGACGGCTGATGTTGTATTCCTTTAAATACCGTAACGGTCTCTTGGCAAATAAGACATACAGCCTTTGACCGGACTTCAGTGAAATAGTATTTAGTTGTCCATTCCTTATTAAACACTCGACACTCACTGTCGACTTCTCTTTTGTTTGGCCCACTCATTGTTGCAGATGGGTTCAGAAAAGTAGCAGAGTAATAACAGAGAGTAACCTGGGCTCTGCAAAATCAAGTCAATGTATCACTGCACCTTATGCGCCACCTGGTGGAACGCCAGGCATTACAGGACAAGGTTAAATGAATGCAGTCATAATTATGATATGATCTGATTTGGGCAATTTTGTACCAATCTTCGGTGGGCCGGAAAGTGGACGCTGGGAGGCGCAGAATGTCGGGCTGCTTCGCCGGGTCGACAGCTTTGTAGTTTTGGGCAGCGTCCTCTCTTCTCGCACTGTTTGTGACACTTCAAGTGTCCTGTCAGCTGCTTGGACAGTGGAAATCTTTGCGAATGAGTGTAATCGGTGCCATCAAATTGTGACTCTCTTGGTAAATTGCGGTGCACAGCTACTTACTGTTCCTTAAGGTGAGTTCGGGCCACTAAAACCCTGCAACATTCAAGGTTGCTTTTGTGATGAATTCTTTTCAGAAGATGGAGGGTTTATATCTAAGAAGATGTATCGACCTCTTCATGTGAAGTATTGGACTTGGGAAATGTTTTGACCTTCTGCCCGTTAAGCATGGAAGGGCAGCGTCCACATTTCTCAGAATAATTTTTCTCTTAAATCACAGGCACGTAGTGCAAGGTTGTCAAGCAGGTAGTTTACCCGAAACCACTGCAGTAGTACTCAATGTATCTTCACTTCTTAAATGTTAATGTTTTACTGTTTAATAATTTATACACTTCTTATATATCATTCAAATTCTCTTATGGAAATGTTTTACTGTTTAATAATTTATACGCTTTTTATATGTTTTTCAAATTCTTTTATCAAAATGTTTTACTACTTAATAACTTATTATTTTATAAATACACTTTATTTTTTTCCCTTGCACTCAGTGAGTGAAGCCACTGGGTAATCAGCTAGTACATATATATATACAGTACAGGCCAAAAGTTTGGACACACCTCCTGATTCAATGTGTTTTCTTTATTTTCATGACTGAAGGCATCAAAACTATGAATGAACACATGTGGAGTTATGTACTTAACAAAAAAAGGTGAAATAACTGAAAACATGTTTTATATTGTAGTTTCTTCAAAATAGCCACCCTTTGCTCTGATTACTACTTTGCACACTCTTGGCATTCTCTCGATGAGCTTCAACAGGTAGTCACCTGAAATGGTTTTCACTTCACAGGTGTGCCTTATCAGGGTTATTTAGTGGAATTTCTTGCTTTATCAATGGGGTTGGGACCAGCAGTTGTGTTGTGCAGAAGTCAGGTTAGTTGGACGATCATTTATTTTTCAACAGGACAATGACCCCAAACACACCTCCAGGCTGTGTAAGGGCTATTTGACCAAGAAGGAGAGTGATGGAGTGCTGTAAATGGTCATGAAAATAAAGAAAACACATTGAATGAGGAGGTGTGTCCAAACTTTTGGCCTGTACTGTATATTGTGATAGATTTCTTTCAAATAAGAGTCTTCTCACAAGCATAAAGGTTTGAGGACCATCCCCGTATAATGTCCAAAGGACAAAGAAAGACAAAACACATTTTAGTGGATTAAAAACGGTAAGTAATTCACGATCGTATTATGATAAAATGGCATTTTTATACAGTAACAAAAAAAAATGGCAACGGGAAGTGAGTTGGCAGGAGATGACGTTGAAGCTGTGGGACGGAAGCAACATCATCAAGGATGGACTGGAAGTAATGTGGCATAGTGAACGATGTCATCAGGAGGAGCTGGAAGATATGTCATCTGGGTTGAAAGGAGGTGATGTTTTAGGTGGCCACCTTTAGAGTCCGTCCATGTAGTTTTATTTCTCTTCTTTTTTTCTGACGGGAAGACAGAGAGGCATCTTTACCGCATATCAGCCCTTCATTTTGCGATGTTTCACTCACCTTTGAGCTTACCGACTGTCTCCTTAGCGCATGTGTGTGACAATATATATATCTATATATACAGATAGATAGATAGATTGTGGCAGATGACCGAGGGCCTTGCCTGGTCGGGATGCCCTACTGATGAGAGGACTGAGGGAGAGGACATGTCAATAGCAGTATCTCCACCGGAACAAGAGAGGGCAGCCCCCCTAGATGGTATCAGGGCCATGTGCTTAGAGATTGGAAGCTTATCCCTGCTAGGGCCCATAGCCCCCGACAAGGGGTGCCTGGACAGCTCTGGAGCCTTGGACAGCAGCACTTCCGCTAAATACCAGAATTGCTGCCAGAAGAGGATCTGGGTTCCGATGCAGCACTTCTGCCACACCCAGAAGCATTGCCAGAAGATGATCAGGGAGCACCTGGAGCACTTCCGGGTGTAGTATAAGAGAGCCAACCTCACTCCATTTGGAGAGCTGGAGTCAGGAGGAAGAGGAAACTGCTTGCAGGAGAGGAGTGGAGATGGCAGGAGAAAAGAAGAATAAAGAAAGAGAGGTAAAAGGAAAGGACTGAGCTATTCTAGCTGATTGGTGTACTGTGTGCGGTGCTGTAAGAGAAAGAAGAAAATCAAAATGTGTGTGTTTTGGAACTTCTGTGTCCTGTGTCTGTCTGTGGTCCGGGCTAATTCCACAATATATACGTATATAAACAAAAGACAATAGCAAACAACATAAAACATAAAATTACAAAAGCTTAGCTGACCTTTTTCTCTCTTATAGAAAAGGTACATAACTTATGACTTCTGATCTTTCAGTTCATGTGTTCAAGATGGATATGTTCTTTAGTGAGCTATTAAGCTTCTCGTAGTTACACTGTATCGTTCATTTGCTCACAGCCAGTCTATTCTGACTTACCTCCTACACCCACATAGAGGTCTCAGTGTGTATGCATGTGTGTGATTGTAAGCATGTGTGAAGCTTCTCTGTACTTTCTGACTGGATTTAGGATGAGAAACACATAATATACAGAGCGCATCCTTCACAAAGCTTTTGCCTTTCAGTTACAGTGACATCAATACCATAATACATTAGCTGGCTTTGTCCTATCTATTAAAATAATTATTAGTTCTCTGAATCAAAGTATTAATTTTGGATTGAGATGAGCAAAGCTTTGATCCTTTCCTGGTCAGTTTTCTCCGGACACATGAAGAATCTTGAACATTCCTTCTTTCTTTCCTCAGGAGCTTGTCTCCTTCTTCTATTTTGATTGAACCATCTGATTGTGGATGGTACTGCATTTCTTTTCGAGGGTTTTACATACACTGTGTCCTCAGTTGCTAGCAGATTTATGCCTGCTCAGTTGGGTGATGATTAGTCATCGTTTCTCGTTAGCAAGGCAAAAGTGTGGGTTTACATAAGGTCTCTCGCTGTTGCTCGTGCACTTGTTATTCTTCAGCAAGGCTAAACTAATTATGACGTATAACTCCAGTATTCCCACTTTCCAGTCCAGCACAGTTACCCCTTCGGAGTAAAGGGATTGCTTCAACCTCTGTTACAGCCACACCCTATAAGCTCTGGATTCTGGCTATGGATAGCCAGAGTTATGACCAATTGAGCCATAGATTGATGAGAATTGCAATAAGTTAGAAGATTTTACAAAGGTTTTTAAAGGAAGCAATAGAAATCATGCCATTGATTTCCTGGGGAGCTAATACCATATCCTTGTGGTTGAGCATTGGTGCTAAGTTCTGTGCATCAATGTTGCTCATCCTTGAAGCATTGGCCTTTGTTTGAACTTGGGTGTCCAGCCTTTATGTTCGAAAGACATTCCTGCAACATTACAAAGTTTGGTAGAAATTATCTTATTAGATAAGATACAAAGCTATATTCCATCCAGGAGCCCACCCATGGAGTTTGAATCTTTTTAGCTGACAATAAGAGCCTGGGTCTGGTTTGTAAGCCATGACCTGTGTTCAAACCATGGCAAAAAAATAGATAATGTCAGTCTACAAGTACATGGGGAAACAACTGAAAACTTGTTTAGGGTAAATTCTGTACATCATTAGAAAGTCCTCTCCACATAGAGAACCATAGACACATGAAATAAGATACCAAGTAGTGTGTTAGAGTGTAAGACTTTAGGGACCTTCAGATTTCGAGTTAATATTATTTTGGAGAAATTGGGTGGATAGGATTATAGAGTTTCTTTGGCTGAATGGCCTGTTCTTGTGAAAAATTGTTGCTATGTTCTACTAATATAATGCATGCTTAGAATATCTGGCAATAATAATGTAACTCCACGCAAAAAATTAATCATTTATATTCAAAAAATAGCATTTCTGAATTATGAAATTAAATTGTTCTGATCTGGTTGAAGTTGGGCCAGTGCATGCCTCTGTTTTTTGAACTCAAAATAAAAAAATTTGATAACAAAAATTTATAAATTTAATTTTTTCCAAATCAGAATTACTGCAATACCTATGGCCTACATGTAGAATTAATGCATCACAGGAAAAATAAATCACAATAATACTGTATATGTATTCATCCTTATTCAAAGTAGAAAAACAACCCCATATGTTGTTTTATTAACATGTGCTGTTCATTAACAAACAGTCTGCCTAAAATTGCTGTATGAAATTATTTTGTTGAAAACAGACCAGTTGTTGAAAAGTGTAAAGTACAAATGCATTATAGTTCAATATAGTTACCTGAAAATAGAGTAAGCAGAACACTCTTTCTTGTCCCTGTTTGATATTTCTTATGTTTCTGTTTATGTACTGCTGATAGCCATTTTCTTTTCTTAAAACAAGCAAACAGCACACATACATGTTTCCAATCTGAGCATTCTGTGAGGAATGAAAAATTGAAACTATTCTTGCACAGAGGTTCATCATTACTCAGTTTTGTAGCCAGTGCCCATTAAGCATTTAGATACATGGATTCATCTGGAAACATATGAGAAGAGGAAGGTCCACTTAGAATACCTTGTCTATTACATCAATAAAATGGTACTAAGCAACAAAATTGTTACTGATAGTATTTAAAGGTACTTATAGTAATAAGCAAGAAAATATTCAGAATATAAACACTGTGGCGAACAGCCAGGATGTCTCTTTGACACTGGGACCGGAGGAGTAGCCATGGGATGCACACTACATCCCCTGGAACGCATGGTGGCAGCCCTCCTGGGTTACATTGGGGCCACATGCATGGGACTTCAGGGCTCAGACCAGTTGGGCTCCGTGACCACCACCCGGAGGAGTTGCGTGGCTTAACAAGCCCTTGTGGGCTGGAATGCAGCCACACCCGGAAGTGCAGCCTAATTAGGCCAATTACCACCTGGAGCTCTTCCGGGAGGGCTATAAAAGGGCTCAGCGCACCAGAGTCGGGAGGAGGAGGAGGACGACGACGACGACAACGACATCATCATCATCATCATCATTGTTGTTGTTGTTGTTGATGATGACGACGACAAAGCTGCCTGGGAGGAGTGGAGGAGGAGGAGGAAGAGCATGTTTTTGGGTTTTTTTCGTTTTGGTGTTTTTGGGGACTGTGTAGGGCCTGTGGGACATGGGGAAGACATGCACCATGGCTGAAGACAAAAATAAAATCTTTTTGTTTATTTTTACCTGTGCCTCAGTTGTCAGTCTGTGTCGGGTTGACACCTATATAGCGCCTTTGCCACAACACATATAATGTGAAAAATTCATACATACTGGATATTTATTTTGTAAACCAAGCCTGGACAGGGCACCAATTGATCACAGTATTTGAACTGTATTTTTACAGTTTGACCTAAATCATTGTAAAGGAGCTACTAGAGAGCAACACCGGACAGAGAGAGTTGGAGATGGTTCTGATTTCTAAGTTGACATTGGTAATCATTTAAAATTATAGAATACAGAAAGTAGCAATAAATAAAATCCAAAGAAAATCAAAAGATGTTATTATGGTTCCAGATACAAAAATAATGCAAAGTAAATGTGCATCTTAATAGATTAGAAACTGGTAGAATTAAAAAGTGAGTGGTATGATTATATTAAATTACTTAGAATAATGAAGGATGCTGGTTTTGCTATGATAAGTTTATGATAATAATTAATGTTTTTACATTTTACATCATATTTGTGTATATAAAACATAGATGAGATCAAAGAAAAGACTTCAACAAAAACTCAGTTGTCTTGTAGACAAACATCTGTGCTACGTTTGCAGCAAATAAAGATAACCCTTTCTTGACTATTAAATTTGAAATATCATACACTTTGCTCCATTTTTCTCATGACTCAATTAACATTTAGGTGAGACTAAATTTCTCTGGCTCTTAGGGCCATATGACTAAGCCATTAGTGAAAGGATTTTTTTCTTTTGTCTGTGAACAGCCAAGAACGTCTTGGCAGTCAGTCAGTGAGTCAATCAGGGGCATGTGCCTTTGTAGATACAGAACAGGGAAATATTGATTGACTGATTGTATTATACTTATACTTATTATACTATTATTCATCCAGGTATCCACTTTGTGAAACAGTTAGTCCAGTTATTCCAAAATAGGATTAGAGGGCACTGCTACTGTCTCATGGATATTATGGCAGTCCATTGTAAAGAAAAACACAGGCAATGTAAGTGTTTTGGGGCACCTTGCAGCCAACTTTGTATAACAGAAAAAATTATTTTAAAGAAAATGCATATAAAACACAAAACGAGTCTTATGTGTTGTTCAGGTTGACTGTCCAAGATGGTGGATCCTCTGCTTATGATGCCTTCTGGGGGGAAGAGGTGGGTTTGAGTAGATGGTCCCTGGATGTGACATCAGAGGTGGAAAAGCCATCAATCTTCCTTTCTGCAGAATTACCATCAACCAAGCTGTCTTCCATGTGGATGCGCGTGACACCACCTAAGGGCATTCCTAATGCATACATTGACACCAAGGCAAGCTTAGAGATGCTGATCAGTGCATATTGTACCATGAGACTAAGCTGTAGTAACATGAAAAAAAAACAAGGAGAACTTGAACACTCCACAAAGAGAGTGGCTAGACCTTTGTAGCTGAGAGGTAGCCATGCTAACATCTGCACTACTTCAACATCCAATACTGAAATACACAAAAACATAAGAAATTTGACAGGCGAGTGGAGTCCACTTAGTCCATCGGGTTTGTCTGTTTAGCTAGTAGCTAAGCTGTCCCAATATCTTATCCAGATACTGTCAGGGTTTTTTGCTTAAACTACAAGTGTGGGTAGTATTCCCACATATCTTGGCATAAAGAAGTGATTCCTGGCTTCAGTCTGTACTTCCCCTTAATTTCCACTGGTGTCCTCGAGTATATGATTCACCCTTAAGCTCAACAATATACTTTATGTTTCAAAAATCTTATAAATTTTGTATTTGAATTCTGCCTATATTAGTAGTTAATAAAAGATTTAACTTCCCCATTTTATTTCCTTGGTGACACAGTGATTTAGTGGTTAGCAATACTGCGTCAAAAATCCAAAATTCCCATGCCCAGTTATTATCTGTACAGAGTCTGCATGTTCTCAGTGGGTTATCCTCCCACTTCCCTGAAAACATGTAGGTTAGGTTAATGAGCAACTGTAAACTGGCCTGAGTATGGGAGGGTATGTGTGAGTGGGCCCTGTGTTGCGTTCTGTTCCTGCCTTGTTTTGAGTGCTGCCAGGATAGGTTCTGGGCTCCTTATGATCCTGAAATGGATATTAAAGGCTTGTATGTATGTATGTATATTATTTCCTTAGAGCCTCTGTTATTTTATTTTTGGCATATCAGATTTTTAAGCTTGCATTAAGCAGCACAGATTTTTTAGATCAGTGGGTAGCCACCCAACACCATTACAGTATTACAAAAAATAGCAAGAGGTCAGACACTGTGACTTGTTTTTTTCTACTTTGAAATGCAGCTTGACAACATCCTAGCTAAGAATAAAAATCTGCCACATATATAAATATTCTTCTTTTCACAAGTACAACAGCTCCCAAAATGTTATGTTCAGTACTTCCTAGTAATTGAGAGAGTGAGTGGGAGAGCACTAGAATTTAATCAGCCTGTTCCATTACATGTTTTGATACCTGGAATACTGATATGCTGTGTTTCTCATTGTCCTTTAACTAAATATCCAAGTTCTACAAATGTATAGATCTATAAAGTGTGACCTCTGATCTCTGAAATGGATAAAGCAGGTTTGAGAATGAAGAAATGGGTTTAATGAACTGAAAAAGAGCTTCAATAATGTTCCAGTATTATAAGTATATGTAAACTGTTCCATAGGCAATTTATCAAAAGTAATGATGGTAAAGGAAGATTTCAGAGCAAAAAAATTAAAGTTAAACAAACAAATAATGGAAATCCTACAGCCCAAGTTGGTATGGCTTTCCCCTCCTGTACATGTTCCCAGTACCGGACAAGCCATCTATCTGTCTCTGTCTGATCTGGCCCGTCTTCCTCTTTTACCAGTCCACTTTCGCCCTGCTCTCTTTCCAGATTTAAATTCAATTGGCATAAGAGAGTTCTAAAAACCCATTTTAGGATGCTTTAAACCAGTGGTTTCCAATCCCAGTCCAGGGTAACCCCTGTGGCTCCATATTTTGTATTTTAACCAGTTCCACCTCTGTTTAGTTGATCTTTTTGTTTAATCAGCTGATCTTTTTTCATCTCTTATTCTGCATCTTAAAATCAGTTGTAGTGTGAGACTGCCATCCATAAGAAATTTGGAAATGTCTGTATTTTTGCCATAGCAATGATCATTTGTAAATGATCATTGGTTGTATTCACGTTTAAAAAATAACTATTTTTAGCATTTAAGATTATTTTAAAGAGGCCTTTTAAATTTTGATCAGGGAAAAGTTAGGAAGTAGCAGCAGATTACCACATGGAGCATGAAACTGAGGAGCACATGATGGCATGGTTGTCAGGGAACTGTATGGTTATATTAGGATTCTGTCACATAACTGACACAGGAACATGACTATGTACAGCACAGGCACAAGACAGATGGAAAATTAGTGCATTTTCAGCCAGTTATACAAATAAGAGTTGGCACAGAAGGGACACTCCATGTAAGCTAAACTGTAAGCGGGGTGAGAAAATGGATGAATGGATGTACATACACTCATATGTTAGGTACAACTATCTGAATCTCAGTAGGGTCTCCTTTTGCCTTCAGAACAATTTAAACCCCTAGACTCAACGAGGTGTTGAACTATTCCTTAGGAATGGTGGTCCATGTTGACTCGACCACCCATTCATGATGCAAACCTCCCATTCTTCCTCATCCCATAGGTGCTCTACTTTATTTATGTCTTGAGATTGTGTAGGTCATTAGAGTAAACTAATGACATTGCCATGTGTCCTGGAACAACCTGAAGGTAAGATGTGTTTTGCGACACAGCACAGATACCATGAGGAGATATTCATTTCATAAAAAATGGACTGCGGCCATAAAGGGATGCACACAATAAGCAACAATCATTAGGTTTCCTGTTTCATTCAAATGATGTTTGATTGGTCAAGATTGCTTTCTTTACACCATCATACTTCAACCATTGAGACAAGGCAGGAAGGAGCCGTGCATTCATGTTTTTAATTTTGACCCTACCATCTGCATCTGAATGCTGCTGCAAAAAACTGTGGCTCATCAGACCAGATGGCATTTCTCCAATCTTCAATATTGTGCCCACCTTTTTGTTCTTAGCTGACAGGAGTTGAACTTAGCATGCTCTTCCGCTGCCATAGCCCAAAGGCTTCAAAGGTCTGACATTTGTGTTCCTCCATCTGCACTCCACTGTTCTACAGGACTGTTATTTGAGTCTGTAGTGTGTGAGAAATCCCATGAAGGCAGACATTTTTTGAGATGCTGGAACCAGCACATGTGTCATTAACAGTCATACCTTGATAAAAGTTGTTCAGGCCATGCTTCTTTCCCATTCTAATCTTTCATTTTAGTACCAATTAAAATCTCTTCACAATTTATTGCACAGTATAAAGCATGAGTCCCGGAGTGTGTGTGTGTTTGTATATATATATTATTATTTATATATTCTTCTGTCTCTTTTCTTCTCCTCCACTCCTCCCAGGCAAGCTTTGTCTGTCCTCCACACCCGACTCTAACTCGCCTGGATGAGTTTGAGTGGTTTCTTTTATCTTAGACCTGGGATTACTTCTGGTGCCAGGGATGGCCTGTTGGAAGCGCTTCTGGGTCAAATGGAAGTTCCACAAAGAAGGGATCACATATCTCTTCAGCACCCCCAGGCAGCCCCACATGGAACCCAATAAGGTTGCCTTATTGATCCCCAGTTCCCAGCATGCCTTGCAGGTGTCTGTACAGGACGTGTCATCCAGGAATGCTGCCAACTAGTAGCAGGGGGTTCTTGCATCATACTATCCTCCTATATGGGCATGTATATCAATTAATAATGCACATTATCATGGTTGTCACTTTCTCTTTATGTCTTAAGAGCTGGCAGCAAAGAAGAAATCCTGGAAAATTAGTAAAGAAATTTTGATGCATTAAAGGATGATATCCTCTTTTCCAATTTTAAGACTAGAAATAAACGAAAGAATGACACATCTCAGGGTGACAACCAAGACCTGGGAAATGCCTATTGAGGACAAAGATGACCAGGGTAACCTAGTCTGTTTCGGTCTTGTGGCCGAGGAACCACAGATAAAATAGGGTACCACAGGCAGTTCACCTCTAGTCACATTAAAGAAATAGAACTTGTTCCAGTTATAGCAGTAAAGTTTAAATAGGGAAAAGATCATATATGCCTAAGAGAGGACATCATGAAGAGAACAGGGTCCAAGAGGGACTTCTTGAGGACTAAAACTTGTGTCAATGTCAGCAGGTTAACAGACTGAGCTGGAATTTTATATGAACTAGAAGTGCAAGACTTTTTTTCTTTTGGAAATTGAGATCGGGCAATCATATGATGCACTTCACTATGTCTGTTTCTTGTCTTGTGGCCAATGCTGCTAGATTTGAGAATGTTACATTATAAATACAGGGTGTCCCAAAAAAAGCATACACACTTTGAATGATTATAAATACAATGTTTATTAAGACAAAACTGCAACTTATGCCGCTTATTGCAACTTGCTTCAGGAATCTATCATGCCACACATTCTAGAGGAGTTTGGATATGAGGACCAGTTTTATCTCCAGTAGGATGGAGCACTTCCCCACCATCATCATGATGAGAGGGCCCCTTTTGATGAAAATCTGCCAGACAAACAGATTGGCTGAAGAGGTAGCCCTCGCATTCTGCAGACCTCATGGCAATGGACTTTTTTTTTTTTTTAATGGGGTCATGTCAAAGATAAGCCAGTAATTTGAACACTTATGATAACTGATTCTTCATTTGTCTTTTTTCATTTGAATAACTTAGATCCTAATAAACCTTTTATTCATTATTGTGTGTATACATTTTTTTGAACATCTGGTATACTGTATATGTACATACCAACAAAGGCTGCATATGCCATGTACATTCATGGAGAAACCCATAACTCACAAAAAACAATATTGGGAAAATGAGGACATGCAGAACACAGGTGAACGACAGAGAGACAGGGTGTGTAAATGGAGAAAGCGAGGCAAGCATACAGTTAGCTACAGTAGTAGTACTGAAGTGTTAAGGGAGACAGCAACAGTAAATAAAAGCTTAAATTTCTTTATATTTTCTCTGTCTGTTAGTTTTTCCACATTTGACATTAAAGTGCTGTTTTTAATGCAGCTCTTGATCAGGACCACCACATTCATTATGTAATACTAGGGGGCTTCGCTAGCCAACCCCGGGTTTTTTTTTTCCGGAAATACAATTTAAAGAGATTTTTTTTTTTCATGGGAACTGTTACATAAGCATTTTATGTTCACTTTTACTTTAAAACTTCAGTAAAAACAATATTTGGAATGAACTTTTCTGGTGGCTCTGAGGCTAGGGATCTGCACTGGCAATTGAAAGGTTGCCAGTTTGAATCCCGTAAATGCCAAAAAGGGACTCTGCTCTGTTGGGCCCTTGAGCAAGGCCCTTAACCTGCAATTGCTGAGTGCTTTGAGTAGTGAGAAAAGCGCTGTATAAATGCAAAGAATTATTATTATATAATTTTTTATGGTCTTCCACTGTTACATTTTCATCTGCTGTTATCTCTTTCTTTACCTCTGATTCGTCTATTTCTTCTGGAAGTCCAAATTGCTGCATCATTAAATCTTCTGCTTCTAACTTTTCTTTGATGATCTTAATAGCCATTTGTTCATTCGACTTTTTGGATAATGGTCCTTTAAATGCTTCCCATAATTGTAAAGCATCAAATTCCCCCGTCATAATTAAGTACACGAAGAAGTGTCTTAACTTGTCAGACATCATTACAGAAGTGGCATCAGACATCATTTCAAAATATAGTCATCTGATTTACATAACCCAGCTGCTCGTGCTGCTTCTTGAAAGCTACCGTACGTAGTTCCATCTATAGTTAGAACATCTTTATATGACGTTGCTCCTTTCGATTCATGTAACAACAATTTTAAATGAAAATGTTCAATATCTTTTGGTGATACAATATTTAATCGAGCAACACTTTTGCAATTAATTTTTCTTGGATGCTACACTCTTTTTTGTTTCTGCAATGTGTAATATTGAGGAATTTGCGCATGCGTATATACTTTTGCATTTACGTCTGTTTTATTAAGTTCAAAATAAGTCAATAATTTTGTATTTCTATTTTCTGCTACTTTTAAAGCTTCTGCTTTTTCGCCCTTTTTAAATTTAATCATAACCTGGTAAATGAATCGGTAATAATTCTACAGAATGACTTCAACAGTGCATTGGCAATTCCATTAAATGCCACCCAATTTCCACTGCACTGACGTACTGAGTATCTAAATATGCTTGAACTTTGTCCTGAGACTGTTCTTTGGATAAAGCTACGCGTACTTAATCGTGCCCTTTATGAATGTACTGTACTTGTAGATGTACTTAAAACTCATAACCGATGCACAATACTCAACATTAATATGACAATCGAATCATTTGAGCAAATACAGGTTATATGGTACAATCTTTGAATTATCGACATCCCAATTTTACCATCCTTCTTTTCATGATAAGTGTGTTGTTATCTCTTCAGCGATAATCAGGAAAGCCAGCCTTAGAAATTTCTTTAAACACTTTTTTTCTTTTGAGTCCCAACATATTGAATCTTTTAAATGATGTCCGTGAGACATGTGTTTAATGAGTTTGTACCATAATTCAGGATAGGTTTCTCTGTTTGGAATTTCAGCACAGACAAAGCGATAAGCGATCTACTTCATCCATCCATCCATCCATTATTCAACCCACTACATCCTAACTACAGGGTCACGGGGGTCTGCTGGAGCCAATCCCAGCCAACACAGGGCGCAAGGCAGGAAACAAACCCCGGGCAGGGCAACAGCCCACCACAGAGGACACACACACACACACACACCAAGCACACACTAGGGACAATTTAGAATCGCTAATGCACCTAACCAGCATGTCTTTGGACTGTGGGAGGAAACCGGAGCACCCGGAGGAAACCCAATCAGACATGGGGAGAACATGCGAACTCCATGCAGAGAGGACCCGGGAAGTAAACCCGGGTCTCCTAACTGTGAGGCGGCAGCGCTACCCACGATCTACTTCATCAGCAGTTAATTTATTTTGCAAAGTAATCAATAAATGCATGTGAGGCAAACCCCGTTTTTGAAATTCGATCATCTTAATGTATGCTCTGATTTGACCGAATACTGTTTCGAGTTCATTCAATAAAAATAAGACTATCTGGTAAAAAAATCTACTTACCAAAGTGGGAATATCCAGAGCTGATGTAGCCAGTGGCATTTTTCTCAAGAATCTGTGGATTTCTGGCCATTGTGGATTGCACATCATTGTAATAAATAAATCTGACCAACCAATAGTTTGGGATGTTGCCATTGCATCATGATATAAATGTTGCAATGCTCTTGGGCTACCTTGATATAATGATGGTAATATTACTGCTTTACCTATTTTGAATTTGTCTGAACTATTGATATTTGAATGTTGAATGTGATCAATGAGACCTTGCATATGTTCCATTCTAAGTTTTGTTTAAAAAACAATATGCAAGCTTTCGAGGCAACTCAGGCCCCTTCTTCAGGCAAATTGTTGCCTTAAAAGCTTGCATATTGTAATCTTTTTAGTTAGCCAATAAAAGGTGTCATTTTGCTTGGCTTTTCTCTACATTCATAATGGCTAACAAGGTACAACACCCTAGTACTTTAAAAAACTTAATAAAGAACAGACAGTTAGCTTCGACTTTTAGATATACACATTGGGAAACAAGTAACAGGCGTTTTTATCACCTCCTCTTTGCTCAAGAAGCTGCTGGGGTGCTGCTGCGTGCAGCGTGATCTGCATTTCATGCAGTGCTGCGAACGTTTAAAAGCCTGTACAACTCCTGAATATTCGATCTCTTTTAGCTGTTCCGTTATTTCCCCGAATAATATTTTCAGATTGTTTGCGCTAATGCGATCTTTACTCTCATTTTTGGAGACTTTCGAATTTTCCTACTTTCATTATCTCTGGCCTGCTCTGCATGTGTATCACGGGACTTGTGTCTGAAGGTTGTAAGTATGATGTGACTTGTCTGTCTCGCGGGAAGTGAAAGCGTCTCTCTGTCTCTCTTCAAAAGATCACATCTTGTCCCTGGGAAAAGTCTTGTCTTGTCGCAAGTTTTTTTTTTTTTTTTATAATAGAGAGATTACTTTTCTGTGAGCATCCACAAGCCAGGTAGAACCAGGCTTTGTCTTCTTTTTGTTCCAATTGCATTTTTCCTGGAACCAGCTGTCAAAGTTCTTGTTATGGTGGCTCCTTGCTCCTTATGTGAAATATGTGCTAGCCTGGGAACACCTTAATGAGTTGTTAATTCACTAAATAGTTCAATATTTAGTATTGATATATTTATATATATAGTGACAGATAGGGGTTGCTGTCGTCCCCTTGAACCCTCAAACCATACGCCAGACACCAGGTAAAAGTCCAAATATTAAATTTATTTGTACAATAATGTGCACAAAGCACCCTCCACTCCACAATACTCAATAACAATAATCAATAACAATAATACAATAAATCCTCCACTCTCCCAGATGCGTTGTCACCCTGCCACCCGACTCAGCTCGTCCATCTGGGATTTCCCACAATCCTTTATAGTCCATGACCCGGAAGTGCTTCTGAGCCCTCAGTTCATGTGATTATCCAGCACTTCCGGGTCAGGTAAAAACTCCTCTTCTTCAACCCAGAAGCACGTAATTTCCTCTGTCCATGTGACTGTGACGTACTTCTGGGCTGTATGGAAAATGCTCCTTGTTCCTCCCTGCAGTATCCTCTAGCGGCCCCCATGGTATCCAGCAGGACTGTGGATAAAAACTCCATTGTCCAGGATTCCCTGCTGGCCTTTGGGGCACCTCCATGCTGTAGGGAGGGCTCCATCTGGCGGCCAGGGGGTATTGGCCAGGATGAATGACCAGCCATATGCCACAATATATATAGCACTCACCTAAAGGATTATTAGGAACACCTGTTCAATTTCTCATTAATGCAATTATCTAATCAACCAATCACATGGCAGTTGCTTCAATGCATTTAGGGGTGTGGTCCTGGTCAAGACAATCTCCTGAACTCCAAACTGAATGTCAGAATGGGAAAGAAAGGTGATTTAAGCAATTTTGAGCGTGGCTAGGTTGTTGGTGCCAGACGGGCTGGTCTGAGTATTTCACAATCTGCTCAGTTACTGGGATTTTCACGCACAACCATTTCTAGGGTTTACAAAGAATGGTGTGAAAAGGGATAAACATCCAGTATGCGGCAGTCCTGTGGGCGAAAATGTCTTGTTGATGCTAGAGGTCAGAGGAGAATGGGCCGACTGATTCAAGCTGATAGAAGAGCAACTTTGACCGAAATAACCACTCATTACAACCGAGGTATGCAGCAAAGCATTTGTGAAGCCACAACACGCACAACCTTGAGGCGGATGGGCTACAACAGCAGAAGACCCCACCGGGTACCACTCATCTCCACTACAAATAGGAAAAAGAGGCTACAATTTGCACGAGCTCACCAAAATTGGACAGTTGAAGACTGGAAAAATGTTGCCTGGTCTGATGAGTCTCGATTTCTGTTGAGACATTCAAATGGTAGAGTCAGAATTTGGCGTAAACAGAATGAGAACATGGATCCATCATGCCTTGTTACCACTGTGCAGGCTGGTGGTGGTGGTGTAATGGTGTGGGGGATGTTTTCTTGGCACACTTTAGGCCCCTTAGTGCCAATTGGGCATCGTTTAAATGCCACGGGCTACCTGAGCATTGTTTCTGACCATGTCCATCCCTTCATGACCACCATGTACCCATCCTCTGATGGCTACTTCCAGCAGGATAATGCACCATGTCACAAAGCTTGAATCATTTCAAATTGGTTTCTTGAACATGACAATGAGTTCACTGTACTAAAATGGCCCCCACAGTCACCAGATCTCAACCCAATAGAGCATCTTTGGGATATGGTGGAATGGGAGCTTCGTGCCCTGGATGTGCATCCCACAAATCTCCATCAACTGCAAGATGCTATCCTATCAATATGGGCCAACATTTCTAAAGAATGCTTTCAGCACCTTGTTGAATCAATGCCACATAGAATTAAGGCAGTTCTGAAGGCGAAAGGGGGTCAAACACCGTATTAGTATGGTGTTCCTAATAATCCTTTAGGTGAGTGTATATTATAAAAAAAATCCTGTGAGAGGTAAGAATTAGGAGATGATACATGATCTTCACGTTAAGATTACGGAAGACAAATAAAACACCTGCGAGACGAAAGATCGCGGGGATATAGAACATGAGATTCTTGGAAGACACACCCTACTTACTAGCAATATCAGAACATGGCCAGCAAAAAAAATCAGTAGTGTAAAGGGAAGCAGCACACACAGATACAGGGGTCTCAGTGCATATAAAGCATATAAAGGACAATATGTTATAAATGAAACATCGACAATTACTGTAAAAGATCGCATTAGCACAAACAAAAGGAAATTAACCATCAGGACCAGGTGTAATTGAAAAAATAGCAGGACAAAGCGAGGTCACAAATAAAAGGCAAAGAGCAGAAAACAAAGTCTTTTCGCATCATTCAATGCACAAAACGTAGATTTACACAATAATGTAACATACGCTATGAGAATCTGTGGTCCCACAACAGTTAAAGCAACGACAAGTTTAATTTCAAAGAAAACACAATTTGGTCAGGTGTAGATTTATGATCATGGAGAAGCGAGCACAACGCGAGCAGCAGAGACACGAAGTGGCAAAAAGGAGAGCGGCTGCATGGGATTTAAAATGATTGAAGGGCAGCGCGACAGCAGCTGCCCCCTCGCCCCCTTCACAACGCGAGCAGCGTTATATGTCCTGCAAGAAAGAGATTTAACCACGCCCGGGGCAGGAAATAAAGGACAATTATTGTTTTTACAATGTCATGCGAGACAAGGCAGTGAGCCATCATTTAAAACAAGTCCACAGACATCTAACCTAGCAGTTGTTGGATTGCATTTGGCAGACAAGCATCATGTGCTCCCAGCTCTTAAAACAACGACATGCGACAAGCAGAACAGGCAGCTTGCAAGCAGCAAAAATACAGTAGATGATTCAACGGCATATCCTTAGCGTGCGTTCACCCCCCCCCCCCCGACAATGGGAGCAGCATTATACGTCTGGCAAGAAAGAGATATAACCATGCACGGGGCCGGAAATAAAGGGCAAGTATTGTTTTTACAAAAGTTTTAAAGTACAAGTGAAAATAATGCATATGTAACAATTCCCATGAAAATAACAATCTCTTTAAATTGTATATCCGGTAAACCAAACACGGGGGTGGGCAAGCGAAGCGAAGAGGGGGCGGAACTCCCTAGTATATATCCTTATATAATTTGATACTATCCGTATGTATAGTGTTCGCATCAATACCCCGTATGTATGGTATTTGCGTCAATACCCCGTATGTATGGTGTTCGCGTCAATACCTCGACTCAATACAAGTTAGAACCATACAATGGGACTCTGCCTCTGTAGTTAGAACATAACGTGGCAAACGCGGACGCAGTATTGCATGATTGGCTAAGAATGTTCGAATGCTTCAGTGACACCGCTGGACGGCCGAGTATAGTAAGTCAGTGTTGGTTCGAGCAGATAACAGTAAGTTCAGTTGGTTTTTAGAATGTTGGGTTTGGTGGGGCGTACTTTCCAGGACTAACATCATCAATTCACTTAAACCCTTCGACAGCTCCAGAACTGTAAGTAATTTAGAACGTATCGCCAATTGCTTGGTACGTTGAAATCTATCTTTGGGTAGTTCGGTTTTGGCATCCGTCCTTCTGACATCTAATGGCAAACTGAGTAATGACGGCTGGGTATTAACAATGGTCATTGTTCAAATTTTAGCCGATCTCAGATCTAAAATGACCACGCAACATAATTATTACTGCGACTCTGATTAGAGTCGTAAAATACGGTTTGTTTTGAAAATTTGTTTGCCGGAAAAAATCAAATGAGGTACGCCGAAGAGCTGAATTCACGTCTCGCAGCCCCGTTTAAACAGGAAGCTCTTCATTACATCGGCCGAAAAGGTCTATTTTAAGCACAAATCAGTGCCATGAAAACAAAATCATTTCAAGGACTTAAAAAACAAATAATTCTTTGCAGAGAAAGTATGGATTTCACAAACGTAGAATTTGTAGCCCGATTCGATCGGGCTCCCAGTCGCTAGTATATAAATAATTTACTAAATAGGAACTTTCTCTGCATAACATTTTTAAACACTAATTATTTATTTTTTTGTCCAATACTTATCTTTAATGCAAAATGTGGTAACAAACTCAATAGACAACAGATGAAGTACAATCGCTTACTGAATGTGATCGATGGGATGTGAAAATGTGGCATGTACACAAATGTCATAAAAGCCAGCTGGAATGGGAAAGAGAAGCAAACAGAATCAAAAAACTCAAACAAAAGTTTTTCAAAAAGTATTATTGTGACAATAACATAAAAAGAACAAATAACAGCACAATTTCCTCTATATCTAGTATGTGCATTTATAAGGAACTAACCAGGAAGCCTCATGTTGATTATATTTATTGCAAACACGGGACAGGTGATGGCCCTGTTAAAGCTTTTACTAGAAAAAACTACAATTAGGCCATTAACTTGGTTCTGGTTCATATTCCTAGTGCTAGTGAAAAAGTGACATGAAAATGACATTTAACTAGAATTAAATCATGTGAAACATACATTGAATGCTAGATGCTTTATCAACTTTTATCTCACTTCATTTCATTGAATATGCCTTAAGTTGTATTCATGCACTCCATGGCATGGATGTAAGCAGCCAGCGCCACTAGACAGAAATGTTGGACACAAAGATACCTCACAACGAGGCATACAAAATTTCTACTAATTTAAGCAATACAGTATGAGGCTCATTTAAAGCATACAAAATAACTAGACTCAACCAAGAATCTGAAATTCCCTTCCTAAAGATCTGATCAAGCAATCTGTGCAAATGAAGGCAATCCATTGTCATTCACAGCTAATGCTCAAAGTCTCCAAACAGTCTTTATTCAAAATTATCTCCCAGCAGAGTAAGTTATTGTTCCTTAGGTGAGCGGATGTTTCTATTTCCGGTATTAATTTTAATAACACCTAATTTGAGCTATTATATTGAGCAAGAACCCCAAAGAGGCAATTTAAACTGCATAAATAACATTTTCCTTTAATTTGTTTAATCTCTTTTTACCCAGTGGAGTGTTGAATAGATTTTTCATGAAGGTCTTTGTCTGCCCTAGTTCCTTTTATGATCAGACCTTGATCTTTATGCATGAAAAATGAAGAAGCAACCAGGTACTTACAGCTGCGTAGATCCCTGAAAGAGCTAAGAAAACTCTAGCAAGGGACATACAGTGTTTGTGTGTGTTTCCATGTATTTTCATTTTCCACAATGATTTGTGAGGCAGGCAGTGACAACCAGAGCAATTTATTTGCTAGTATAAATAATAAATGACTAAAGCAAAATCAATTATCAGGAAGGACTTGGATTGCAGAGCACAAGGCTGTAAAACACAGATGAAGTCACATAATCTACCATCAGACTAATGGTAGAAATGTGTAACTGTACTGTGTGCTCTTGGTTTTAAATGAAATTAATTAAATATGTCAGATATACAAATAAAAAAGTCAATATATATCAAGAAAACAAAGATGGAAAGTACCGTTCTTACATCCCAGCTTTCTACATTGCCATCAAATTCTTACGCATTGTCTGATGTTTTAACAACATTGATTTAAACTACAAATGAGCATTCCATCTTTCCAGTCCACTAGTTTTGCCCTGTGTTTCATTACCCCCCTCCACTGCCTTTTCACGGACATTCATCAGTGCTATGCTGATGATACACAGCTGAATCTGTTGTTCTCTCCAGAGAACTACATGGTTCCACTTAGAATCTCTCCAGATCTATCTGGTATTGCAACCTGGATGAAGGAATGACACCTCCAATCAACCTGGCTAAAATGGACCATCTTGTTATCTTTTTGATACCCCATATCTGTTTAAGTCTGGTTTAATATCACTAACATGCACCAAGTCTGTACCCAGTCTTTGAATGGGGATCGATCTCCAGCTGTCCTTTACAGAACATGATGCAATAGACTTGTGGCCTTTCAGATTCACTCTATACAACATCCACATATCTGAAAGAGTATGCAGCCCAATTCCTGTTTCAGGTTTTCATCTTGTTACATCTGGTTTACTGCAAATCTCTGGTGGTAGGACTACCAGTGTGAATTGCGAAGCTGCTTCAGATAATTCAAAATGCAGCAGCACATCTAGTGTGCAACAAACCAAGGCAGGCACACGTCACTCATCTTTTCAGATCATTACATTGGACACCTGTAGTGACACATATTAAGTTCAAATCCTTGATGCTTGCCTAAAGAGTAGTCAAAGTTGCAGCACCTATACCCAAGAAGACACTTCTGAGGCCCTGTGCTCCTTATTAACCACTCAGGTCTGCTGTTGAATGGCGTCTGGTGGTGCCTCCTCTACATGGTGTCAAATATCAGTCCAGACTCGTATCATGTCTAGCTCCTAGTTGGTGGAATGAGCTGCCCAACTCCGTTCAGAATTCTGACTCCCTCAATTTATTTAAAAAGCTTTTGAATAGTCTCTTCACTTGTGAATGTCTGTTTAACTGTTTGGTATTGTATTCTAAGAACTGTAACCAGCTTGTATTTTGTTCTGAGCTGTTCACTTGCAATGATCAGTTTGGTACCCTTCTGCTGTATCACTTATTCCCAAACACTCCCCAGACTGTTGATAGTCGACTATGCTGACCTCTTTTGTTAGTTGCTTTGGAAAAAAAAAGCAAAAGCTATACAAATAAATGTAAATATACATAACAGTTGGTGCAGAAGTGTACCTTCTTTGATGCATGACAAATTATGATCTGCACATCCAGCTAGATTTATTATTTTCATGCATCCTTATTGTTGACATGTAGAAGTTATCCCTGTTTTTATCTTATTAGAGGCATCTTCATAGCCAAAATGTTGTGTTTCTGATTTTATTTTATTTTCAGCAAGGCAACAGCCTTTAACTGTATTTTCCTATGCAGACGCACAATGACACATCACTTCACTAACTTAATTGTCTTGAACTCTGCACATATAAACATATTTATACAGTATATTTCCATGTATTTAAGTTTTGCTTTAGGGTTTTGTGTTTTATTTTAATAGTACTTGCTACCAGCAAGGAGCTTGCTCAGGGTTACACCTTTCCCTAAACCACAGCACATTCTCCCTTAGATGTTGTCCACAGTGAGAATCTGACATGGGCAGAAGTGTATCATCGCCACCAGTTTTAATGCTCAGCTCTTCAGCACTGCAGATTTGTCTGCCTTGCTGTCCGCACTGCCTGTTTCAATACTACACCTGCAAATGTGTATCTGGCTTTAAAGAAAAGTAAGCTATACAGAAGTAATGTGAATTGAAATGAAGTTGGCTCTTTTACCAGTACATCCATGTCAGGTTTGTGTCAGTCCCAATGTTTCCTTCTTCTATTTCTTATGTGCCTATTTGCCATGACATTTGCTTGAAGTAGGTTTATATATATACTCAGCAAAAAAAGAAACGTCCTCTGACTTTCAACTGTTTTTACTTTCAGTAGACTTAATGTGTAAATATTTGTATGAACACTAAAAGAGTCAACACCATAAGACATAAACTAAAAATGTTTCACAATGTGTCCCTGAATGAAGGGAGGCTCAAAATCAAAAGTACCAGTCAGTGCATCTCCTCCTCATGGACTGGACCAGATTTGTCAGTTCTTGCTGTGAGATGTTACCCCACTCTTCCACCAAGGCACCTGCAAGTTCCTGGACATTTCTGGGGGGAATGGCCCTAGCCCTCACCCTGCGATCCAACAGGTCCCAGACGTGCTCAATGGGATTGAGATCTGGGCTCTTCGCTGGCCATGGCAGAACACTGACATTGCTGTCATGCAGAAACTCACACACTTTTTGCCACTCCTGTCTGGTCCAGCGAAGGTGGGTTTGTGCCCATAGGCGGCGTTGTTGCTGGTGATGTCTGGTAAGGACCTGCCTTACAACAGGCCTACAAGCCCTCAGTCCAGCCTCTCTCAGCCTATTGCGGACAGTCTGAGCACTGATGGAGGGATTGTGTGTTCCTGGTGTGACTCGGGCAGTTGTTGTGGCCATCCTGTACCTGTCACGCAGGTGTGATATTCGGATGTACCGATCCTGTGCAGGTGTTGTTACACGTGGTCTTCCACTGCGAGGATGATCAGCTGTCCTTCCTGTCTCCCTGTAGCGCTGTCTTAGGCGTCTCACAGTGTGGACATGGCAATTTATTGCCCTAGCCACATCAGCAGTCCTCATGCCTCCCTGCAGCATGCCTAATGCACGTTCACGCAGATGAGCAGGGACCCTGGGCATCTTTCTTTGGGTGTTTTTCACAGTCGGTAGACAAGTCTCTTTAGTGTCCTGCGTTTTTAGAACTGTGACCTTAAATGCTTACTTTCTGTAAGCTGTTAAGGTCTTAACGACCATTCCACAGGTGCATGTTAATTGATTATGGTTAATTGAACATGCATGGAAAACATTGTTTAAACAATTTACAATGAAGATCTGTAAAGTTATTTGGATTTTTAAAACATTATTGTTGAAATACACAGTCCTGAAAAAGGGACGTTTCTTTTTTTGCTGAGTATATATTTTTAGTATGTATTAGTAAATAAGATGTGAGAAAGTAGATAATGGGATCACACCTCCATGGGAGATCCCATTTAATTTGAGAGAAAAAACAAACAGAAGTGAGACAGAGGTTTCATATTGGGAGTCACCAAAACTCTTCCCACCCTGCAGTAATTCAAGCAGGTTTGAAAATGAATAAATAAACAAACTAACAAAAAAACAAATAATTATATATATATATACAGACATTACGACCACTCCAATGTGAAGCTAATAACATTGACTATCCAAAAACAATGGTGCATTTCAAGATCAGGGATATATGAGATCCGGAGTGGACATTATGTACTAATACTTGATGTGTGTAAAAACCTGAGTGATTTTGATACGGGGCAAATCATTAGGGGCAGACAACTGAGTCAAAGCATTTCCAAAATGGCAAGACTTGTAGGGTGCTTATAGTAAGCCATGGTGAGATCCCAGTAATCTGAGGGAAAAAAAAACTTAGCTGACAGGGTATTGGGCATCCAAGACGCATGAATATGAGAGATCAATGAAGACTATAACATCAGATACGAACCAACAGAAGGACAAACTGTGGCACAAATTGCAGATCAATTTAGTGATGGTTACTCTGTCATTATTTAAACAAAGAATAAAAAAATATCTGAGAAAGGCAAGCCAGGGTGATCCCATCCTCACCATATTTTACAGAGGTGTTATACAGGGTGGTCCAGATCTAATTATGCAGATCCAGATTGTCTGGATGACTTTGATTTATGCAGAGATGATTCCAGTTCAGCACAAAGACGATTCTTCATGTCGTTAGTTCGCACACTTCTTGATGGTCTGGGATTTTTCGGGTGATTTTCTATGTAATAAACTTAATAAGTTATAGCGTAATGAAAATTGCATAATTAGATCTGGACCACCCTATAGAGAGTGTGCTGACTAGCTTCATCACAATGTGGTATGAGAACTGTACTGCTACGATCTGTGCCCTCCATACAAGACATCTACAGCACACACAGCCTCCGCAAGGTGTCCAGCAATGTGGCTGACCCCCTGCACCCTTCATATAGGCTCTTTGAGCTCCTGTCGTCTAGTAGATGGTATTGCAGCATCCGAGCCAGATCACCCAGACTGTGTAACAGTTTCTTTTCCCATGCTGACCAACTCCTCAATGCCATAGCACCCCCCACCACTCACTGTTGAACTGTGAACTTTACACTATTAACATCTTTGAAAACTGTCTAAATCAAATTGCACTTTATGAATGGTGTACAGTCATTGCTTCCCCGATATATACTTATTATAACTGCTTATATTACACATTTTTAACATGATGATGTTGCTACTGTGAAGCTGTTACTGATCCAGTTATAACTGATCAGCTGTACTTTGTCCTACTGTTGTGTTAATTTACTGCAAACTGTCTTGTCTATTTTGACTAAATGTTATATTTGCAGTAACTGGTGTACATTTTCTCATTGCACTACTTGTTGTATGTTTGCACTGTGGTCCTGAAGATATGCAATTTCATATCAACCTGTACTATGTATATGGATGGGATGACAATAAAGAAACATGAAATTGAGCTTCAAGTAATGTGTCACAACACACAATGCATTGAAGCCTGTGGTGTCCAGGACTGTATGGCTGCAGGCCAGTCAGGAAGCCAAAACTGTCCACTGTTGAAAGCACCTTCATTGGGCATGCAAGTGTCAGAACTGGACACTGAACAATGAAAGAAAGTCTTCTGGTGCATTGAATCCTTTTCTCTGTTGCTTCATGTAGACATTTTGGTATGTCAGCTTCATTTACCTGGGGAAGAGATTGCACCAGCATGCACTGTGAAAAGCCAAGCTAGGGGAGAGATGGTATTCCCCATGGCATCTTCTAGCCAGATAATGCATCCTGCCCACACAGCACGAAATGTTTGGGAATGTTTTGAAGAATTAAAATAAAAAATTAAAATTTAGAGTTTAAGGTGTTGATTTGGCCTCCAAATTCCCTGCATCACAGTCTAATCGAACATCTGTGTAATGTGTTGGAACAATAAAAAAAAGGATCTGCTACTAAAGTCCTGGTACCAGATACCACAGGATACCTGCTGAGATCTTGTAAAGCCCATGCCTTGTCTAGTCAGAACTGTTTGGTGGAACAGTAGCAGTAAAAGCATATTAAGCAGGTGTCAACGTTTTGGCTCATCAGTATATATATACTGTATATACATACACACACACGTACATACATATACACATACTGTATATATATATTCATCTACTTTTTTACACATACAGTATACATATACTGTATATAGTATATGTGTGTGTGTTCTATACACATATGAATAGACAGATATACATAAGTAGATAAAATAGTTTGTTAAATCATTAAACATTTCCTTCAAAGCTTTTTGAGTCCTCGTTAGTAACACTCTTTCTGGCCTCAATGTGCTTGTGCTTTCTTCCAGCCATTTTGCTCTTCTGTATATATCAATTTGATCTAATTTCAGTAATGATTACCGCATTTCTGCTTCCCACAACATGATTTTTTCCAAGCTGTTTCTGAACGAGAGCTGAACAGCACTGCTGTTAAGATGACACATCATTCTGACAAAGAAAGATTTCCTAATACAGTAATCCCTCGCTATATCGCGCTTCGACTTTCGCGGCTTCACTCTATCGCGGATTTTAAATGTAAGCATATCTAAATATATATCACGGACTTTTCGCTGGTTCGCGGCTTTCTGCGGACAATGGGTCTTTTAATTTATGGTACATGCTTCCTCAGTTTGTTTGCCCAGTTGATTTCATACAAGGGACGCTATTGGCAGATGGCTTAGAAGCTACCCAATCAGAGCATGTATTACATATTAAATAAAACTCCTCAATGATATACGATATGTTTGCCGTGCGGTGCTTGATTGTTTGCTTGTCTCTGCCTCTATCTCACCCTCTCTGACATTCTCTGCGCCTGACGGAGGGGTTGTGAACAGAGGTGCTGTTTGGACAGAAGCTGTTTGCCTAGTGAATACGGAGGCACCTCTAAGAAATGCCGCTTTATCGCGGTGCTTCCAAAAGCACACTTATTGATTTTTTGATTGTTTGCTTTAATCTCGCGCTCTCTCTCTCTCTCTCTCTCTCTCTGACGTTCTCTGCGCTTGACCGAGGAGATGTGAGCATAGGGGCTGTTTGCACAGAAGCTGTTTACTTAGAAGATACTGACGCTCCTCTAAAAAATGCCGCGGCAAACTTAAAAGCACACGTATTGATTCTTTGATTGTTTGCTTTAATCTCGCTCTCTCTCTCTCCGACGTTCTCTGCGCTTGACGGAGGAGATTTTGAGCAGAGGGGCTGTTTGCACACAGGCTGTTTACTTAGAAGATACTGACGCTCCTCTAAAAAATGCCGGCAAACTTAAAAGCACACGTATTGATTTTTTGATTGTTTGCTTTTCTTTGCGAGCGCTCTCTCTCTCTCTCTCTCTCTCTCTGAAATTCTCTGCTCCTGAAGAGAAGAAGATATATTTGCATTCTTTTAATTGTGAGAAAGAATTGCCATCTCTGTCTTGTCATGGAGCACAGTTTAAACTTTTGACTAAAGGGTGTTATTTCATGTCTAGAGGGCTCTAATAATGTTAACAGTGTGGGAGAGTTTCTAAGGGCTTAAAATATATAAAAATAACCATACAAACATATGGTTTCTACTTCGCGGATTTTCACCTATCGCGGGGGGGTCTGGAACGCAACCCCCGCGATCGAGGAGGGATTACTGTATATCTTTTAATCCAGCCTTGTTGAAGAGACACTGCATAACTCAGCCAGTTTTTCCTTCTTGCCATTTCTCTGTCCTTAGTCATAACCAGCTATTTGTTTGTATGGATATGTATTTCAGCTCATGTATTTCACTCTCCCATTACATCAATTTCACTCTCCCATTACATCCAGTTTGTTTACTTACTGTTTAACCTAATCAGCTGTTCCGTTTCCCAGGATTTCTCCTATTTTCAACATCTACAGAAATGGCAAGTTTACAGGGTCTCAGACTATCACTAGATTCCAGTATGGAGGGGCTGGTCAGGACTGGAGTAAATACTATTGGTTATGTAAGTACTGGACATCACTATTTTTAAACAGGATACATGAGCTTTAACAAAAATCTATCTTCTGTTAGAAAGCCTTGCACAATTTTTGTTACTTTTTTCTGCATTCCTCTATAAATTGATTTTTGCTCTTTGATACCAGATAATATTCACCTTCACCGCAAAGCAGTTAACCCAGGCTGTTACCTGTTTACTCTGGAAGGAAGATTAAGCAGGTTGGCCAACCAAAACCAGCATTATAACTGCTAAATCATGTGCTTCAGAATGGTCAGATCAAACTTGTTTTTTTATGTCCTTGGGGAAAGTGCCAGGTTTAGAGTCATTTCACACAAACTGTTGTAACCATTATCTGCCGGTTTTTCGTGAATTACAGTAGTCATCAGTTTTGGAAACTGTTTCAGACTTGTGTGTTTGTTGAGATTTATATGATTGTACAGTATATTTTTGTTTTCATTTTTTCCATCTGTTTTGTATACGTGTGCATACAGTACATTGCATGTTCTGGCAGGAATATTTCTAGTGTTAATGGCACTGTAAATGAAGAGGGACATTGTTTTGACAATCCTGAGTTTGTTGCTATTGTCCCGTTTGAGAAGTCAAGTGTGTAAGTTTGATTAGAATCTCTCATATTTCCTATGGCTTATTGTATTTATATTAGTACTGTTTATTGACAGAGCAAACATAATTTGAGACCAAACTTACATAACTTGGTGATGGTCTAATGTCTTAACTTTTTTCCAGTCAGGATCTTTGGCAGAGAGTGTAACAAATCTTCTCATACACCAGACAGAATTTGTTTCAGACTTTTCTAATAATACCTTGTCACAAACTCGTCAAAGAGCCATAGCAAGGTTTGGGGCAATCACCCAGTTATTGTTTCCTGGCTGCAAAATTGAATAAAGTGATAGCACTATGTGCACAAATCAGAGAACTGAGGGGATAGGGGAAAGGTGGCGGCTTTTAAAGGCCAGTATAGGAAATTACATCAGAGGGGCTGGAACCAGAAGGGTCTTCATTGATAGGCTCAGACCCGGAAGTGACGTCAAAGGGGTCAGAACCAGAATTGATGTCATCAGGGCCAGGCAAAATTTCCCGTGAATGGTCTGCAGAAAAGTGAGAAAAAGAGTCAGTGCACTCTGCCCCATGCCGGTCTGGCTCGGAATTATCCTCATTTAAGCCCTTTAGCTGCCTCCCATGCGCACGTGTGTAACAACCTGTAAGATAATAATTAGAAATAATTAGAAATATTATTATTATTAAATATATAATAATATATATATTTAGAGTAATCCAGTAATTATACAGAATATATATTTAAGGACGACAGGGATGGACTAGCATCCCAGCTGGGATGAACCCCAGGAGGCTGGCATGACATACAAGCATGGATGGACTTGCATCCCAGTAGGTTTGGATGGAAGAACTTCATCCAGCCATGAGGACGGTATAACAGAAAGTCTGAGGGAGACATCCTGTCTAGACTGTATTCTCCCAGCATACACTGGGTGGACAGATTCCTGGACAAATGCAACCATGCATAAGCCCACAGGATATGCTGTAAACTGTAGCCTGCTGGGTTCCCATGGGTGCCACCAAGGAGAGCTGCAGAGAAGGATGCTCACTACTGACCTGGAATAGCTTCCTTTGGGACAATGTTCTGGTGCCGGATATACTCCAGGATCCAGGATAAAAGAAGCCGCTTCACCTCACTCAGTGAGTCAGTTTTGGGGGGATGACAAGGGTGACCTGAGCAGGACTGGTGGAAGGAAGAGAAGAGTAGAAAAAAAAAAGATTTGTATTGTGTTACTTTTGGAAGTTCAAAGGTATTGTACCTAATGAAATAAGATTGTTTGAAACTAGGCCTTATGTGTGGTTTAGTTGTGTGCAGTGTTTGGGGCTTTTCTTACACCCCTTTCATGTCACAATATATATTCAGTCATGTGAAAAAGTAAGGGTATTCCATGGGAATTATTGACTTTTTTAAAATGTTTGAACAGACAAACATTACATCTTTATGCAAACAGTGCCTAAATGTAATATGAGCGAACAATGAGTTCATTCTCATAGTGAAAATAATTAATCACCATTACATATCCATCAAATTAGGGTCAGGTGCTCCAGACTAGGTACCAATGATTAAACCTGTCATATTTAAACCACAGATATCGAGCATTTTCTTTGACATGTGTAGTGCTATCATACCCTTAGAAAGAAGATCATGGATGACTAGGTGTCTGAGAAGGGATTTCAAAAGATCACCAAGTTATTTAAAATCAGTCATTCCACTGTAAGGAAAATCATCTAGATGTGGCATAGATTTCAAACGACTGCTAATTTGTCTTGTACTGGTCAACCAAGCAAATTCAGCCCATGAGCTAACCATTTGAAACCAAGAATCCCAAAATTACATCATGGGATCTTCAGGTACCTTGCAAAGGTTGGTGTCAAAGTGCATGCATCCACAATCAGAAAGAGACTGCACAAATTTAACCTGTATGAGAGGAAAAAGGAAAAAGCCTTTGCTGTCCATAGAGAACATTAGTGCAAGATTACAGTTTGCCTTTGAAAATTCAGTCAAAGACCAGTGGCCTCAGGGATAATGCCGTGCGTAGAACTCACACTATAACATGGCATAAGCACTAAAGCGGGAATGTGCGTACGCACAGAAAAATCCAGATGCAGGAATCTGTGCGTATGCAAACTTCCAGGTTCTTCCGCTACATAAATCCCGATCAACGTGAAAAGTAACGCTCATGTACGTGCCTGCCATCCTGCCCCAACCCCTCCCAGAATTACGCCTCTTTGAATATGCAAATCAATATAAATAGCCCTTAAGCTCAGTGTTCTGTGAAAAGACAATGGGAAAAGCATGGGCGACAATATAAGAATTTCAGCGAATACCAAGTGGAGGCAAAGGAAAAACACACTATTTGTTGGTTTAAACAGTGGTATAATCAACAAAAGGAAGTTGATCGAGTGACAGAGTGTCACAGAAACTCGAAAGCTCATGTTCACAAAGTCGCACAGTGCCTGAAATAAAAAAGAAGTTGTCAAATATCAAAGTCACCATGAAAAGGCCAGTTGTAGCCCACCGTCTGAGTGTCATATGAAAGCTTATTAGGGTACAGAGAAAAAAAATAGGCACACAGTGGGGAAAAATGCACGAAATGTCAACTTTAATCTCGAAATTTCCACTTTAATCACGTAGTTTATTTTGTCATTAAAGTAGAACATCATAAACTTCATCTTAAAATCGTTTAATTTACTAGTTTCTCAAATCCCATCGTAACTAAAGTAGCATGTTAAATGCTTTGTTTTGTATTTGATCTTCTATGTGCTCTATGTGTGTGAATCACTACGTGCTTCTGCGGTTTCTTTTTCTCTGACAGGACACAGAATCCATTACATTCGTGATATTACAGCTCTCTGAATAATTAAAATACTGAGATGTATACGTGTTATGGTGTATAAAATCTGTACATTTTGGTTTCCATTATATTTTGTTTGAGACAAGACAACAAATGAACTAAGACAAATTAAAGCAGGTTTTCTTCCCTTACACCTTACTTTTATAACACTTGTTCATAGCTTAGTATTACTTAATGGATGGACATCTGGAACAACAGTTTGGTTTACAGCCTGGGACAGGAAGAACTACTGACACCTCAGAGTACATCAAAGGTTTTGTTGTTTGGGAAAACGGACAGTGAATTAATTCATCAATCAGTTTGACAGCCAGCCAATCAGGTTCATGTGTTGTGAAACCAAGGCATGACATTTCATAATAAATATGCCTTGGTTTGAGACAGAAGACAGAAAGAAGCAAAGAGACAAGAGAAGAAGCAAAGAAGAAGAAGGAGAAGATGAAGAGGAACGGACGAAGACGGCATTGGTCGTCAGAAAGGCATCATGAACATCGATTGCTGAATCAAACGTCTCCCTGGGACATTCATCCTTGTCATTTGTAACTTTTTCGTAAGCTTTTTCTAAAGACTATATATATTCAGACTTTCCTATCAGTACCTATTTTCTAGTATTCTTTGTTCCAGTGGTATTATTATTATTCTTGTAATAAATACCATGCTGCTTTTAACTTTCTATGCTTTGTCTTAATGTCTAGAGTGACTGAAGTAATAAGTTAGATTTCTTTGAGCACCTGGTGACAGCCGGATTTTTGCCATTATTTCTGTGCTGCGGGGTTTATAAGGCTGAGAGTGAGAGCGCTACTCAATAGTTAGGGACAATACGATAAAGAAGGTGTTCGTGGCTGATAAATGGCCTATAATCAAGAGTGCTGAGTCTTTGTATGTTTAAATGTATTCTTGTAGAACAAAAGTAATATTTAGGTCTGAGATATCACTAAAACATCATATGTTGTTCGTGCCGAAAATAAGTAAGTCTTTTGAAGTGCTGAATGACAGGCTGTTATTCCTATAGAACTTGTGTGGTTTAAAGTGCTAAGGGTTAATCAGCGTGTGTGTGTCATTCATGGGGCACTGTTGTGGTTAGGGTCTGTGTGTGTGTTTATCCATGTGTGTGTGTGTTCATCTTAAAGTGCAACAGTAGACCAACCCGATAACGAACTTGACGAGAACACTTACCCTTGAGGAAACAGGTAAAGGGCAAGTAGAGGGAAACACCACGATAATACAATACGTGATATATTTTTCATAATGATAGGAATGAAAGCATGTTATTAAACATGGAAACACGGTGGCGCAGTGATTGTGCACGACCTTCAATGAAATTATTGCAGCAGTACTGTCTCTTTCAAACGCACTAACCTCCAATTCCTGTCCTTACTTTTCTTTCTCCAAATACCCAATCGCCACACAATCAGCTCTGTAATAGACATTAAGCCATCTGTAAGCTTACAACGACAATTCTTCAAAATTTTTAAGGAACGTTGAAATATCTTCATAATACGTGTTTAATTATTCTATCCATCTATCATTCCAGTGTCGCGCCAGCCCAGCAAGAATACAGCGTGAGGTAGGATCAATCCGTGAATTAGGTAGCGCTGCGGCACCGTGTTCTCACATGTTTAATTATTAACAATACAGATTATTTAAATGAAGTTAAAGTTTTATCTGTATAATATAATCAACATATTTTGCTGCATTTCATCTTAAAAATGATATCGTCATCATATGTAAATACATGCTTTATAAAGTGGTGCAGGTTGTGCAATATTATAACTGTAGTGCAAGTTTACAGTGAGGTGATTGTACTTATAAGTACAAACAGTTCTGCAAGGAGCACTTGATGGACTGATTGAGTGCGTTTATAGTTCTTGGGATGAAACTGTTTCTGAACCGCGAGGTCCGTACGGGAAAGTCTTTGAAGCATTTTGCCGTTGCTGAGGCAGCGTGTGCTTGATGCTGTATCCCGATAATTCTCTTTCTGATCAGCTGCTGCTGTGATTTCCCACTCAGATACAGTGATATAAATACTCTGAGTGGTGCAGTGAGAGAAATGTGAAAAAAGATGATCCGCTGTGGCAACCCTTAACGGGAGCAGCTGAAAGAAGAAAAAGAAGGTGCAGTGACATTAACAATGCTAAAGCAGTTATGGTATTTGGAATACTATGGCTATTCCCTGTACCATTATATTGTTACAGGCTAATTACAATCAGATGCATTACACTAATAAACAATATGCGGTTAGTTTCAGTGTATTTATAAAGCCGCTTGAGGAATGTGGATCTAAGAAAGAAAGGATAACCACACAGGAACAGTAGCACTGCTTTGACGCTGGGTGCCGCCAGTCGGCAAAACCGAGCGCAGAACTTGCGTATGACAGGGTATGAGGTACCGTGGAAATGTGCACAGCTTTACTTGGAAATGATTGTATACAACATTTCTGTGCATATGCACCATTTATACATGAAGCCCCAGGTCTTATAAAACAATGTGCTCTGGCCAGATGGATCAAAGATAGAGTTGTTTGGCTGCAGTACCAGTAGACATGTTTAGTGCAAACTGAAGTCAGCATTTTAAGAGAACACCATACCAACTGTGTAGCAGGGTGGTAGAAATGGTTTGGGGTTACTTTGCTGCCTCAGGGCTTGGGCAGTTTGAAGTCATCAAGTCAACTATGAATTCAACTATGAATTCCGTATCATATTAAAGTGTGCTTGAGGAAAATATGAGGCCATGCATTCGAAACTTGAAGCTGAACCAGAAATGAACCTTACAACGCAATACTGATAAACTCATTAAGGAATTGCTCAAAAAGAAGAAATGGAGGGTTATAGACTGGCCTTGTCAAAGTCCTGATCTGAGTCCCATTGAAATGTTGTGGAAGGATTTGAAATGGGAACAATGCTAAACAGGTGAGGGGACGCTGGCGCACGCAAGTTGCTGCCGCTCCTCCCTGTTAACAACACTTTTCGCAAAATTCGCTTTAATTCTACACTTTCTCACGCTTGTTTTATTTCTTTTATTGTACGTATAGTTCATGGATACAGCAGACTTGAATTGCATGGATTTGGCTTAATATTTACAGATTTTATGGACTCTACTTTGATTGGGAACAGCCGAGTCTGTGGATCGTGGGATGAGACCTACGAACATTTCTTTGTACCTGGCATATATGACCTCGGGATGATCTGTCTCCGTGATTATATTCGCTATGCTGATCTGCTCCCGATTCATTTCACAGTACTCTACGACTGGGATCTGATCTGATGCTCATACTAACCTGGCTTATGGCTCCGGTGCGATCACGCATGAAATTAACAAGCGTTACTGTTTGTGGCTGTGTATTGGAACATCCAAATCCTGCTACCTCCTCCTGCTATGCTTTTGCTGCTTTGCTATCGCCGTTCACCTCATCTACGCTACCACACCCGCCTGTCCTAATGGTTCCGCTATGCTGTGCTGCTTTTCCACTGCTTTTCAGATAAGTATTGTCAAGTATTATGCTAAAATACTCTCATGACAAACTCCTTCTTATTAAACAGTGTGTCCAGAGCAAATGGTCTGATTGGAACATCCTAAAAGACGCCGGTATTTTGCAGCGCCCGAAATATATACATCGTGGGTCAGGTCGCCGCCACCGCCGGGCTGCGAATGAAAAGACAACCGGCAGCATTTGCTCAGGAATAAGCCTTCCTTCTCGTGGCCCTGGAAATACAAGTATCAGTGTGCCAAATTTACATTGTGTGGAAATAAACCCTGATCACGGCTCTGTGCAAAAAGTTGCCTCATTAACCAATATTGCACTGTTTAACTCGAGATCTCTTAATGGCAAAGCATTGGTGCTGTCAGAACTCATCACTGACACCAGGCTTGATATACTGTGTTTAACGGAGACTTGGCAAAAACCGAACGAATTGACGACACTCACGGAGGCGACTCCACCTGGTTTCACTTTCCATATAGAACCTCGCAGCTCTAGACAAGGAGGTGGGCTAGCGGTAATTATCAGAGCAGACTTAAATATCAAACGAATCCCAATTGACTGTCCACTGTCTTTTGAGTGCCTGGCTTTTAAACTAATAACGGAAACAGGTCCTGTCTCACTCATTGTTCTTTATCGTCCCCCAAAATACAATGCATCCTTCTTATCTGATCTGATTGAACTTTTAACCCACCTAAGCTCTTACTCTCAGAGAATTATCCTTCTTGGTGATTTCAACATCCATATTGACACTACTACATCTAAACTGAGAAATGAATTCCTTTCCTTACTGGACTGTTTTGACTTAACACAACATGTTGATTTTCCCACCCACTCTGGTGGTCATATATTGGATCTGATCTGCACTTCTGGACTATCTGTTGCCAACATTTACAGCACTGATTTGGGACTCTCTGACCATAAAGCAGTATTTTTCACTGTCTCATTGCCTTTACCTCCTCTTACCTGTAAACGACAAATCTCTTACAGAAACCTTAAAAATATCTGTCCCTCTATCCTTTCTGGATCCATTTCTGATCTTTTACTGTCTGCACCTATTCCCTCAACACTAGATAGTCTTGTTGACCACTATAACTCAGCCCTTCATTCAGCATTAGATAAAACAGCTCCTTTAAAACATAAGGAGGTTTCCTTTAAACGTTCAGCTCCTTGGTATAACTCAGAATTGCGATCTATGAAAGCAGCTGGCCGACGCCTTGAGAGAATGTCACGTAAGACTGGCCTCACCGTGCACATCCAGGCTTTCTCTGACCACCAAAGAGCTTACAGAGAAGCACTAACTGCTGCTAAGAACACCCACTATGGCAGAATAATAGAAAGTGGCCACAATAACCCAAGGGTTTTGTTTTCTGTAGTTAATAAACTACTCGAACCTGCATCTAGCCCAACTACCTCTTCTACTGAAGTCTGTGAGGATTTCCTCCACTTTTTCCGTAACAAAATTAAAGATCTAAATAATTCAACTAACATAAATGCATCATCTGTTTATATCTCTCCCTGTTTTCCCACTCCATCCAGCTCCTTCTTTAAGTTCTCACCAGTCACATCTGCTTTTGTTAATGACCTGCTTTGTAAGATGAGGCCGACTACTTGTGTACTGGACCCCATCCCCAGCACAATACTTAAATCCTGCCTTCATGCCATAATCCCGACTGTTACAACAATAATAAACTCATCCCTTGACACTGGCTCTGTGCCGCTCACTTTTAAAATCGCTTCTGTAACCCCAATGTTAAAAAAGTCTGGTCTTGATGCTGACAATCTTAACAATTTCCGGCCTATTTCCCACTTATCTTTCCTGTCTAAAGCTCTTGAGTGTGTTGTAGCCTCCCAGCTCACCAATTACTTAACCTCTAATAACTTGATGGAACCCTTTCAGTCTGGTTTCAGGGTGCAGCACAGCTGTGAAACTGCTCTGCTACGAGTAACCAATGATTTGCTTATGGCAGCAGACTCTGGACAAACCAGCACATTAATTCTGTTAGACCTCAGTGCAGCATTTGACACTGTCAAACATGACATTCTACTGTCCAGAATGGAGAACATGCTGGGTATCTCTGGCACTGCCCTCCAGTGGTTCAAGTCCTATCTGACTGATAGACAAGAGTTTGTTAGTCTGGGCAACAGCAGGTCCAGCACAGCGCCAGTCACACAAGGAGTTCCTCAGGGCTCTGTCCTCGGCCCTCTTCTCTTCTGTATTTATATGCTTCCCCTTGGCCATATTATTCGTAGCTATGGACTGGGCTATCATTTTTATGCAGATGATACTCAACTCTACTTCAATGTTAAAAGTGGAACTTCATCAGAGCTTTCTCAGCTCACAACCTGCCTTAGTGAAATTAAAACCTGGATGGAGCAGAACTCTTTAAAATTGAACTGCAACAAAACTGAACTCCTGCAAATTGGGACTAAAATGCAACTTAATAAAATGAGCTCCTTCCCAGTCCATCTTGGCGATGATCTCATCAGACCTGCCTCTACTGCAAAGAATCTTGGTGTCATTTTTGATTCCTCCCTCTCTTATTCCGCCCACATAAATCACATTAAGAAACTTTCTTACTTTCACCTCCGTAACATATCCCGTGTTCGCTCCTTCCTCTCCTTTTCTAATGCTGAGAAACTTGTCCATGCTTTTATCACATCCCGCATAGATTATTGTAACTCGCTGCTGGCGTGTGCCCCTTCTATTCTTATATCACAGCTCCAGCTTATTCAAAACTCGGCTGCAAGAGTCCTGACTCAAACCAGCAGCAGCGAGCACATCACACCCATCCTGCTCCGTCTTCACTGGCTCCCTGTGTCTTACAGAATCGAATATAAAATCCTACTAATAACCTACAAAGCCTTAAATAACCTCGCACCAAACTACATCAGTGACCTTCTTCATCACTATATGCCTGCCCGCCCACTAAGGTCCTCTGATTCTGGCAATCTTGTTGTGCCCCACACTAATCTACACTCCATGGGTGACAGGGCCTTCAGCTGAATAGCGCCCAGACTCTGGAATGACCTACCGAAATTAATCAGATCAGCTGACTCCATGAATTCTTTTAAAAAACAACTCAAAACTCATCTGTTCAGGAAGGCTTTTAGCTCTATTTGACTTCATTCCCCTTCTCTCAGTTTACCTCTCTGTCAAAATGCTTATGTAACCTGTGTGTGTGTGCGCTAGACCATCAATTCTGTTGTCTGTTAGGCTTTCTTTGAACTTACTGTCTTAATATTCTTTATTTATTTATTTGGTTTGTACAATGCTATACGCTGTATACCCTGCTGTTTTCTCTTATTTTCTGTAAGTGCCTTGAGCATGGGAAAGGCGCTATATAAATAAAATGTAGTAGTAGTAGTAGTAGTATTATTATTATTATTATTATTATTATTATTATTATTATTATTATTATTATTATTATTATTATGGGAAAAACATGCAAGGGGCGACACAGTGGTGCAGTGGGTAGCGCTGCTGCCTTGCAGTTAAGAGACCTGGGTTCACTTCCCGGGTCCTTCCTGCATGGAGTTTGCATGTTCTCCCCGTGTCTGTATGGGTTTCCTCCAGTTTCCTCCCACAGTCCAAAGACATGCAGATTAGGTGCATTGGAGATTCTAAATTGTCCCTAGTGTGCTTGGTGTGTGGGTGTGTGTGTGTGCATGCCCTGTCCGGGGGTTGTTTCCTGCCTTGCGCCCTGTGTTGGCTGGGATTAGCTCCAGCAGACCCCTGTGACCCTGTAGTTAGGATATAGCAGGATGGATAATGGTTGGATGGAGAACATGCAAGGAAACCCAAAAACATCTTGCAAGTGAAGGAATTTAGCATGATGGTGTGGCAAAAAACGTCATCGAGTTGATTTCAGAGTCTGGTGGGCAGTTATGCAAAACACCTACAAGAAGTAATTTCTGCTGAAGAAGGTAATATCTGCAGCTGAGGCCAAGGGTGGACTTACTTTTTCCCCAGTAGACCATTACATCTAATGATACTTGTATGAATAAATGATAGGAAAATGTTAACTTTCTTGTGTTTTTATTCCAATAGATCACCTTTATCTGTAGGCTTTGCTTGCATGAAGATGAAGATATCAGTTCAAATATGTTGAAAAAGGTCCATGGAGGGTACTTACATTTTTTGCATAACTATATTCTTAACTAGGGGGCTTTGCCCCCTGCTCACTTCGCTTTCCAACCCCTTGGCCTGCACTATGCGCCAGCCACTTCATGTCTCTGCCACTCACGTATGTGGATTTCACTTTCACCAAACAACAAATCTTTTAATTGTCACAGATACGCCTCTTCATTGGGAAGAAACACTACTTTTCCCTGATGACATCATCAATTAGACGATCTACAAGTCTCTGGCTTAAAGTTTAAATCCGAACAATATATTCTGTTTCTTTTCGCTGTTCCATTATTTCACCGAGTAATAATTTCCATTTGTTTGCGCTAATGTGATCTTTACTATCATTTTTTTTAGACTTTCGGATTTTAGTACTTTCATTATCTCTAATCTGCTCTGAATGTGTATCGCGCCAACATTTTTGAACCTTTTTACGACGTTCTACTTTGTCATCTACTCTTTGTCTTTTATTTCTGGCCCCAGGCCTGGTTAAATCTCTTGGCAAAAAGTCTTGTCTTGTGGGACTTGAAAATATCTCTCTGAAGAAGTCCTGTCTCGTCCCAGGGTTTTTTTATATAATAGAGAGATATAAGTATTATAACTCATTTAGTAGAGTAAATAGTTCACAGTGTGCAGAAAAATACACACTACTTAAAACACAGGTCTTATTTGAAGTTTTAATGTTTGTATGTACATACAATCCATTTTACTAATTTAAAAAAATCATTCAATTAAAGATATTGTAAGGGAGCATGGTGGTGCTGTTTCCTCACAACAAGGATACTGGAGTTCATGTCCTGGGTATTCCCTGCGTGGAGTTTGCAGGTTCTCCCTTTGTCCACATGGGTTTACTCTGAGTGCTCTGGTTTCCTCACACATTTCCAGGACATGCAGGTTAGGTGGGTTGGTGATGCTAAATCATCCCCTGGTCATTCTGTGTCCACTTTTCATGGACTGTCCAGGGATTATTCCTACCTTGTGGCTAATGCTTGCTGGGATAGGCTCGTGCTTCCCAGCAACCCTGTTCTGGGTAACTGGGTTTAGAAAATGGATGGATGTGTTGTATATTTCTCTAATTGCTAATTATGAAATTTAAAAACTATTTGATACAACATTGCACTGTTTTTAATAATAAGGAGAAGTTATTTGTTTGTATTTGAGGTCTTGTGCAAACAGGACTTAAGCAAAGGTACTGTGAAGTATAAAACTAGCAATCTAGAAATCTAAAAACCATGACTTTGTTGAATCAAAGTAGAAGGGACAAAGTGTAAATGTGACAATTTTTTAGGAAGCAGAATGGAAAGTAACACAGTTACTGTTTCTAGCTGGGATTACAGTGAGACATGTAGAGGACAGTAGTGGTGGGCACACAAGAGGTTGTGGTGTCCCAGTTAATTTAAAGAGGTGCAGATAGCAAGAATAGTTTTTGCCGGCTAAACCATTTAAATAGCCATCACAAAACAGGCATATAGAAAAATCAGTGTCTGTTTGGTAGACATCCAAAAGCCAGAAGTAATTCACAAAGGCTCTAAAAACCAAACCCGAAGCTGAAGAATAAATGACCAGAATGCACTGTGCTTGGAGACAGAAAGCAGGGTGGAAGAGCATAATGCCTAACCAACAGGAATGAAGAATGAAAAGAAGAGAGGATTGTGATCACAATGTGGGAGTAGGTGGAATAAACGGCAACCTGTCTTAACGCTAGGTAAAAGCTGACAGCGCCAGAAAGGTCAGGCCTAGTGGGTCTGTTGTTCATTTACCCTCCTTGCTATCCTCACTGTTGGGAATAGCAAGTACCTTAAGTTTTTATAATCACAGGCAATTCTGTTTAAGTAGCAGCGTGATGGCAAATAAGCTTTCGTCCTTTTCCTCTCCTTATCCATATACTAACAGCATTAATCATGCTTAAGACATTTCAAGTGGATACTCTACACAAGTAGAACATGACCAGAAAACAGAAATAAAAAGGGAAAAGGGAGGCCAGAGGATTATACAAAAGCTTGTACATTTTATATCTCATATGGCCAGGCCTTGCATTAGGCAAAGCCCTCTGAATACAGCTTGGATTTCATTTTATAATGAGATTTTTATTGAATTAAAAAAAAAGAAAGTTAATCTACAGAATGGAAATTTATTCAATTCTAGCAAAGGGCTTATATAATGCATGAGAGTATACAGAGCACACTCATCTAAGTGTTTTCCATATGAGTTCAGAACCTTGATATTGTTTTGAGTGCTTGTTGTGCATTTCCCTTTTGCTTGAAGTAGATGTACTCAGCCTATTAGGATGCATTTACAGAACACTTCTACTGCAGATGACTGATATTTATTGCATTTTTCCACTTGCCCATTTATTTTTTTATACAGCTTGATATATTCATGTTCCAGCAGCTCATGGGCTGTATCATTCCACTTTCGATGTTGCTAATGTACCCAATATAATAATGTGCATTATTCTATGCAATTGCTTTAATCTATCAGAGAATTATCTTCCAGCATCGTTATGAATGGCTGGAGCGATTTTCATGAAACTTGGTACACGTTTCTCGTTGGTTGACTAAAAATACTTTAGGATGAAATCAACCCTAACCCACAACCCCCCCCCCCCCCAATGGGTAGGGTGGGGGGTGATCTTGCAGTCTTGTATGCATTTTATCATCCAGTTGACACTCACAACGACCACCAGAGGGCGAACTGGAGGTGACTGGCAACATTATTTATATTTGAGCACCACCGCGCCCCTGATGCTTTTGAAATTAAATAGAGTTGGCCGGTACTGAGAATCAACTAGATAACATACACGCAAGACAAGCACATTAGTGAGTGTTCATTGCTTGTTAATTTATTTTTATTTTTTAAACTTGTGCTTTTTTAATGATATTTTTCTCAAACAATTAAAAACAGCACTTTATTTTCCTCCCTGGTAACGTTGGGTATTTCAGCTAGTGACAAATACTAAATGAAAAAAATTCAAAATAAATACAAAATACATCACTGAAACAAAAAAGAGAAATATCAAGGTTGTGGCAATGCGGGTGCAAAACATGAGTCAGATATAAATGTGATGCCCACCAGTCCAAAATCATATGGGATCAAGTGATATTTGCTAATCAATCTGCCTGACAAATCTAACAGATGAGGGAGATAAACAGGAGGAGACCCATAGAGACACAAGGAGAAAATGTATGCCGACAGTGCCTAGGACAGGGTTTCACATCTATGCAGAGCTCAGACACAGCAGTATCACACACCGCACCACCATTATTACACCATTACTACTTTAACTAATGGAATAACTATTTATTGAAATAGAATTCCTCATCATTAAAGACTACACATTTTTAAAAAAAATGTCCACTTGAGACCATCTTGACATCTCTCTGCTGGTTACTTTCAATCGCCTCATTAACTCTGATTGCACCTCAGGACCTGCACAGTTCCAAATCTCTCAAATCGCTAAGGTGTTTTCTGGGGCCATGCCAATGTCTGCTTGATATTTGGGATTTCAGCCATCAAGTCGTGCAGCCATCATGTTACCTGCTAACCTCAGGCACCAGTAAGCTGGAGTCCAAACATAAACTCACTAAGCTGTGATCCTTCTGACAAGTAGCACGGAGCTACTTGACAAATCCTGCAGTGACAGACGATTAAGAGACAGATTGGTATTGAAAGCTGTAGACTCCAACATCTGATGGAAATTTATTATTTATGACACTAACAATTGGCAAAGACAGTACAGACTGAAAACACATTTATGCACTTAAGTGCTCTGGGATTCTTGTAAGGTAGAAAAAGCCTCAACAGAAGCATTAATATTATAAAGTATGCCATGTAAAGGCAAGAGAACAATTACAATAATTAACTCCATAATGAAGAGCATAAATAAAATGTAATATTGAGCTAACACAGAAACTACAACTTACAATTTCAGCATCACATTATAGAAATCTAGAATATGCTAGAACATGCCAGAAATGACCTCTAAATGACAGGAGACCAGGACCTTGTGAATAAAAGCCAGGTGCATGCTTAAACCCTGTGCTTCTAGCAAAGAAATGTTTGTGGCTCATCCGCATCCATTTTGTGTTGCAGGTTCCACTGTACCAAGATCCAGGCAATGCTGACTCATGTTGTGAAAGGACATGAAAATCCTGTGACTGATGAGAATGGCGTCCTTAAGTGATCTCAGATTAATCACAATGTTTTGTCATGTGCCGCAGCTCTTAAAGTGTCCATTCCCTCAGATGGTTCTTAAATTCTTTTCATTCTGATCTACCTAAAAAATTAGACAGCCTTGTTGTCCAAATCACTCCAAACCCATTAACAGCTGTGTTTGATGTTCTCCCAGATGTGCTTAAAGTGGAGAAAGGACACATTGATTGTAATTGCCTTTACTACACTACTAGCATGTAGGCTTATCTTGCTCAACTGGAAGAATCCCAGCTCACCACCTTTAAGTCAATGGGTAACTGATGTTCTATACTATTTTAAATTGGGGAAAAAAATTCTCACTTAGGGGATCTGTTCAAAACTTGTAAAATATGGCAAGATCTTACTAATCAAATCTTAGAATAAGCATTTACAGTATATTGGGGAAAAGGACATTCTTCCTTCTCTATTATTTTTAAAGATTTGCTCTTGTTGTTGGCTCTCCTCTCTTTCTCTCTGGTTTGTTAAATTTGACTTGAGTGTATGGAATGATGTTTTCCTCACATAAAATCAATAAAAATAAGAGTTGCACTGTTACACTTTTAGACTGTTATTATGCTATTTAAGGTCACATTAAAAGGAGGGGTCTCCAACTCCAGTCCTGGGGCCTCATGCATAATGTCGTGAGTAGAATTCACACTAAAACATGGCGTACGGACAAAAGCGGAAATATGCGTATGCACAAAAAAATCCAGATACATAAATCTGTGCATAAGCCAACTTCCATGTTCTTACGCTACATAAATCTCAGGCAGCGTGAAAAGTAACACATGTGCATGCACCTGCTGTCACTCTCCAACTCCCCCCTGAATTATGCCTCTTTGAATATGTAAATCAATAATAAATAGCCATTAAGCTCAACATTCTGTGAAAAGACAATGGCAAAAGCATGGGGGAATCAGAAGAATTTCAGTGAAAATCAATTGGAGGCAAGGAAAAACATACTATTTGTTGGTTTAAGCAGTGATATAAACAACAAAAGGAAGTTGATCGAGTGGCAGAGTCGTGGAGAAACTTGAAAGTTCAACTTCAGAAAGTTGCAAAATGTCCGAAATAAATAAGAAGTGGTCAGATATCAAAGTCGCAGTGAAAAGGTGAGTAGTAGCCCACTGTCTGAGTGTCATATGGAAGCGTATTTGTGCACAGAGAAAAGAAAAACAAAATAGGGACACGGTTGAAAAAAATGTCCAAATGTCAACTTTAATCTCGAAATTTCCACTTTAATCATATACTTTATTTTGTCATCAAAGTAGAACGTCATAAACTTCATCTTAAAATCATTTAATTTACTAGTTTCTCTGATCCCATCGTAACAAAAGTAGCACATTAAATGCTTCTTTCTATGTGTTCTTTTATGTGCTCTGTGTGTGTGAATCACTATGGGCTTCTTAAACGGGCTTTCTCTTCCAACGACAGGACACAGAATACATTGCATTCATGATTTTACAGCTCTCTGAGCAATTTAAATATTAAGATGTATACTTGATATCATTTTCATAATGATAGGAATTAAAGCATGTATTAAACATGGGAAAACGGTGGCGCAGTATTAGCAATGAATTGGTGCCGCGTCTAGAAATTGTTCCTGCCTCCCGCAAGATGCTTGCTGTGCCATGCACGACCTTCGATGAAATAATTTACTGCAGCAGTACTGTCTCTTTCAAACGTACTAACCTCCTATTCCTGTCCTTCCTTTTCTTTCTCCAAGTAACCAATCGTCACACGATCAGCTCTGTAGTAGATGCCAAGCCATCTGTAAGCTTAGAATGCTGATTCTTTAAAACTTTTATGGAACATTGAATTATCTTTGTAGTACATGTTTAATTATTCTATCTATCTATCCATCCATGTCATGCCAATCCCAGAAAGCATACACCGCAAGGCAGGAACAATCCCTGAATAGGGCGCCAGCTCATCACTAGCGCTGCACCACCATGTCCTCACATGTTTAATTATTAACAATATACATTACTTTAATGAAGTTTAAAACTTATCTGTATAATGTAATAAACATGCTTTACTGCATTTCATCTTAAAAATGATATCAAGAGCCCCAAGAAGATAGTGCTTGGAAATCTAAATCAATTTAAAAGCCAGTCGTCATCATATGTAAATACACGCTTTATAAAGTGAGTCAGGTTGTGAAATATTATAACTGTAGTACAAGTTTACAGTGAGGTGATTGTACTTATAAGTACAAATCAGTTCTCCCCGGATACAATTGATGGACTGATTGAGTGCGTTTAGCGATCTTGAGATTAAACTGTTTCTGAACCACGAAGTCCATACAAGAAAGCCTCTGAAGTGTCTGCTGTATTCAAACAATTCAAATAGATTGCGTGCATGGCTGAGACAGCGTGTGTAAGATGCTGTATACTGATAATCCGATCAGCTGCTGTACGGCTGTGATTCCACACTCAGATACAATGGGTGAAATACTCATTAGTGCACTGGGAATAACAACACTAAAGCAGTGATGGTATTTAGAATAGTTTGGCCATTTGGTGCACCATTATTGGTTACTGGTTGATTACAATGAGATGCCTTAAACTAACAAACGATATGCGGTTAATTTCAGTGCATTTGATAAAGCTGCATCAGGGATGTGAATCTAAAAATTAAAGGGAAACCAAATTGGAAGAGTAGCACTGCTTTGACGCTGGTTGCTGCCAGTTTGCAAAACTGAGTAGGAGAACTTGTGTACGCAAGGGATTGAGCTAGCGTGAAAATGTGCATGGTTTTATGCCAATTTTAGTTTTTATACATCGTGATATGACCGTGGAAATGGGAGTACGCAACATTTTTGTGTGTATGCACCGTTTATACATGAGGATCCTGGAGAGCTACTGTGGCTGCAGGTTTTCATTCTAACCCTTTTCTTAATTAGTGACCAGATTTTGCTGCTAATTAACTCTGCTTTAATTTTAATTGATGTACATCTTAAGACTCAGGCCCCTTAAAGTTTTCATTTTTCCTGAATTAGGAACCAAACAATATTAAGACACGAAATGTACCAACACATAAACAACAACCTGCGTCCATCACACGATAACTGAAAATAAAGAAAGGTGAAGGCCTCAGTAATGTTGATCTGCTCAGGTCCACAAAACATTTTGACGGTGCTCTTAAAAAGAAAATCAACAGTTTTGGACATGTCTGCCATGGCAGAATGAGCACCATGGAATTAAATAACGGGGTTAATTAGCAATGTAAATTGGCCAAATTAAGAAACTAAATGAAGTGAAGTTGGTTGGAGTTTGAGGCTCCAACTTAGTTGGTCATCTGTTGGCTCACTTCACATCAAATTTATGTTTAGGTGTTGTTTAAGGAAAAAAGAATCAATTCAGTGGTCAGAGTCTCAAGAAAAGTCAATTAAAATAAAGGGAAATAGTTAATTAGCAAAAACTGGTCACTACTTAAGAAAAGAGTTAGAATAAAAATGTGTAGCCACAGTAGCTCTCCAGGACTGGAGTTGGAGACCCCTGCGTTAAAGAAACTTTTGTCTATTTAAAGAGAACCTGGATTCTTTTCAAGCACCAATAATCGGGAGCGGACGATATTATCTATAAGTAAATTTTATTTGTATCTGTCTAGTATAAGCCAATTTCTGCCCTTCTGACAAATACACTCCATTGGGCATATTCAACATTAATGTTTGTTACTCCAACTATTGGAATGTACTGAATGACTTTCTCATTTCCTCCACACCACGTGAACCCTTGCCTCGGACTTCCTCCCAGTCCCTCCGGGTAAATTGTCTGGAGGCTCTTTTAAGGCCGGACCAGGGAGCACTTCTGATTCCACGCTGCATGCTACAACTTCCAGATAACCAGATAAGATTTTGCACCCTGGTCCCACCATATTGGTCCTCTTTCTTTATCCGACTACCCCACAGCACACAATAAGTTATGCGGTAGCCGGCCTGGACACAGACAGGTGGACATGTTCAGATCACCCAACACATGTTTATTTTCCATATTCTTCTATGTACAAAGTGCCACACAACCTCAAAGTCCCCAAACGTCCAGGCCAACAACACGCTATGCCTCTTTCTCTTCAGGCCGCCTCCTTGCCTCCTCCAAGACCTTGTCTGACAACCTCCCGACTCCAGCCATCATATGGAGGGAGGCGGCCCCTTTGATAGTCAGCCGGATGTGCTCCAGGTGCCTCCCGACAATCTTCCACCGGCACTCCCCAGTGTGGTGGAAGTGCTGGCTGCACACCCGGAAGCACTCCGGGTGTCCCCGCTCCTCTTCCCCCCCAGTACTTTCGGGTGTGGCAGAAGTGCTGAGGTCCAGAGCTCCCAAGACCTTGGGGCGCCCCCTGGCGGTGACCACAGGCCCCTATAGGGTTGAGTTTAAAACCTCTGTACCAGTGGCCCCCATAGGCACCTGGGCGGTCACCCCCACGTGGTCTGGGGGAGGTGTAAGCCCTCCTCCGGTCCTCCTGGCCGGGTCACCACCCCAGCCACCTGTGACAGTTATAAAGATGTATACGAACTGGATATGGCAGCCTAACAGAAGATATTGCATCTCAAACACACAAGTTTAAAATAATAGTTGTTCCATATAACACAGATGGCACATTGGACAGTGGGTGGTATGGTGGAACAGTGATAGTGCTGCTGCCTTGCAGTAAAGAGGTCAGGGTTCGCATCCCAGGTCATACCTGCATTAACTTTGCACATTCTCCCTGTGTCTGTGTGGGCTTCCTTCCACAGTCCCAAAACTTGCAGGTTTGGTGAATTGGTGGTCCTGAATTGGCCCTAGAGTGTGTTTGCCGTGTCATAGACTGACAGCTTATCCAGGGTTTGTTCCTGCCTTGCACCCTATACTAGCTAGGATTAGCTCCAGCAGACCCCCGCGACCCTGTTCAGGACTAAGCAGGAAAGAAAATTACTGACTGACACGAAACAGTGCTGCTGCCTCACATCTACAGAATGCTGGGTTTGAATCTTGGCCTGGGTATGACTTTTTATGGAATTTAAATGTTCTCCCTAAAGATGAACATTTTATATAAATTTTGTGAGTGTTCATGTGCATGAATGTGGCCTAGATGGATTGGTGCACTCTAAGGAGTCGGTTCTCACATTACATTCAAAGCTTCTAAGACTGACACCAGCCTCCAGTGACCATGAACTTGGATAAGTAGGTTACAAAATGGATAGATACATAATTAAAATCTTACTCACCCTCATACATTAACAGCCTACTGTTGGTATGAAATTCAAAAGGGCTATTTTGTGCACTTTTTATTCCCTCATTTCAGCTGCAAGCCAAAATCATTACATATAAGATCACAGAACTAACAAATCCTTGTTGGGCAGTGTATGAATAAAATTACTTTATTTATTATGTATTTGGCAAGGTGAAGTGGAAGTCTGAAACTGGACAAGTAACTTGTTTGACTGTATTGCTTCTAGACATCTGCTAAGTAACAATGGAAACTACTGCTGATCAGTGGTCTCAATGCAATACAGAAACATTAACCCTGGTTTCTGTTTTTTTTTTGTTTTGTTTATGAATAAGTTGTATCAGTATACTATTTTATCTTGACATGGAAGTTTGCTTTATATAAAACTCATGTGGCACTCAGCTACCTGCGACACTGAGACTTCTCTCTTTCATCACCTAATATTGCATGTCAACAGTTATTCAGTATTGCAGCTCAAGTATATCTACCTGTTGTGAAAGGGATGATCCAGTAAATCGATATTAGACACATAAATAAAGAGAGCGAGTATGCTTTTTATATTCTGCATATGTGGAATTGAAAAAAAAGAATTTACACATTATAGGAAGCCATGAACATGATTTAATCATTACCAGTGGATGAGTGATAAGTATGTGTATTTAAATTCAGAAAAAAACAAAAATTCAAGTATCAAATATTCTTAATTCAAGGACCTGAATGTATATTTAGCTCAGTCCATCAGAAATTATTGGCAATCACCTTCAGTCATTCATAGTTCTGCGCTTCCCAAAACCTGCTTTCCCCAGCTTAAAAACACTGCAACTTGCACAAACCAGTGTGTTTCTTTGTGCCGGTCCCAAGCCCGGATAAATGGGGAGTGTTACGTCAGGAAGGGCATCCGCTGTAAACTTTTGCCAGATCAATATTCTGACAATAATACGGATTTCCATACCGGATCAGTCAAGGCCCAGGTTAACAACGACTTCCACTAGTACTGTTAGCCAACAGGGTGCTGGCGGAAATTGGGCTACTGTTGGCCAAAGAAGGAGAAGAAGAGGTGGGAGACTTGTCCAGAGGAAGGTAAAGAGAGTGGAACTGAGGGTAGGAACTTTGAATGTTGGCAATATGACTGGTAAGAGGAGAGAGTTAGCAGATATGATGGAGAGAAGAAAGGTTGATACATTGTGTGTGCAAGAGACTAAATGGAAGGGGAGTAAGGCCAGGTGGATCAGAGGTGGATTCAAATTGTTCTATCATGATGTGGATGGGAGAAGAAATAGGGTAAGGGTTATTCTGAAGGAACAGTATGTCAAGAGTGTATTGGAGGTGAAAAGAGTGTCAGGCCGAGTAATGATTATGAAGCTGGGAACTGGATGTATGATGATGAATGTTTTTAGTGCATATGCCCCGCAAGTTGGGTGTTCGATGAATGAAAAAGATGATTTCTGGAGTGAGTTGGATGAAGTGATGGACAGTGTACCCAAGGTATAGAAAGTGGTGATTGGGGCAGATTTCAATGAACATGCTGGTGAACAGAACACAGGAGATGAGGAGGTGATGGGTAGGTATGGTGTCAAAGAGGGGAATGAAGAAGGTCAGATGATAGTTGATTTTGTAAAAAGGACGGACATGGCTCTGGTGAATACGTATTTTAAGAAAAGGGAGGAATATAGAGTGATGTACAATAGTGTAGGAAGATGAACACAAGTAGATTATATCCTATGCAGAAGAACCAATCTGAATGAGTTTGAAGACTGTTAAGTGGTGGCAGGGGAAATTGTAGTTAGGCAACATAGGATGGTGGTCTGTAGAATGAAGTTAGAGATCAAGAAGAGGAGGAGGAGAGTGAGGGCAAAGCCAAGGATCAAATGGTGGAAGTTGAAAAAGGAAGACTGCGAGGTTGAGTTTAGGTAGGTGGTAAGACAGGCACTGGGTGGCATTGAAGAGTTACAAGAAAGCTGGACAACTACAGCAGATGAAGTAAGGGTGACAGAAGAAGGGTGCTTGGGGTGATATTTGGACAGAGGAAGAAGGAAAATGAAACCTGGCGGTGGAATGGGGAAGTATGGTGGAGTGTACAGAGGAAGAGAATGGCAAAGAAGAAGTGGGATAGTCAGAGAGATGCAGAAAATTGACAAAAGTACAAGGAGATAAGACGTAAGATGAAGAGAAAGGTGGCAAAGGCTAAAGAAAAGGCGTCAGATGAGCTGTATGAGAGGCTGGACACTAAAGTGGGAGAAAAGGACCTGTACTAATTGGCTAGACAGAGGGACTGAGCTGGAAAAGATATGCAGCAGGTTAGGGTGATAAAGGGTAAAGACTGAAGCACACTCACAATTGAGGATGATGTGTTGAGCAGATGGAAAGCGTACTTTGAGGGGCTGATGAATGATGAGAATGAGAGAGAAGGTTGGATGATGTGGAGATAATGAATTAGGAAGTGCACCGGATTAACAAGGAGGAATTAAGGACAGCTATGAAGAAGATGAAGAATGGAAAGGTCCAGATGACATACCTGTGGAAGCATGGAAGTGTTTAGGAGAGATGGCAGTGGAGTTTTTAACCAGACTGTGTAATGGAATCTTGGAAAGTGAGAGGATAGCTGAGGAGTGAAGAAGAAGTGTACTGGTACAGATTTTTAACAATAACGGGGATGTGAAGAGATGTAGTAACTACAGGGTGATAAAACTGATGAGCCACAGCATGAAGTTATGGAAAAGAGTAGTGGAAGCTAGGTTAAGAAGGGAGGTGATGATTAGTGAGCAGCTGTATGGTTTCATGCCAAGAAACAGCACCACAGATGTGGTGTTTACTTTGAGGGTGTTGATGGAGAAGTATAGAGAAGGCCAAAAGGAGTTGCATTGCATCTTTGTGGACCTGGAGAAAGCATATAACAGGGTGCCTCAAGAGGAGTTGTGGTATTGTATGAAGAAGTCGGGAGTGGCAGAGAAGTACGTAAGAGTTGTACAGGATATGTACGAAGGAAGTGTGACATTGATGAGGTCTGCAGTAGGAGTGATGGATGCATTCAAAGTGGAGGTGGGATTACATCAGGGATCGGCTCTGAGCCATTTCTTATTTGCAATGGTGATGTACAGGAGTCCCTATGGGCTGTGATGTTTGCTGATGACATTGTGATCTGTATCGAGAGTAGGGAGCAGGTTGAGGAGAGTGAAGGTCAGTAGGAAAAAGACAGAATACATGTGTATGAATGATAGGGTGGTCTGTGGAATGGTGAGGATTCAGGGATTAGTTGGAGGAGTTTAAATACTCTTTATTACAGAGTAACAGGGATTGTGGAAGAGAAGTGAAAAAGAAAGTGCAGGCAGGGTGGAATGGGTGGAGAAGAGAGTCAGGGGTAATTTGTGACAGACAGGTATCAGCAAGAGTGAAAGGGAAGCTCTACAGGACAGCAGTGAGACCAGCTATGTTATATGGGTTGGAGACGGTGCACTGACCAGAAAGCAGGAGACATAGCTTGTGGTAGCAGTGTTATAGATGCTAAGATTTGCATTGGGTGTGAGGAGGATGGACAGGATTAGAAATGAGTACATTAGAGGGTCAACTCTGGTTGGATGGTTGGGAGACAAAGTCAGAGAGGCGAGATTGCGTTGGTTTGGACATGTGCAGAGGAGAGATGCTGAGTATATTGGGAGAAGGATGCTAAGGATAGAGCTGTCAGGCAAAAGGAAAAGAAGTAGGCTTAAGTAAAGGTTTATGGATGTGGTGAGAGAGGACATGCAGGTGAAGGGTGTAACAGAGCAAGATGCAGAGGACAGGAAGAGATGGAAAAAGATGATCTGCTGTGGCAACCCCTAACGGGAGCAGCCGAAAGAAGCAGAAGAATACTGCAAAACTACGAGGGTTTCTTAAGATTGGTGGTGACTGTTATAATGCTTTCTGGTTAGAACTACTGAATTGTTCTCCTGGTTCTCTGCAGCTAAATCAAAACATGGCAGCACAGATGATAACCAGAATTAAGAAGCATTGTAACAGAACTGCAGATTTTAAACCATTCTACTGGCTTCCAGTTAAGTTTAAACCTGGTCCTTTTTACGTACTGTATAAACCTTTAAATCCTTTAGCCCATTCTTATCTTTTAAAACTTTGTTCCTGTACATTACAAACTCAAGATTTAGGCCTCCTTAATTTTCCATATATAATATGGGAGGTAGACCATTTAGCTGTAGGAAACGAAAACTCAGGAAAAATCTGTCTATCAATATTAGAGAAGCCCCATTGGCCTCGGCATGAATGAAAACTCACTCTTTTAGCAAAGCAAATTCTTGTCAGATCTACAGTTGTTATTTCATATTGCTGTCTTATAATGTTTTGTAGTAATTGTTTTTATTTTTCTACTTTTTCCATTCTCTGTGTTGATGGTGGTACAGGCATGTATTGAATGTGTAATCACATTTGATGGACCTGTTTTCAAGTGGCTTCCATCCAAATTAAAATATTGCCTATAGAAAAATCATTTCAGAATGTTGTTGAGCTCAGATGTATAAAATTAGTTCTTAAAACTACCCAATAAATTTCTGTGTGTATGTATACACTGATCAGCCACAAACTTTGAAGCCACTGACAGCTGAATTGAATACCATTGATTATCTTATTTCAATGGCACCTGCCAAGGTGTGGGATATATTCAGCAGCAATTGAACTGTCAGTTCTTTAAGGTGATGTGTTGGAAGCAGAATAAATAAACAAGTGTAAGGATCTGAGCAACTTTGTCAAGGGCCAGAATGTGAAGGCTAGATGACTGGGTCTTTAGGTCTTGTAGGTTCTTCCCAGTATGCAATGGTACGAAATGAGGTCCAAAGAAGAATAACTGGTGAACCAGTGGCAGGGTCATGAGTACCCAAGGCTCACTGATGCACACATGGAGCAAAGTCTAGCTCATCTGTTCCGAAACTACAGAAGAACTATTGTACCACAATTGTTGAAAAATTGAATGCTGGCCATGATATAATGGTTTCAGAACACACAGTGCATTGCAGCTTCCTACACAGACACAGACTGGTCAGAGTGCTTATGATTGTCCTCTGTGGAAAGCACCTACAATGGGGATTTGAGTGTCAGAACTGGACCACACAGCAATGAAAGAAAGTGGTCTGGTCTGATAAATCACATTTTCTTTTAGAGCATGTGGATGGCCAGATGCGTGTTTATTGTTTACCTGAGGAACAGATGGCACCAGGATGCACTATGGGATGAAGGCAAGTCGATTGAGGTGCTGTGATACTCTGGGCAATGTTGTGCTGAGAAACCTTGGGTCCTGACATTCATGTGGAAGTTACTTTGACAAGTATCACCTACCTAAAGACTGTTGTAGACTACGTACAATCCTTCAAGGCAACGGTATTCTCTGATGGGTGTGGCCTCTCTTAGCTGGATAATATTTCCTGCCAGACTGCAAAAGTCTTCAGGAATGGTTTGAGGAACATAAAGAGTGGTACTGGCTTTCTAATTTCCCATATCTCAGTCCAATTGAGCGTCAGTGAGAAGTGCTGGAAAAACAAATATGATTCATGGAGACCCCCACCTCACAACTTACAGGATTTAAATGATCATCTGCTGCTAAAGACTTGGTGCCAGTTACCACAGGACACATTTAGAGGTATTATGGAGTAAATGCTTCAAAAAGGTCAGATTTGTTTTGGTGGCACTTGGGGAACCTACACAATATTAGGCAGGTGCGTTTACTATTGTGGCTGATCGGTGTATATACAGTATACTATATTATATATATATATATATATATATACATATATACACACACACACACACACACATACATACATATATATAGGCATTATGTTTCTGTTCTGTCCTAAAGCAGGGGTGGGCAATGTTGGTCCTGCAGAGCTGCAGTGGCTACAGGTTTTCGTTCCAACTCAATTGCTTAATTAGAAACCAATCTCTTGCCAATTGTAGACCTTATTTAATTTTATGGCTTGTTAGCCAACAATGTAAGGTTCTTATATCGTAGATAAGGGGTGTGCAATTTTAGTCCTGGAGGGCCGAAATGGCTGCAGGTTTTCATTCCAACCCATTTTCTTAATTAGAAACCAATCCTTGCCAATCTCAGACTCTTATTGAATTTTATGGCTTGTTAGTCTTCAATTTTAGCTTCTTATATCGTAGACTTTTTCTCCTTTCCAAGAATATCATCCAAATGATTTGAAGTCTAAACAGATCATTTTCAATCTGTCACATTTTTCTCTTAAGTGTTTTATTAAACCAAATAGTGCAGGATGAGTCCACACAGGTGTGAATGGAAACAAGTTAGATGGAGAACTGCTGGCTCCTATGTCATTTACATTTTATTGCTAATAAGCAGCTACTAAAAACAGAATGCAGCTGATTAAGACTGAAATAAGCAATTATAAGGGTGGGGGGCCTTAACAAGTGAGACCACTAAAACGAAGCAGAAAAATGTCACTTGAGCAATATGTACTTCATCAACAATAACTGGCCTCTTATTAAGAAACTGGGCTGGAACAAAAACCTGCAGCCACTGCAGCCATCCAGGACCGACATTGCCCACCCCTGCCCTAAAGCATCCATGCTTTGTATTTGTTGTATAGCACGCTAGGCTCACAATCTGCCCACCCCATTGTAGATTTTTTCCTTTCCAAGGATATCATCCAAATGATTTGAAGCCTAAAACGGATAATTTTCAGTTTGTCAAATTTTCTATTAAATGTTTCATTAAATAAAACAGTGCATGATGAACACACACAGATGTAAATGGAAACAAGTTAGATGGAGAACTGCTGGCTGCTTTGCCATTTACATCTTACTGCTAATATGAAGCCATTAAAACACACTGAATGCAGCTGTCTTAAGATTGAAACAAGCAATTAAGGGTGGGGAAACTTAGCAAATGAGACAACTAAAATGAAGCATCAAAATGTCACTTAAATAATAAGTGCTTCATCAGCAATAAATAACTTCTCATTAAGAAACTGGGTTGGAACAAAAACCTGTAGCCACTGCGACTCTCCAGGACCGACATTGCCCACCCCTGCCCTAAAGTATCCATGCTTTGTATTTGTTGTATAGCATGCTAGGCTCACAAGTGAAAGTGTGCTTACCAACTATTCAATGGAATCAAGTATTAAATTAGAAGTAAATCTAGTAGATAAATGTATTTGCTCTGGATGACACGGATTAAACCTGTCCCCTTGTCAACCAGATGTCCAAGTCAGAGGCAATTCACACGTCAGACAAAGAGGACTGGCAATCTTGCTATGGAAAACTCTGTCAGCCACCTGAAGGCTTCTGTTCTCTGTTTAAGAATCTATTTTAAGGGTGGAGTAAGTACACTTTGACACCCTCCTGTTTATCTGTATAATCTATATAAATAACAGGTTCTTTATGTTTTACAAGACAACAATGACTATGACTATTACATATAATTATAGCTCTGAAGACAGACTGATATCCTTAGATTTACCAGACAATAGGTGTGCATTCCTGATCACTAAGCAAAATAAATTAAATGCTGGCAAATGCTTCCCTGACCTTGTAACCTGTCTCTGTTTATACTTAGATCAAGAGTAAACATATGAAAGGAAAAACTGCTTCCTTGGTTATTTATTGTATATATAATGTACATACACAAATACAAGGTGGTTAGCCCTACTCCCTCATCACTTCAGCTGAATCTAGGCCTAGCTACTGCAAGTAAACAAGTTCACCTACTATGCCTGCCGAATTTTCATACCATATCCCAAGATGTATGTCTCATGTCGATTGGTAACTCTATATTAGTCACATGTGAGTGTGCGTGTGTGTGTGAGAGAGAGAGAGAGAGAGAGAGCCTTGTGACAAAGTTGCATATCATCAAAGGTTGTTTCTGGTCATATACTAAATGATGCTGGTGTATGGTCTAGCCACTTGTGTGATGGGTATCTCACAGGACGATGGCTTCAAAAGCTGTGCAGTATAGTTATCACCAATTGTTTATTAGTACATTAAGACTGGAGGTGGTTCCTGGCCCATACAAGCCTTTTTTTCTTAATTTTCAATTTTAGCAATGGATTTCATACTGCCGCGGTACCTGTCAAACCTGCCTTTTCTTCACAGTTTAAAATGACATTTGGCTTAATTCAACCACTGTCCAGTGAGGCACCTGTCACTCAAGCTGCTGATTCTCAGAAACTTTTCTTCTGATTCTGTTGTGGCTTTGAGTCTACTAGCCCTGATCCTGTCAGAATTTCCTCCAATTTCCAAGTTGCATTTGATGTTGTAAGAAACTGTACTCGCTGACACTTTGGCTTACTTTCCAATGTCTCTAAAAGAAAGACTTACAGCTTTAAGGGTTATAGTGGTCTGTCTGTCTATGTTCAATTGCCCACATTCTTGCCATGATGATAGTCATATATAGTGCAATATTGTCCAAATAATCCTTAAGAGGGTGTAGCAACACAGACAAAGGGTTTGCAAGTAATCACTGAAAGTTGGAACGTCTGTAAGAATTGTTAACATCAACTTTTTAGGCTTAATTAACTTCCACTGCTGCAGAAAAGCTGTAAGCTGTTAACCCTTTACTTGTTCCCAAAAAAAGACTTTTTAAACAACTCTACAAATTACATTTTGTAAAAATGAAAAATTGTATTAATCTAAACTTGATTTTTTAACCTCTGGCAGTTTACAGGTTACCTTTGTACCATTTCAATTTAATAAATGGACTTGAACTGCTTTGATTTTAATAAAATACACCAGAAGTGTGTGTTTGTAGGTATGTATATATAATATATACTGTATATTATACATACATACATACACACGTAAATATAATATTTAAATTTGAATATATTATTTATAGATATATGTATATATACACACATACACAGTATAGATAGATAGATAGATAGATAGCCCATAAAACTAAACACAAGATTCTCAAACCTGCTCAATCCATTTCAGGATAAGGGGGAGCAAAACAACAAAGTAGGAAAACAGCCCTGGATGAGGCTCTACTCCATCGCACAGTCCACTCATGCACACACTACCACTGGGCTGAGTTTATAATGGCTAAGTAACATAAAGCATGGATATAACAGGATAACTAGTATCTCCAAAGGAAAACTCATGCAGACACAGGAATAATGACCAGATGTGGGATTCAAACACAAAATAATGGATCCGTGAAGTTGGAAAATAAAACACTGTGCTGCACATATCAGAAAATTCCAAGGCACAGAAAGAACAAGCTGATTCAAGTAACAGCAATTAGCAATAAATGATTCTAGAGTTGAATCTTCTTTTATTCTTTTTGCTTTCTATTTCACATATTCTTTAAAAGTAGTGTGTAATGGCCATGGCCTTTATAACATCTCAACAAACAATCTAAAATAAAATTGAAGTATTTGGAATTACCATTAATTATCTAAAGAGCACCAGGTTAGTTCTCCAATTCTTTGTTATGTTCAGTTAACCTTTTGTATAGTCAGTTTGACTACTATGCAACATTTAAGTTCACCACATTTTCGTATCAAGGCCAACTTAATGCTGAAAAAGAGATGACAAAGGCCTGATAATGAACCTATGGAAAATCACTAAAGGGGGAAAAAAAAGGCATGTGTTCAGTCTTCTCCCAAGGACAAGTTGCCAGAAATGGCTGCCTAGTGAGAAGCACCACAGATTAAGTTCTCTATAAGCAGTAACACATATGTCGCTGTCCAGCAGGACTTCAAATTCCACAGCTCAAAGTTTGTCAATCAAAGTCTTTGCTAATGCAAGCATTCCTGTAAAACCATGACCTGCCCTTAGGCTGTTAAGGAATACATGACAAGCAAGAATGGTTACCAAACCTGTATAAACAAAGAAACAAATACGGGCAAATACAAAAATCACCGTGGCCAGTAGGTAAACAACAGCAAATGGCTAGAGGCTCAGGAGTTTTACATAAAGCCCTCTTCACTGACATGATTATACCTTGGGAATGCTTGAATATTATAAAAAGAGGAAATGCTATGCTAGAATTCTATGCTGGAATCCTTAACATAAACACATTTTCTTATTTTTGCATGAGAAATATTTAGCCTCCAAAATTCAGCACCCCATCCTTGAGCATTATTATCTGATGTTAATTTTTACACATAAGCAAAGTACACACTTTAAAGAATAATACAATGACAGATTCTCTATTATTAGAGCATGCCAGGGACCTGAGTTTAGTATCCCCATGTTCGTGAGGGCTCTCTTTAGTCTCCCTCTACTCCCAACTTGGGGTATGTAAATTAGGTTAATTGGCGACATTAGCTGTTTCAATGCAAGCTTGTGTGGCAGTACGCAAATACGGCAAGCAATTATCTGCTGATTCATCCAGCACTGGTTTCTTCTGTGTGGCTGATAATTCCAGCATTTGATCCAGTTCTCATATATCTTGATTTAAACGTAGGTTTAAAATACGGTTCAAACATTTCCATTAATAAACTCTATATACTAATTCTTTTTTATCTGAATTCCAGAAAACCAGTTCTGAATGCTAGACCACTACTGGGATTAGTCCTGTAGTGGCTTGAAATTACTGAAACCTGGATGAAACTGACCTGGTCAAGGGGAGAAGATTCAAAGTTCATGACGAATGTACTCTGGGCCAAAGATGAACTGAAAATGACAGTAATCTCCTGCTTTGTCAATTCTAAGAAGATTGAAACTCTCAGGAAATAGCAAAAAGTGGTGTATCTTGCCTGTTTAAAACCATCAGTCACTAAAACCCAAAGCCAAGCCTCTGTGCTGAATGAATGACAGAATACCGTAATTGGCCCATAAATGGTGAGACTATTCTGGTGTGGAAATTAATTTGTCAACTGTAAATATTGGATCTGTTCATTGCACATTTACTGTATAACCATTCCCATAGAATTCCTGGCAAGAGTCATGTGGCCAGCACAGTCTTTAATTAATAGAATTTGGGCTCCCTTCCTTCATATTGCTGGATGAAAAGTTTAGATATATTTTGTTTAATGAGCAAAGGAGATTCCAACTCCTAGATGTGCAGCTGAATTTGTTTAAGTTTTCAGAGTGAATTATAAGTGCCTTAAAAGTAAAATAAAAGCATTCAACAATGAATAACAAATTTTGCCACTACAGAAAGGTAGAGGAGGAATAGCCCCTCAGTTGGCAGGAAGTTGCAGAAAATTACCCCACTATCACAGTACTGACAGACTTTTCAGGAAGGAAAGGTTCCATCTATCTAGTAATAAGAGCAGGTGCCAGTAATCTGTGTATACAATCTCATGCTTAATACAGGCAAACAAGTTATAATAAAAAAGAAACTGTTAAGAGTTTCAGAGGAGGGGGAAATCAATAAAGAACAATGGTGTACTACTTTTGTCATTATACATTACCAATCCACTAAAGAAGCCTATTTTGGGCTTTTTTTTTAACCTGCATTCCCACAATCGACACACTGCAAATGGTGTCACTGCTGCAATAATGATAATCTCAAAATATCTGGTCCTCTTTCAAATGATCAGGAAAAAGGAAAAAAAAAGAACATTGTTACATTAAAGTCAGGTACTTCAGTTTCAAAACTAGGACCCTCTCTCTCCTCCAGCTAACAGAAGTGCAGAATTATACCAAATTTGAAAATCTTGTCAAGTCATGAAAATGCAGATTTACATGTCCATGAGAATTTTAAACATACATTATATGGACTAAGTATTGGGACCCACCTCTTAATTATTGAATTCAGGTGTTTCAATCAAACCCATTGCCACAGATGTATAAAATCAAGCACCTGGCCATACAGTCTTCATTTACAAACATTTTTGTAACACAATGGGTCGTTCTGAAGAGCTCGGAAACTTCAAGCGTGGTACTGTGATAGGATGGCACCTTTGCAATAAGATGGTTTGTGAAATTTTATCCCTGCTGGATATTCCACGGTCAACTGTAAGTGGTATTATTGGAAAGTGGAAGCATTTAGGAACAACAGAAACTCAGCCACGAAGTGGAAGACCATGTAAAGTCACAGAGCAGGGTCAACGACTGCTAAGGTGTATGGTGTGTAAAAGTCGGCAACACACTGCCGATTCCATGGCTTAGAAAGTTCCAAACCTCCACTGGCATTAATGTAACCACAATAACCGTGCAGTGGGAGGTTTCCATGGCCGAGCAGCTACATGCAAGCCTCACATCACCAAGTTCAACACCAAGGGTAAGATGGAGTGGAGTAAAGCACACCGCCACTGACCTGTGGAGCAGTGGGAACATGTCCTATGGAGTGAAGAATCACACTTCACTGTCTGGCATCCAGATGGGTGAGTCTGGGTATGATGTATGCCGGGAGAACATTACCTTCCTGACTGCATTGTGCCAACTTTGAAGTTCGGTGTAGGAGGGGCAATGGTGTGGGGCTGTTTTCCAGTGTTTGGGCTCAGTCCCTTACTTCCAGTGAACAGCAATCTCAATGCTACAGCATATCAAGACATTTTGGACAATGCTATACTTCCAACTTTGTGGAAGCAGTTTGGGGAAGGCCCATTTCTCTTCCAGCATGACTGTGTCCCAGCGCACAAAGCAAGGTCCATAAAAACATGGTTGGATGAGTTTGGTGTGGAAGATCTTGACTGGCACGCACAGAGCCCTGACCTCAACCCCATCATAAACCTTTGGGATGAACTGAAATGGAGATTGAGAGTCAGGCCTTCTCATCCAACATCGGTGCCTGACCTCATAAATGCTCTACAGAATGAATGGGCACAAATTCCCACAGAAAAACTTCAAAATCTTGTGGACAGTGTTCCAAGAAGAGTGGAAGCTGTTACAGGTGCAAAAGGGGGACCAACTCCATATTAAAGTTTATGGATTTGAATACAACATCATTAAAGTCCCTGTTGGTGTAACAGTCAGGCGCCCCAATGCTTTTGTCCATATAGTGCATGCTTGAATATATTCAATTGATATTTCAATTATTAAATATTCCAATCTTCAGGATTAAGTGACAGCCATCCTACAAGCACAAGGACTTAAAGAGTGCTAAAAATCACCCAGAGCTATGTTTTGACAACATACTGATAGTCTGTTATGCCCTGTATCCGAGTACTAGCAGGTTTACTGTGGATAGATACTTCAAATCCACTTATGCAATTAAAAAAAGTGGGATAACTGAAGTCTAGAGTTTTTCAAGAATTGACACATTTTTGCCTATAGAAAACAATTTAAGCTTAACTAAAATACAATAAAAAGTGAATGATACAGCTGCGTAAGTGCATTACAGTGCTTACCATGTATTGCAGTAGTGTGGCCAAAGTGTCATGATATCATCATGTCATGGAATTCTTGGAAACCCCAATTGCTTATTACCCAATTCAACACAGGACATTACAAGTACGTCCTTTTTGTAACTTTAAAGTTAAATGGTCTTTATTAATTTCTATTATAAAAAATGATTACATTTTCTCTTATATGTTAAAATTCATCAGTTTTTGAAATCTGCACATTGATATTCAGGATGGTACATCAGTTTATTACACTGCAGTATATAATAGCCAATCAACAAAATAAAGTCACCAGCCAGGGGAAACCGGAGGCACTGCACTATATACAAGTCCATATTTTGAATCTGTTAAATACTGCAGTGTACAAAAAACTTACCTACACTAAAGCATTTGAGGAAATGCTGGAGGAGAATTATAATACTTTTAAATGTTTACTGTCGCTACACAGAAAACATCCAGACTAATGGCATCACCCTGCAATATGGTAATAGAGCCACTCATCACAGAAGGCCCAGGCAGAAAGTTATTATCAATACAAAGGAAAACCTAAGAGCAATGTTAACATCATCTGTAGAGATCCGTTCTAGATACAACTTTAATGAAGCCTTTGCCATATTATAAAAACACCAATCACCCAAGGCAAAAAGTGTTTTTAACATCTACAAACTGGCAGGCAGCACCACATTGTCAAAATTCTGAGCAGCAGCTTCAAACTTTTTTTTGTCTGGAAGTCATGTGTGTCAAAAACACTTAATGCACAATCACTTAACATCACGTCAATGCTATATTATACTCATTGCACTGTACATGGCACATTTTTAGCAATTTCTGCAAGCAGTTTAGTTTTTCTATGTGATTTTTATATCCATCTTTCTCGTTCATCCCTTATACAACAGTCTCCCTTTATATTTATTTGCTTATGTTTTTCTGCTTAATATTTAAATTTACATGAATGTACCATACACAAATACAGACAGAATTAACTAGAAAATATTTTAGTTATCATTCTATATTAAAGTACAACTTTCAAAATCTTTTAAACAAAGAAGATCTATATTTTCTTCAAATGCAAAATCTACTTACTGCAGAAGGCCACCTTTGAGGGGAAAAAGCAGTGAAAGATCCTGGAATTACACGTCGGCATTCAAAGCAAAATAAAAAAGCCTGTTCTTCATTTCAAAAAAGCACAACAAATCAGTTTAATAAAGATTCCAAAGCATTATTTTCTACAAATAACCACAGATTCTCAACCCTCTGAATATTTACACATAATATAAATTCCAGCCAATTTCTTACCTGCATGATCAGAGGGTCACAGTTTAAGTCACGGCCTTTAAGAAGAACAGGATGCAAGTCTACTGTACAGTACAAATACAGGGCAACAAGAGAAAGGAACCGGTAGATTTGAGGTGAATGATGTTTCTATTTTATACGAGATTTTAAGCTAAACTGAATCGCAATACAGGTTACAAGTTATATATGGAGTCAGCCATACCCTTCAGCTTAAGGGGGAATCACATACTCGAGGATACTGGTGGAAATTACGGGGAAGTGCATTTCAAAGCTGAAGCCAGGAAGCACTTTTTTAGTGCAGAGCTGTGGGACTCTGTAACAAATTACTGTACCAAAACATGTAGTTAAAGCAGAAACCTTTATAACCTTTAAGAAGAATCTGGATGACAGCTTAGCTATTAGCTAAACAATCAGGCTTGATAGACTGAATGGTCTCCTCTCGTTCGTCAAACTTTTTTATTTCTTATGTTCTATACATAGAAATATACACAGAGAGTCTTATTTATTTTTGATTTTATTTTTAAATTGCTTTTTTCTGGCCACAACAGTAAAATTTAACAAATAAGCACTAAAAAATGTCCATACTTCTATCATCATCTGTACAATAAATACAGTATCATAGAACTGGCCACTATATTTAAAGTCCACTAAAACATAGTCAATGTCAAGTGGAAACAGCAGCAATTTAACTCTCGCCCCTTCAAAAAAAACAACAAAAAAAAAAATACTTACATATTTACACATCCACATTCATTCCATGGTAATTTTCACATCGGTGTACTACACACTGCAGCATTATAAAAACACATCTAATTTGTTGCTCAGTTATAAGAGGAGAATTGCCATCTCCAATTCTGGACTTCACAATTAAAAGCAAAAGGTACAATTTTCCAAAAACAATAAGCCTTAAATTTGTTTAAATTTTTATTTATTTTATTATTTTTTTACAAAATTTATCATACCACTGTGTAACAGAGGGTAATACCAACTGTAAACATATGGTAGAAAGAAAAATCTCAAATACATCCATCCATGTCAAAACATTAGATCCCAGTATTATGCTACATTAATTAATTATTGTGTTTTTGTAACAGTTCACTTTATAAGTGAGAAAACACCCACCCTCACCCCTGTCACTTGAAAAAGGCTCCCATTCATTAAGTTAAAAGTAGTTAACCAGATGTCAAGTTTACCCAAATGCACTATTACAAATATCCTGGCATTGTACGTAATTGCCAGAAATAAAAAGGAATGCACTTTGGTATATACCAAATGCCCTGGGGTTGATTTGCTTTATGCCCCTTTCCAATACATTAATTACACAACAAAATTTGAGGTAACTTCTTCTATATTTTTTATTTGTGCTGTGCATTTTTTACATTACTTAGCATCAGCCAAATATTTTAAACAGAATAAGACATAAAAAAAGCTTATGAGAAGGCCACCTGATGCCTATAATTAAAAAACAGACACCCCTGCACAAATTCTGCTTTCAAAAAGTGTTTAAGAAAAAAAAAAAAACACAAGCAGCAATAGGGGTGCTTATAATTAAAAAAGGTGACACTAAAACTGCATTTAAAAATGCTTTTAATTCAATAATAAACACCAGGGCTTGACACCAAGTAAACAAACAAAACATGGCATTGATAACAAAAGGCACATTGTTTTAACACTAAGGGTACAATTCTATATGGTTAAAGTGAAAAATGTCTCTAGTCATTCCTCAGCTCATTTGTTTTTGCAACAGGACAGTCTCCTGTCACAGATGGATATCCTTGTGGACTGCAAGGTAAGCCCTGTTTGGTTTACACACTCCTAGCAACAAGGAAAGCAGCTAGAGGCCCTCGCTACTCCACAAAATTGCCTACTTTTCAGTCAGAGCCCTTGTTCTTAGCACTGGTGGCAGAGCAGAGTGTCATGCGAATTTCCTTCCCTTTTTAATAATTGATGGGATTCCAGAAAGCTGACTAAGTCAGTCTTGTGCAATAGCAACATGAAATGCAAGACTCAAGTTCTGTGGTTGACTAGGCACAATCAAGCCTGAATTGTTTCCAGTAGTGTTTTAAAAAAAATACAAGACACCAAACAATGGCCACATGGTACCAGAAAAGTACTGCAGTAATATCTATTATTTAAAAGACAATCAAATTTAGCTAGTTAGAACGTGACTAAACTAGTCACAAAGGTAGCACTGTATTCAATGTATTGTTTTTAACAATAGCCCAGAATAAACAAGCATTTTTAGGACCTTACATTAATGTATTCTAAGGGACAGCAAATATCAGTGCATTTAAATTCAGTATTTTCTAACTTACATAAGTTAACACATAGATGAAACATGGTTCTTTAGCTAAAGTGAGTATTTTGCTTAGGTTTTCATATATTATTCAATTTGCATAAAGAACAATAAAGAGGATAATGTAAGTCAGCAAAACTGGATAAAAATTGTTATAGCCTCAGAATTCACCCCCAAATAAAAATGGGGCTGCAAAATGAGTCATTTTTATTTTGAAGCATGTTACATTTGGATGATAAGTAGAAGCATGCTGGCAAGTAGTTTTTTTTTTTTTTTTTTAAACCAAAACCTTTCCTTATGCACCCAAACTGGCACTCTGTCACTCTTTAGTAGGCTTGTCACAAGCCCCTCCCAACTCTGCAATGATTTACATTCTCTTAATAAAAGCCCTGATTTTTCCACCTTTTTAAATAAACATACATCTTCAAGCTTCTCTAACCTTCCCAAGTTTGTGTCTATCTTTCTCCGATTGTAAACCTAAGCAAAATCCTTTGTACCATTGCAATCGTAATTTCACCATTTATAAAACACACCAGTAGGCCTGGAGGTTTCTATAGCACTACTTAAAAACAAACCTTCCAGCCATCCTCTCTTACAAAGTCACCTCCCACTAACTACAACCTCAGAGAGATCACAAGAGCTGCTGTCTCCCAGTAGCTTTGTCAGAACTACATCCAAATGATTGCTATAGCAATATCAACAACAAAGACCAAGCAATGCCAAGGTGTGCAGCTAAGTGCTTAGGCCTCATCTCTACAAATAAGAAAAGTACTCTATGAGCAAGTATATGTGTGCGTACCACCAGCACCACAAAAACCTAGAAAAACACAAGAAGGTCACAAATGAACTGGTAACACTGAAAATATTCTTCACCTGCCGATTTGCCATTAGATTAGGACTATGAGTTATTAGTATAGAGTTTTAACTTCTCTTCGGATCTTTGTTTTCCTAAGCATTTTCCAAAAAGGCTAATTATGAAGGATGCTATTTTGCTCATACCTGAAGATGAACACAATGGTGGTAAATTATCAACTACATAAGACAACCTAATCGCAAATGTATGTTAACATTTAGGATCCTGCAAAGACTTAGTGAGAAAAAGAACTGAGCGCTATTACCTTGTGCTCATTCTGCGCTGGTAATTACAGGTGGATCTGCTGTCTATGGAGGGGTGCAACATGAAAACATATGGTTATACAAAAGTATTATCATATTAAAAACCTGTAACTGTGTGAAAACACAACCTGGATCCTATATGGCTTGTGGTTATTTATTTATTTTTTTTTAATTTTTGAAGTTGCCTGATAAGCAACACAAAATTGTATCTTATGCTGTTACTTTGCATATTGCTGCTGAAAGTTCCCTGTAATTTTAATTTCATAATTGTATTTTTTCTTTTAAGAGGAATGTTAAGAATAAGAGGCACCTGACATATCTTTGAAGTAAACACATTTATGACTATATATATTTTTTGCATGGTTACCTCATGGTCTTTGCAGTACTTTCTTTATAATCAAGACCATATCAAAGAGGTTTCTCGCAGAGTATCTGCAAAGATTATTCTTAATCTCTATGTATCTCTCAAGACATACATAATTTACAGATAGACAGACAGACAGACAGACAGATTGATAGATCCAAACAAAGCACATACAGATGAAACTGAGTGCAATATAAACTTTACTTTGCCAATGGAAACCCACCCATAACTCGTAAATTTACCTCTCAATGAGTATACCATATTATTATTCAGTATTAAGCATTTCCATTTAAATAAATGTAGATACTAATATTTCTAATCAAATATTCACTTAACTCCTACAACAAAGTTTATGTATCATAAATGAATTTATAATCTTTTGACTGTAGTAGACCTTTGGTGTTCCTTTACTTCTAACGGGTGCTGATAATCTCTGCAAGCAATCAGTATACTCAAGGATCTAGACTAGACTACCTCAATGAAATCCATCAAAACTGGGGTATTAACATTCTCATCTTTGATAAGGCCTTGTAACATATAGAAATATATGTATGAACATGCACAAAGAATTTAAGCTTTCATATTTATCTGTCTAAGCACAAATAAACCTGGAGACTAAAACCCTATATGAACAGTACACTATGAAATAATCCATTATTCATGATTGTCTTCTGAGGTCACAACATGTATTAATAATCAGTATCCTCATCTGAACTGACAGAGGCATGTTATTGCATGTCAACTATCACATTACCCACCATTCCCAAATGGTCTTTTCTTTGATTAATTTTCTTTAATAAATTACTTGTTGAATTAAAACAAAGGCAAAAAAAGAAAACCAAGCACTATACTGGCAAAAAAAAGAGAAAACATTAAGGGAGATTTTATTCTATGCAATTTAATTATTGTTAAAACCTATAGTAGGTCTAGAGGACACACTGGAGCTTTACTGTTTTACTCTGACTACCAGATCGGCAGAACATGCACTCCAAAGTCTAATTTTCTTGACTCAACAGTGGTTTTCTCATCTTGATTGTTTGTGTTCTGGTAATTAAGCAAGACCTAATCTGTTCATCAATAGAAGATTGTATGGAACAACATACTTCTTGATTTTTCATGTAAAAATATTCTGCCTAAACATTTTAAGAACGGGAATTCGGTAAACTACAGTGGGACACGCAAAGGAATATTTTTAATAATATACTGCACATCTGCAATGTAATTTTTCTACATTTTATAAGAAACAAAAGGACAAGAGAAAGACCAGTGCATGTGATTTGAAGAAATTATAACACTGCCATTTCAAAAGATCAATATTATAAAACGCATCACCATTTATTTATTTATTTTTTTAATCTTTTCATGTTCAATTACATTTGTAATTGAATTTGTAATCAGTAATTGCAGTCTTCCACTCAATACTATAATTAAACACGGAAATACCCAAAACTACATATTATGGAAGTTTGGTTTCCTTAATTTTTAACCCATTCAAAAACATTTTTAACCAGAAATGAAAGAGCGAACAGTAAAAAGAAGAACGGAGTAAAAAAGAAAAAGTTGGGAAACGAGTAATTTTAAGTTTGCATTGAAAGAAAGCAGGCAGGTATAAATAAATATATATATACATACACATATACACACACATATATATAAATATACATATAACCATTATATCTATATACGAGCTGCGATCCAAAAGTTCCGGGAATGTATTTATTTAAAAGCATACACACCAAATAACAATTAATGGTGAACAGTTCCTTCAAAATAGTCACCCGCGGAGTTGATACACCAATCCCAGCGAGATTTTAACCTTTCGAAGCATCTCTGGAAGTCGTTTTTTGTCAGTGTGTTCAAGACGTCGGTTGTTACAGCTTGGATCGCCACCACCGTCTCAAATCTGCGTCCCTTGAGCCTCATCTTCATCTTAGGAAATAAAAAAAAAAGACGGCGCTAACTCAGGGGAGTACGGAGGGTGGGGAATGGCAGTAAACTTTGTAGAAGCCAAAAATTCGCACACAATCAGAGATTTGTGAGCTGGTGCATTGTCGCGATGCAAAAGAAATGACTTGTTAGTCCACATCTGAGGACGTGTTCGGCGAATTCAATTTCGCAAACGCCTTAGAACATCCATGTAGAATGCTCCATTCACCGTCTGTCCTTGTGGCACAAATTCCTTGTGGATGATGCCCTTCACATCAAAGAAGCAAATGAGCATTGACTTGGTGTTGCTGTGAACTTGTCAAGCTTTTTTGGGTCTTTCAAATCACTCATTTTCACGAACAACCCTTCACAGACACAACCGAAGTTTAAACGAGAACTGCGACTTGAAAAACAACTGCGCTGACGTTATAACACGTGATAACAACTCTCAAGGACAACTTGAACTTCTATCTAGCGGCAATTGATATAACCAAACCCTTCTGGCTGCAGAATAAATGCATCCCGGGAACTTTTGGATCGCACCTCGAATAGATAGATAGATAGATAGATAGATAGGGTGGTCCAGATCTGATTATGCAGATTCAGATCATCTGGATGACTTATTTATGCGGGGACGATTCTGGCACAAATACGATTCTTCATGTCGTCAATAAGCACACTTCTCGATGGTCCGGTATTTATCGGGTGATTTTTTTATGTAATAAACTTAATAAGTTATAGCGTAATGAAAACTGCATAATTAGATGTGGATCACCATATATTATATTATATACACACACACATATATATATATATATACACATACATACATAC
>JANRMT010062794.1:800217-814267 GCA_026402145.1 Polypterus bichir lapradei
TCATTCAATGTGTTTTCTGTATTTTCATGACTGAAGGCATCAAAACTATGAATGAACACATGTGGAGTTATGTACTTAACAAAAAAAGGTGAAATAACTGAAATCCTGAGTGAAGATGAACACCACTTTCATGAATGAAAAATGCTGACTGTTTATACTCTGTCACTTGAAATATGTGTATATAATTCAGCTATACAGTGCTAAGTGGTGCATCACTAGGAAATAATTGCGTGACAAAGATGACAATTATGTACCTTTCAAATTTTTAATTTGTGAAATATATTAAAATTTACACTGCCCCAGTTAATGCAAGAACCCAATATGTTTTACAGTCCCAGGAAGCATACAATGAAACATAGATGTAAGTAAAAGAAAGGGACTGGGTGTAATATGTTTAATTAATCACAAGTGAAGTCACCTATGGTTCCCCTGTGGTAAATTACCAAAACCACACTGTGACACTTAACGAGTATTGCATTCTCTTTAATTACAGCTATATTACATTGTATAGAATGCCTGTCCATTTCATTGGTAACAACAGTATCTGTTCTACCAAAATTAAGTTGTCCCTGATAATGAGGTGTAAATGCAGCCAGATTAAATGGGAAGGAAAAAAGTTGAACATCACAAAGTTACATCTAGAAAAACATAAAACTACGTGGACAGAATTGTAATTTTCAGTATTATTTTGAATATGTAAACAGTACACCATTAAATCAATATTTTGCCACATAACACTTTCAAAAATAGCCCAATTTAGTGGGAAAACTACACATCTGTTATGATATTTATTTCTATTAATTTTATCTCCGGTTGGCATGGTGCCACAGTTATTAGCATTGCTGCTATACAGCTCAGATCGAATTTTTGGCCACAATAATCAGTCCAGCATAATTGGCAGATGTTTACCTGATCATCAGGGCCACTTAAAAGGCCATTGCACTATTATAATACACTCAAAACTAGGTTCAGTGCATACTTTCCCATTGACTTCAATCCATTTTGTTGAGTTAAGTGAAATTCCTGAATATTTCCACTAATTGGCTGAACTCAAGGTAAAGCAAATTTAGTTGGGCTATACATAAAATTATGCCACATTCTGGTAAATTCATAGCCTTAGTTGTGTTGAAAGTTTGGGGATTTAAAATTTTATTTTATATTTAGTCATGGTTTTCCATTCACTGGAGTCTAATCAAATGAATAAAAAAAAGAAAATAAGGAAAGAAAAAGAAAAATATAGAAGTTGAAATAACCACTCTCTGGGTAATTTTGAAATGACAAACTAATCTGTAACTGAAGTCACACAAAATGTTTCTCTGTTTTAGCTCTCTAATGCTTTTCAAACACTTTTATTTTTTAATTTGAAATTTCAAAAAGAAGTATTGCGTGCTCTCTTTGAAATATTCCAAATCGATTATTCCCAACAAATTAAAATAAAAAAAGTGTGTCAAGTTGCATCAACAAACAGACATGACAATGACAGAATGTGCTTTTTGCATTTTGTGCGAATGCACACAAAAATGGTGGCAATGCAATGCAATATATTTATTTACTGCCTGCTGAACTCCATTCTAGGTTCATTTTTATGGGCTCAATTTTGACCTCATTAGCAGACTGTACCACACCTGAACAGTCAGAAGAAAAACAAATTATTTTCATTCCATGCCTGAAGTATACCTCTGCTGTATTGTACTGGTTTGACAGTTTTTCTTAAAAGTGTACATGTGACGATGTGGGTTCTGGCTCCACGCTCCCATTGCTGTTTAGGAAGCCCTTGAACCCTACACCGTTGATAATGTCACCGAGTGAGCTAGACAGTGAGACAACAAACAATTGCGCAAGGGGATGGTTAAAAAAAAATGCATAGTGCTTTTATTAAAAACAGTCCATCAAAACAAAAACAGTATTCACGTAAATAAAGTGCAGTGCTTTCCAAAATCTTCATTAAATAAATAATCCATTAAGAAACGTGGAGGTTAAAACCAATAAATAGAAAAAAAACAATCCTTAAAACCAGAGGTTAAAATGTTTCTTAGGAAGCAGTCTTTAAAAACAAATGACAAACCCGGTGCTTCTTTTAACTTGTGACTCCCCTACTTCTTCCTGTCCAGGCTTCGCAACAGGGGAGCCACTCTCTCTCTCTGCAGCTGCCCTTTTCCCTTCACTCACACGAGACTGGAGACCTCCCGATCCCTGGCTTCGGTCTGGCACTCATCCCAGTCCCCGAGACTTGGTTTCCACCAACGGCCAGGACCACACATTGGGGACTCCACCACCAAGCCTCCCGACTTCCGCTGCCTTTCCGCGGCCTTCTGTGGCTCGTCGCCTTCCCCTGGTCACTCCCGCTACCTGCTCACTCAGCGGGAGCAACATCAATCCAAACGCCTGGGTGTAGGCCCAACACCCAGCTTCCTCGCAGCTGCCCGCGAGAGCTCATTCGCGCACTCACCACACGCTCCAGGTGTCTGTCTCTCTCTTGCACTGCCTGCTTTCTCGCTCCCTATAACCTCCATCCTCTTGCAAATTAGCCACGGGAGCAATCACGGATGTGGGCAATCCCTCACCTGTGCACTTGGTGAGAAATGCCCACACTGCGGATTGTCCCGCGGCTTGCTATGGCCCAACGCCCCCTCGCTAAACCGCCGCGAGAGCGGTGATTATTTAAAAAATTGCCTTTACTAAGCAAGCTGTGGACCCGCTATACCACAGTACAGCCTAGCACTTTGTAAGAGATTTATTTAATATCCATCCATTTTCAGCTTTGATTAATTCAAGGTCTAGGTGAACTATAAATGTGGAAAAAGGAAATATATATAGACAAATATGTCTCTATAATTACAATGAGAGATAAGTCAGTCCTCAAACTTGTTCAAGGCTATACTAAGAATCACTGTTTGAATCTGAATATGCTTAAAACAATTATATATTGAAATAACAAGGACTGAAACATACAGAAAATCATTTGTATCTCAGGCTGTCAATACAGACACCATTAGAAACAAAGAAATAATACAAATATTAATTAATAAATAAATAATGTCAGCTCAAGTACATTTTACTTTAACTGAAAGCTTACAAAGAGAAGATAACTTTTGTTTAGTCCTAAATGTTATTCCTTGATGAGCTATGCCTGTGTAGAACACTCAAATGACATTCCACACTGCATATTATCAATTTATCTTCTACTAGCATTTCTTTTTCAGTTTTTTATTTTTCTAAAGACTGATGGAAAAAAACAAAGTTGATTAATGACTCTACTTAATTTGCTTCAGCAATCATGAGCAATTTCACATGGTTTTTAATGTGCATGACAATAACAAAGATGGTACAAACTTTTTACAAATTCTACTGTCTCTGATTAAATCAGTTTATGGGTGCAGAGAATCCCATTTTTATGCAGGTCTGTGTTTTAGAATGTCACAGTCATTTGAAAGCTACAGTTTTCACATGCACAGGTCACCTATACTCCATGCTTTGCAGACAAAAATAATGCATAAAAGGTATAATAATAATAATAAAAGTACAACACACACACAGTACACACTTACATGTAACACCCAGAATATTAAACAATTGTTAGAATCTATTCATATACACTGCTCAATTAAGCTTCAGGGGTATCAATCTGTCCATTTAGGAAGCATAAGTGATTGTGAATCAACTTCACCTGCTTAGGTGCAAATGAAAGTTACAACAGGTGCACTGGAGAGGCAACAGCAAGACAACCCCCAAAAAGGGAATGGTTTTGCAGGTGGTGGACACAGACAATTGCTCTGTCCCTACCCTTCCTGACCAATTCTTTACTAGTTTTGCTAATGTCCTTGTCACTCCAGATAGCATGAGGCGGTACTTGCAGCCAATTCAGGGTGCTCAGGTAGTCCAGCTGCTCCAGGATGGCACATCCATATGTGCTTTTGCAATGTTTGCGTGGAAGAGCAACAAAAAAGAGATGGGCCATCACACCAGGAGAGTTGGGCAGGGTAGTAGATGGGTATCAACCCAGCAACCAGACTGGTATCTGCTCCACTGTTTCAGGAGAAAAAAAAGGAGTACTACCAAAGCCCTACAAAATGACCTCCAGCTGGCTATACACACTACCGAGTCACATTATGAGTTGCTGTGAAGAAATTCACGCAAGCTGGATCAGCCTGTGATTTGAATTTTTGATTTTCGATGCAATGTTGAATCCAGCTCTCAATGGATGATTTTGGTTTCCATTGACTGCAGTTACAACATTTTGTTCTCAACGAATTACAAAGTATTCTTCAGTAAAGATTTTGTATTTGAATATTAACTTCATTTAGATCCCTTAAGTGTTCCCTTAATTTTTACTGAGGATTATTCAAATCTTAATTTTTGCTACTTTTACAGGCCTAATGGCTTCAAAGTATTTGGCAACATGACAAACTTTAGAAATAACATCAAAATCTATAAAATCAAAAGGTAGCATAATATAATAATATATAGGGTGGTCCAGATCTAATTATGCAATTTTCATTACGCTATAACTTGTTAAGTTTATTATATAGAAAATCACCCAAAAAATCCCAGGCCATAGAGAAGTGTGCAAACTGACGACATGAAGAATCGTCTTCATGCCAAACTGGAATTGTCCCCGCATAAATCAAAGTCATCCAGACAATCTGGATCTGCATAATTAGATCTGGACCACCCCGTATTATTAATTTTATAAAAGTCTCCAATATAGTTTACTTGGGCTGTGTGAAATGCAGAGGGTAAAATATTTTGGTTAAACAGGAAAAGCAAACATTAAATGAAACAGACAGAATAACTGCTGGAAATACCCAAGCAAACTCAAAATGATAAATACACAATGTTTAAATAGGTTACCTCTGTTCTATTTAATAAATTACTTGTTTATTATTTGATTAATATACGACAATCATTTCTGTTAGTATTATTATTTATTTTTTGTCTAATTAGGTTTTCCCTGTCAAATTTATTTACTTATTTTGTTTTAATGCTTTTTTTTATTGTTATACTATGATCATTGTATTTTACCTAAAAAAAGAAGGCTGGGAAGTGATTTCAGGTGAATGTCACAAATAATCATTTATTAAGTTATGACAGTAACTGTTCTCAAATTTATAAGTGTATTTTTCAATATTTACATATTCTATAACTAATTTTATCTACTATGGCAGAAAGTCAACTTTTTTTTACTTTTTTAGTTCTGGGTGGTTCATTGAGTGAGTTTCTTTGGAGACATTTCGGAGTACTATTTTGTTCATTGTATTTACTGCTTTTTGTTGACTTTTTGCTTCTATTCATTGGAATTAGTTTCCAACCAAAGACGTACATGTCAAGTTAAATATGAGTGATTGCAGTTAAGAGACCCTGCAATTGACTGGCTTTACAATTCGGTTTGATTCTTGCCAAAAGGAGCTCTCGTTCTCCAAGAACTATAATATAGTTTCGCAATAAAGATGAATGGATGTAACTCACAATCAGCATCTACTTAAATATTTAACCTACTAAAGTGCAGCTGTTTGGATCCTGACTATATCAGATGAGGTGTGTATTCCATCAGGTTTAGTAAACAGGACAAATAAAAGTGGCATAATCTCCAAAGCAGTTTAATAAGACAAGAATGCAAGTTAGTATGGAACAGAAAATATTTTAAATGCTTTTAAGGTGTCTTAATGAATTCCATAGGAAGATGGATTCTGACTGCTCGATTATGTAAATCAAATATCCTTTTCCTTGAAAAAAAAATTCTTGTATGTCCAATACGGAGGTAAATATTCACACTTTAAAACTGGATACTGACATCTAATATATACACAATTAGCCCCGAGTAGAAATATTAAAAAAATAATAATAATTAAAAACACACACAGACATACACACTCAAATGTCAAGGTTAAGTTCTACTCAAAGAAGTGCCTGTTTGTATGGAACGTCTATATTTTTTTTTTTAAACTCTCCAAGCCAAATAGCCACCTTGATTAAATGATAAAATGATAACTGTCTGTGTGCCCATCCATTTGCTATGTCTCTGTCATTATAAAATATTATGCATCACAAACATTAACACTGCTTTCACAAATCCCATAACAAAATGTACATAACAGAGACATATTAATTGAATGGCACACCGCAACCATTAACACAGAGGCCAATGTTGAAACCCATCTTAGATGGGTAGCACAGCTAGTGCCATATAAAAAGGTACTGGCAAAATACTTATAATCCTGTTCAATAACAGAATTCAGCATTGCAAAAATATGTTATGCAGTCAGGTCAAATATCTGTTTAATGCAGAATTAATATGAACCTTGAGATACTATAATTAAACAACGCTTTAAACTGTACTCTGGTCCAATAGGGGATTGCATGTTTGCTTCTAGCACTTTTTTCCCTTTCTAAAGTTTTATCTCTTGGAGAACCTTATTTAGCAACTGCACCTCCAAGGCATTTGCAGGACTCGGCACAGGTATGCAAACATATTCCTACTGTGTGTTTAGTCTGTGAAATGTTGGTTTGGGGCCAACATTTTTCCCTCTGGGCATTTTATTTAGTAACCGCACCAGCACTTTATTCCACCTAGGGTCAGTGCCAGGTAACCCTGCTAGTTTTAAAAATAACTGTACTTTTTATCATTGAGAATAATATATCATGAATCTGTGTTTTGCTTCTACTTACAAGAAGGGAACAGATAGGTCAGTGGAATAAAGCCAAGTTATTCTTTGCACAACCTTAATATTAAAAAGCAAACTGGGCCAAAGATGGAATTGGCTATGCCACATTTAACTTTCAGCTCCATTTAAATGTAGAAATACTTTTTATTATGATGCAGAACAATGGGGTTTATAGTATAAAGGCATGTCTAACAGCTACCAATATTTACATACAGCACAACATACAAACTACTTAAATATTAGTACGGTATACCTATAATATACCACTCATGCTTTCCTAAGCTAAAGGGCCTATCATTCAAGGTTGTTTGCAACTTCTTATCTTTCATTGCATTTGAAATTAAGCTTGCAGTTGCTACCCTCTAAAGAGAAGAAATTCAACCTTCTGAAGGTCTGTAAAGGTCATTGTAAAACTTTTAAATTTTAAGAGCTTCGCACTACATGGAGGAGTTTATAGACAACAGTGATTACTCTATGTAGGCCCGCTTGGAGCAGACTTTTATAAAAATATCTTAATTAAAAGTTGATTATGTGCTAAATGTTACAGTTGTACATGTTTTATCTTCTGAGGTAAAAATGTTTTGTTTTTTATAAATCAATATGAATACTCTTTATCATTTGTTTTTTTTTTGGTCTTTATTTCAAACAAACTTTAGGATGAACAATAACACAAGTGAAAATATGACCAAAAATGAATTCTTGTCTCAAATTCAAATAAAGTAAAATTCCTACGTTATAAATAATTCATAGCATATTTAAGTGAAATATTTTCTTAACAGCAAGAACTGGTTTACTATTAAGAATGCAAAAACGTGTAGCCAACATAGATATCTAGGAATAGTCTGAGAATTCTGACTTGGGCAAATCTTCTTTTCAGACTTTAACATGTTTCATTGCTCTTGTTTGACATTGTCAAATAAACATGTTATTTGAACACATTATTGTTTCTGATTTATCTTTTAAAATATTTCAATTTTCTTTTAAACCGAAAAAGACTTTGATTGGGAATTTTACTGAACAACTTTTAGCTATGATAACATAAGTGTAATCACAGTAAACATTATGATTAACATTTTTTTTTTTATCTGACAACACTAATCAAAAATGTGATGAGATGTCTAGTTGGTGATAAGTTGCCATGGAGGAAAGGGTGGAATAGGGTATGGAACCTGGTGAAGCCCTAGGATGGACAGAAAATCCCTCAGTGGCTGGAAAAAGGATATTGGCAGGTTGTGGTAACTATAACCAGTGCAGTAAGGGCTCTGAAAACAAAATGCCTAAAGGCACCAGGTAAAGACTTGACACAACCAAAATAAAGTAATAGGACTGAATACCTGCAAATCAACAATCCTGAATCATATGGCCCTTTTAAGTATGACAGTGGGGGTGCGACAGTATTAAGGTTCATGACAGGAGGGCAGTCATTGCACCTTGTTGACCCTTTCAGAGATGCAGTCTGATTCAATACTATACATAAGATACTATACATACTACATATTTCCTTCAAGTTAAACATCAGTCTTTAACATTGACAGCGCATAGGACACAAAAGGAGTTTTTTAGATTTCAGCTAAATATTATGTTGAAGTTGTGTATTTTTTTTTTACCCATATTAAATTCAATGAGTTTTGGTCAATGAATTACACAATAGATGGTTCCAATAAGGCTAGAAAATTAAATTAATAAAAATTAAAACAGCAAGATGCCTCCTGCAAATTGTCATTAAAATCTAAAAATTATAATAAGAACAGTTAAAATAGACCCTGTGAACTTTGCTGCTGGAAGCTTTATCACTGATTTTTAGTATGTACAAATCCTTCAGTCTGCACCTGAAAATACTCTAAACTGAAGGTCTTTCACTTTGTGTTTGTTTAACTTTCTTTATTTCTGTGATTTTTAACTGTAGGAAGGTGGAAAAAGTACAGCTAATGAGTAACTTTAAAAAAAAAAAAAAAAAAAAAAGTACCACCCACCTTGAAATCTTTGCATTCCTTTACCTTATTGCCATCTTGAAAATGTATTTGAGGTGCTTGGTTTGATGTACCAAGCACAAAATAAAGACATACGAGTACAATAATCAGGTAATTTTTACTGTACCAGTTAAAGATAGCTATGGATAGTTAATGAATATATTGCTAGCCAATAAAAGAATCTGGGTCCCATATCAAACCTCACCATTCAAAGCTGTCAGAAAACACTGTACTTACTATTCTTATGATTATACACTAATATGCTGTTATTTATTGTTCTGTTAGATTTTATTGTATCTTTGTTATATTTTATGCTAAATTATATCAATGCTTTTCTCTGTAAAGTGTAGGATGATACTGTTTCCTGTGAAAGATAATAATATTAGTTCATTATGTGTTAATTTAATGCACAAAGGTCAACAAAGGGACATGTAATCAAATATACTAACTCAATCATGGGATTTATTGAAATGCAAAATGATCAGTAGTCATGTTAACGTATATCTTCCATATTCAATCAGTGACATTGAAATGTTTTACACTGGCTTAATATACATTTGGCAACATACTTTTCTCTCTCTAATACTTTTATAATGCAACACACCATTATTTCATCATTGCTACAAAAATCAAACTAAATGTACCCTTTTAAATACAAGATACAAAACTCATTTGTAAGCTGATCACGATTTACAGGACCACAACACTAAAAATGTCCAAGTGGATATGTGTTTTGGTTACAATAAGTAAATAACTTGGTTATGGATATTACCAAGTGAAAATGAAATTTACATCTGAAACATTTTTTAAATATGTGCTAAGAAATTGATAATGTATTCTACAGTGTAAAATCCATCTTTAAAAGCGGGTGATATTACAAATGTCATATTTATCACCTGTTTAAAATGGTAAAAAAAAAATGTAAGTGCATTATCTGTGTTTTTAACCAGATAGTTTGTTATGCCACCTACTTGTCCACAGAATAAACTAATACCCTGACAATACACATGTGGCAACTTGAAATTGAGAGTAGAAAAGTCAAGGTCAACCAAGGAATATATCCACATCTCCTGTACTACTGCATGAGCACATACTTGGCAAGGAATGTCACTTGCCAATACCTCATAATGTTGTCACATTCCAAAGAACCTAAGCGCACAGCTGCCTCTCATTCATGAAACAGGTCTCTACAAGATACCACCTATATCATCGAATGTAAACCAAAAACATCCTTTAATTTCAAAAAAGATTCACTCATAATTGAATAGTGACTAAAATATAAACTGTGGTATAGGCGGAGTGGTGGCTCTGAGGCTAGGGATCTGCACTGGCAATTGGAAGGTTGCCGGTTCGAATCCCATAAATGCCAAAATGGGACTCTGCTCTGTTGGGCCCTTGAACAAGGCCCTTAACTTTCAATTGCTGAGTGCTTTGAGTAGTGAGAAAAGAGCTATATAAATGCAAATAATAATTATTATTATTATTATAGCAAGCTGGATCGGGTAAAAATGACAAATATAAGCATCATAACCCAGTCACTTCCATTTGCTAAGATATAAAATACAAATGATGCATCAAAGAGACAGATTCTAATGCCAGACAAAGTATCTGAACAATTTTTTTATTAAATATAATAATATTACATAAATTAATATTTGCCAGGCTGAAGGCAAGAAACCATAAGACACACATAAACAGCAGAGCATTAATATCCATTCCACTCACACATGAAAAACCTACAGTGCACTACTAACTTTGTGAGTCATTGCATTAACACAATGAGTAAAAACAAATAAATAAATAAAACAAGCTGTGTCTGGAACAGTAAAAAATAATCCATTGCTCCACAAAATGCTTAGGAATATGTTGCTTCTATCTGACCACTATGCACCTAAATAACTGCCAGCTATCCGCCTACTCAGCAAGCCTGGCACATTTGGTGCCTCTGCTAAATATGATCCATGTACAATTCTTGTACAGTGAACATAACTGATAAACTTAGCATTATGTATATTAGGCGTTAACAAAATGGCACATTTACTTTGCTGAAGCTTTGTTTAAATAGCAAGACAAGCATTTATCACAAAGACATGAACATTGTACATACTAATAAATAATGAAATAGTCACAAATTCAGAGCAAATCTCCAGATGTAATAAAAAGTGCCTTCCTCCCAGTGTGAGAAAATGAAACCAACCAATGCATTTAATTTTATATATCGTCTGCAAGTCCGTTTTACCACTGAATGGAATATACCTGCTTTCAGTCATGCTTTTATGTGTTCAGCTGCTCCTTACCGAGTGCGTGTTGATATTCCTGAGGGGTGGCAGTGAGATGGGGGATGGAGGGTCAGTCTGAGTGGTGGCCAGGAGATCCCCCGCACCAACCCCAGGGGAAGACTGTAGTGGGCGGGGCTCCTCTCCAGCTGTGAAAAGACAGAGGGAGAAAAAAAGAGAGAGGAATTAGCATCTTATTCCAAACAAAAATCTCCTAGTACAGAAATTGTTGCAAGCTCTGAGTGAAGTGACAAAAACATACAGAACAGTTTTAATTATATAAGACATAAATAATTATTCATGCCATGCGCTGCCCATTATCACTGTCTATAACACTTTGTTTTACAACAACACAAATATTTTACTGTTTGTTTTTTTAATATAACTTGATTTCTTTTTCACATCAATTTTGATACATTCTTTGGAAACAGCTTATAAACAAAATTTACAGTGTAAGGAGCTATACTAAGGTAGCCCAAAGTACTATCCACAGAACCTAAAACTGAAAATGAAAAACGATAAGGGATCCCCACTTCTATTTGAGAAAGAGTGAAAAAAAACAAACTTTTAAAAAATGTGGTCTCCAAATTAAACAAGTCAAATTGTAAGACATAATTCTATAAAGGAAACCATACAAAAATAACTAGCTTAACTGTGTTGAGTAAACGTAACATCAATCAAAAACTATAAAGTTCACAATAACCATGAAAAACAATATAACATGGTAAGGTAATAAAATCCAGCGATTAAAATAACACTGCAGTGGAGTTATCACCCACTTGAAAGAAACAGATCTGAGCATTTAGGCAATGTAAATGCACTATATATAGAGTTATTTACAGTAAGTCATCTTTACACGTCTCTTCATGGTGTCATTAACAAAAAGATTCTCACTGAAAATGGCTAGGAAAACAGTTATAACAGAATTAATGCACTTAAATGATTATTTACACATATTAATACACACAAATGATTTATATGTATATCTGTATAGGGTTCTATATTAGATATATTAAAAAATGCACATACAGCACATATGCATATCAATATACATATATTGTACATAAAACAAACACATTCTTTTTAGTTATTTTTCTAAATTGGGCTACCACAGACTCATTTGCAGCATACGATTAATCTGATAACACAACAGAAAAAATGTAATAATCTAATATTGATTTTCCGGTATGGTTATGTAAATGCATGGGCTAAAAATTGACAAAAAAGAAAAAAAATGTTCAAAACGAAAAAGTGAACATGAGAATCGAACGTCCCCCAAAATAAAGAATATTTTTTTGCTCAGATGTCAATCAATCCCCTAAGAATAAATCATTGCACCAATAGACCGTCTGATTGAAAAAACGCCACAAATTTAATACTACTAATGTGTATAAGCACACAGGCAACGAAGAGACTGGGATGCTAGAAATTCATATTATAAAAATATTAGTTCGTATGCTGAAAATACGGTGTAACTAAGATATACACTTGCAACAAGTAACACGATTAATCAAGTAATCCAAAAAATACAAATTCTAACAGCGCAAACTTGACATTTTCGGAAAACCAATTAAAATTGTAATTATGATGACCACTACAATCACTAGAAAGCGGCCAGTGAATCACTGGTCGCCGCTAAGGCGAAATCTTTCAAAAACGATATGCTTACATAAAACAGTGACGGCGAATAAAAGTACATCATCTGCAGCTTGAGTAAAATACAAAAGTGGTGAGACAAAAGCCCGATATCAGTATTGCATAAAAGAAATTTGCCAATATAACAAAAAGTGAAAAGCATCAGAAGACGATGCCGAATGTGACAGCAACGCTTGTTCCACACCAGATGACACCTACCTCGCAAATAAAAATGCAAATTGATCAACAAAAGCTGGCCGAGCTGCCATGGCTGCACAAAACAAAGGTGAGTGAACAATTCATTCACCCCCACCCCCCTTGCGATTAGCGCACCTCAGAGAAATGTTCCATATATGCGTGGCTCCTCGCGGCCAGCCGTGCGCGAGTGTGCGAGTGACACCCTGGTGGCTCGAAGCTTTATCACTCTGATTGCTATTTGTGGACCTCACACCCTCCTGGGACACAGTGAGCAGAAAGACCCCTCCCCTGCTCTGTGAAATCAACTCTCTCGGCTGTCTCTGCAACCAGATGATTTGTAAGATAAATGTTAAAAAGGAGGAGCAAGGGGGATGGGGAGATCCACACAAAACACCTCTCGAAATTATCTCCTGAGCAAGCTCCATCGGTTCTGTAGCGCCCTGATGTGGCGTGACACAGGTAGCACATTGCATTCTCGTTTTAAAGAGGGAGGCAGAAATCGCGCACACACCGTTGACTTGCTTTACGTGACGTTACGTCACTCCTTTCAATCCCCCCCATGGTCCCCTGCAAAAGTTTGCAGCGTACAGTTCAAGTCGTACACTGTCACTACTCAAAAACGTAATAGTACACGCCTTGCCGAGCAGAAGCAGTCGTTCTTAGCGGCGAACAAGGATGCAGAGTGCCTACGGGGACATGTTCCTCCTTACCAGTCGGGTAGACGGTAGCAGCGGCGGCGCCGAGTTTCTTAGTTAACATGGCCGCTTAGACAGAGAGAGAACCCCCACGCTCAGTCACGCTTCAGGATATCTCCACCTTTCTCCACTCGCTCACTCCAGTCAGCCACATTTAGGCAGGCATCCTCCGGGCAAAGAAGTGCATTGGATCGCGAGGTCATCACCATGGCCCGCGAATGAAGAACGCCGATGGCGATCCCTCCTTCGTTGCTTCGTTTTTCCTCGATTTAAGAAGGTTACTACGCATAATCTCTCGGGCTCTGTAATCTCTGCGTGCTTCAAATGCCGCTCATCCGGTTGCTAAGCGAAACCAAACTCGACGCGCCCCGCACATGCGCGTCTGCCACTCCTTGCTGACCGCGAAGGGCAGAGGAAAGGAGACGATAAACTGTTTGGAAAATCGTGAATGTTTGTCTGGATTTGTACCTGCCTTAAAGCAATACGAGTTTATCTCAGCCCTCATCGAAAATTGACGTGAAATGTGTAATGCATTTCCCGAGGGGAGGTAAAACAAAACTGAGGATTATTTTTAAAAGATGAATACACACATAAACACAGTATATATATATATA
>JANRMT010062794.1:829267-852552 GCA_026402145.1 Polypterus bichir lapradei
GAGACCTGACACACTGCATGCACGGGTTTTTTTTTAACACTGTCTTCCTTTAGCGGGACATTCACTTTTTCCACCGTGTGCTTTGTTTCTGCAGTAGCTGTACTTATTACATACTTATCTTGTATTTATCAGACGCTTCATATTTTTTTGCTGCCTTTTCAATTGTGTAATTCGGTTTTTGTTCAGCGCTCTTCGGAACTGTTGCATTTTGTCTGTGCACTGCGTCAGTTCACATGAGCCGCTCGGTGTACATGCATCGAAGTTTCCCAGCTGTGCTGTTGCCATGTCGTGCTATGTCCATGGCTGTATCTAATGCTACCGAAGTCCCGGTACTTAAAACTTTCTCTCGCAGTTTCGCTGAGTTTGTGCCAAACACCACCCTGACTATGTCATCTTCCTCTGCATAAGCACAGTCCTTCACCTTCATGAATATTTACCCGTGGCAGTTTGCTATTGGATTGCCGCTGACGGACGGCCTTATATGGGCAGGCACTAAATTACAAACGCCAGCGGCAGCCTGTCTATGAACTTAATTTAAAGTGTAGGTTTACACTGTGCTTTGTTTCCGAAGTAGCAGAACTCATGAATATGGTTGTATATATCACTCGCTCGCTTCTTATTGTTTCGCTGCCTTCTCAATTATATAATGCATGTTTTCTTCAGCGCTTTTTGGGGCTCTTCCTGGTTTTCTACGTACTGCGTGATTACGTGAGAGGCGTGATGATGTCAAACTCCGCCCCCACGGGTTTCAAGCTCATCTCCATTACAGTAAATGGAGAAAAACAGCTTCCAGTTATGACCATTACGCGTAGAATTTCGAAATGAAACCTGCCCAACTTTTGTAAGGAAGCTGTAAGGAATAAGCCTGCCAAATTTCAGCCTTCTACCTACACGGGAAGTTGGAGAATTAGTGATGAGTCAGTCAGTGAGTGAGTGAGTGAATGAGTGAGTGAGTGAGGGCTTTGCCTTTTATTAGTATAGATAGACAGATAGATATAGATATACTGTATATACTGTAGATAGATATGAGAACAACACTCATATCAATGACAAAACAATTACATTAACAATCATTTTTTTCCTTTTCTTTTTCATAACTTCTTTAACACACTACTTCTCCGCTGCGAAGCGCGGGTATTCTGTTAGTATATATATACAGGTGCTGGTCATAAAATTAGAATATCATGACAAAGTTGATTTATTTCAGTAATTCCATTCAAAAAGTGAAACTTGTATATTAGATTCATTCATTACACACAGACTGATGTATTTCAAATGTTTATTTCTTTTAATTTTGATGATTATAACTGACAACTAATGAAAGTCCCAAATTCAGTATCTTGGAAAATTAGAATATTGTGAAAAGGTTCAATATTGAAGACACCTGGTGCCACACTTTAATCAGCTAATTAACTCAAAACACCTGCAAAAGCCTTTAAATGGTCTTTCAGTCTAGTTCTGTAGGCTACACAATCATGAGGAAGACTGCTGACTTGACAGTTGTCCAAAAGACGACCATTGACACCTTGCACAAGGAGGGCAAGACACAAAAGGTTATTGCTAAAGAGGCTGGCTGTTAACAGAGCTCTGTGCCCAAGCACATTAATAGAGAGGTGAAGGGAAGGACAAGATGTGGTAGAAAAAAGTGTACAAGCAATAGGGATAACCACACCCTGTAGAGGATTGTTAAACAAAACCCATTCAAAACTGTGGGGGAGATTCACAAAGAGTGGACTGCAGCTGGAGTCAGTGCTTCAAGAACCACCACGCACAGACGTATGCAAGACATGGGCTTCAGCTGTCGCATTCCTTGTGCCAAGCCACTCTTGAACAAGAGACAGCGTCAGAAGCGTCTCGCCTGGGTTAAAGACAAAAAGGACTGGACTGCTGCTGAGTGGTCCAAAGTTATGTTCTCTGATGAAAGTAAATTTTGAATTTCCTTTGGAAATCAAGTCCCAGAGTCTGGAGGAAGAGAGGAGAGGCACAGAATCCATGTTGCTTGAGGTCCAGTGTAAAGTTTCCACAGTCAGTGATGGTTTAGGGTGCCATCTCATCTGCTGGTGTTAGTCCATTGTGTTTTCTGAGGTCCAAGGTCAACGCAGCCGTCTACCAGGAAGTTTTAGAGCACTTCATGCTTCCTGCTGCTGACGAACTTTATGGAGATGCAGATTTCATTTTCCAACCGGACCTGGCACCTGCACACAGTGCCAAAGCTACCAGTACCTGTTTAAGGACCATGGTATCCCTGTTCTTGATTGGCCAGCAAACTCGCCTGACCTTAACCCCAGAGAAAATCTATGGGGTATTGTGAAGAGGAAGATGCAATACGCAAGACCCAACAATTCAGAAGAGCTGAAGACCACTATCAGAGCAACATGGGATCTCATAACACCTGAGCAGTGCCACAGACTGATCGACTCCATGCCATGCCGCATTGCTGCAGTAATCCAGGCCAAAGAAGCCCCAACTAAATATTGAGTGCTGTACATGCTCATACTTTTTATGTTCATACCTTTCAGTTGGCCAACATTTCTAAAAATCCTTTTTTTGCATTGGTCTTAATTGATATTCTAATTTTCCGAGATACTGAATTTGGGACTTTCATTAGTTGTCAGTTATAATCATCAAAATTAAAAGAAATAAACATTTGAAATACATTAGTCTGTGTGTAATGAATGAATCTAATATACAAGTTTCACTTTTTCAATGGAATTACTGAAATAAATCAACTTTGTCATGATATTCTAATTTTATGACCAGCACCTGTATATATATATATATACTGTATATAACCCAGCCACAGGGGATGCACAAACCACTGTGTTTCTTCATGCCGGTCCCAAGCCTGGATAAATGGGGAGGGTTACTTCAGGAAAGGCATCCGGTATAAAATTTTGCCAAATCAATATGCAAACAACAATACAAATTTCCATACCGGATCGGTCAAGCCCCGGGTTAACAATGACCGCCACCAGTACTGTTAGTCAACAGGGTGCTGGCGGAAATTGGGCTACTGTTGGCCGAAGAAGAGGGGGGAGACGTGTCCAGAGGCAGGAGGAGAGGAGGAAGGTAAAGAGAGTGGAACTGAGGGTAGGAACTTTAAATGTTGCCAGTATGACTGGTAAGGGGAGAGAGTTAGCCGATATGATGGAGAGAAGGAAGTTTGATATATTGTGCGTGCAAGAAACTAAGTGGAAGGGGATTAACGCCAGGTGGATCGGAGGTGGATTCAATTTTTGAAACTGGAAATTGGAGGTGTGATGATGAATGTTGTTACTGCATATGCCCCGCAAGTTGGGTGGGCAATGGGTGAGAAAGAAGATTTTTTAACTGAGTTGAATAAAGTGATGAACAATGTACCCAAGGGACAGAAATTGGTGATTGGAGCGGATTTCAATGGACATGCTGGTGAAAGGAACAGAGAAGACGAGGAGGTGATGGGTAGTTATGGTGTCAAGGAGAGGAATGAAGAAGGTCAGAGGATAGTGGATTTTGCCAAAAGGATGGGCATAGCTGTGGTGAATACGTATTTTAAAAAGAGGGAGGAACATAGGGTGATGTACAATAGTGTAGGAAGATGCACACAGGTAAATTACATCCTATGCAGAAGAGTCAATCTGAAGGATTGCAAAGTACTGCAAAGTAGTTGCAGGGGAAAATGTATTTAAGCAGTATAGGATGGTGGTCTGTAGGATGATGTTGGAGATCAAGAAGAAGAAGAGAGTGAGGGCAGAGCCAAGGATCAAATGGTGGAAGTTGAAAAAGGAAGACTGCAAGGTTGACTTTAAGAAGAAAGTGAGACAGGCACTGGGTGGTAGTGAAGAATTACCAGAGAGTTAGGAAACTACAGCAGATGAAGTAAGGGTGACAGCAAGAAGGGTGCTTGGCATGACATCTGGACAGAGGAAGGAGGAAAAGGAAACCTGGTGATGGAATGGGGAAGTACAGGAGATTATACAGAGGAAGACGATGGCAAAGAAGAAGTGGGATAGTCAGAGAGATGCAGAAAGTAGACAAGAGTACAAGGAGATAAGACGTAAGGTGAAGAGAAAGGTGGCGAAGGCTAAAGAAAAATGATGAGTTGTATGAGAGGTTGGACACTAAGGAGGAAGAAAAGGACCTGTACCGATTGGCTAGACAGAGGGTCTGAGCTGGGAAAGATGTGCAGCAGGTTAGGGTAATAAAAGATAAAGATGGAAATGTACTCACAAGCGAGGAGAGTGTGTTGGGCAGATGGAAAGAGTACTTTGAGAGGCTTATGAATGAACAGAACGAGAGAGAGAAGAAGTTGGATGATGTGGAGATAGTGAATCAGGAAGTGCAACAGATTAGCAAGGGGGAAGTAAGGACAGCTTTGAAGAGGATGAAGAATGGAAAAGCCGTTGGTCCAGATGACATGCCTGTGGAAGCATGGAGGTGTTTAGGAGCAATGGCAGTGGAGTTTTTAACCAGATTGTTTAATGGAATCTTGGAAAGTGAGAGGATGCCTGAGGACTGGAGAAGAAGTGTATTGGTGCTGATATTTAAGAATAAGGGGGATGTTCAGGACTGTAGTAACTACAGGGGGATAAAATTGATGAGCAACAGCATGAAGTTATGGGAAAGAGTAGTGGAAGCTAGGTTAAGAAGTGAGGTGATGATTACTGAGCAGCAGTATGGTTTCATGCCAAGAAAGAGCACCACAGATGCGATGTGTGCTTTGAGGGTGTTCATGGAGAAGTATAGAGAATGCCAGAAGGAGTTGCATTGCGTCTTTGTGGACAAGGAGAAAGCATATGACAGGGTGCCTTGAGAGGAGTTGTGGTATTGTATGAGGAAGTCTGGAGTGGCAGAGAAGTATGTAAAAGTTGTACAGGATATGTACGAGGGAAGTGTGACTGCGGTGAGGTTTGCAGTAGGACTGACGGATGCATTCAAGGTGGAGGTGGGATTACATCACGGATCGGCTCTAAGCCCTTTCTTATTTGCAATGGTGATGGACAGATTGACAGACAAGATTAGACAGGAGTCCCTGTGGACTATGATGTTTGCTGATGACATTGTGATCTGTAGTGATAGTAGTGAGCAGATTGAGGAGACCCTGGAGAGGTGGAGATATGCTCTAGAGAGGAGAGGAACGAAGGTCAGTAGGAACAAGACAGAATACATGTGTGTAAATGAGAGGGAGGTCAGTGGAATGGTGAGGATGCAAGGAGTAGAGTTGGCGAAGGTGGATGAGTTTAAATACTTGGGATCAACAGTACAGAGTAGTGAGGATTGTGGAAGAGAGGTGAAAAAGAGAGTGCAGGCAGAGTGGAATGGGTGGAGAAGAGTGTCAGGAGTGATTTGTGACAGATGGATATCAGCAAGAGTGAAAAGGAAGCTCTACAGGACGGTAGTGAGACCAACTATGTTATATGGGTTGGAGACAGTGGCACTTACCAGAAAGCAGGAGACAAAGCTGGAGGTGGCAGAGTTAAAGATGCTAAGATTTGCATTGGGTGTGACGAGGATGGACAGGATCAGAAATGAGTACATTAGAGGGTCAGGTCAGGTTGGACAGTTGGGAGACAAAGTAAGAGAGGCGAGATTGCGTTGGTTTGGACATGTGCAGAGGAGAGATGCTGAGTATATTGGGAGAAGGATGCTAAGGATAGAGCTGCCAGGGAAGAGGAAAAGAGGAAGGCCTAAGAGAAGGTTTATGGATATGGTGAGAGAGGACATGCAGGTGATGGGTGTAACAGAACAAGATGCAGAGGACAGAAAGATATGGAAGAAGATGATCCGCTGTGGCGACCCCTAATGGGAGCAGCCGAAAGAAGAAGAAGAAGAAGATATATGCACAAGTAGAAATAGGCTGTGTCTATAGTCATGGTGGTAAAGTTTCAATCTTGACCAATCAGTTTCTGTTGTTGTTTACTAGAAGTGAATTGAATCATGGTACGGACTTGCTCGGAAATGTTGTCAGTAGTTTTAAATCATGTACACTGGTAATTTGCCTTATGAAGAACGTCATGAAGAAGTGCAGGAAATATGGCAGCACCAGGCTATTGCAAAGGCCAGTTTCTTAGAAATAAATGACTGGGCAAAGCCAAAACTCATCAAAACGGCAACCAAGAGATCAATGAGAACTGTATAGGAGCAGTAAGAAATTATAGTAATAACTGCCCTCTCCCTGCATCTTATAACATTTTATATATTTTGTATGTGTTTCAGCTGTGAGGTATAGTAGCAAAACTGAAGTCATTTCACACAAAATTGAAAATCCAAACCCATATGAAGTTTGGAGGAAGAAATATTGATTATCCTAAAACCATGTAGAAAAATATTTTGTGGTCTGGTAACAAAAAAGTACAATTTCTTGGCCTTAATACTAAAGAAACGTTTGCTGCAAAGTCAATACCACTTACCAACTAAAACTACACTGTACCTACTATTAAGCATGGTGTTTAACATGGCCTTTTCATAACTTCACTTTAATTTAATCCTGATACTCTGTATGTTCAATTCATCATAATAACTATTCATGGTGGCTCTAAAATCCGTACTGACCCCTACTCTCTTCTGTTTCTTTTTCCGGTTTCTTTGTGGTGGTGGCCTGCGCCACCACCACCTACTCAAAGCATCATGATGCTCCAACAATAATGGATGGATCAAAAGCCGGAAGTCTACGTGACCATCATCATCAAGTCCTTCCGTGAGAACCCTAAATCCAAAGAGGACTGTTTCATTTATGTTAGGTAGAATGCCCAGAGGGGACTGGGCAGTCTAATGGTCTGGAATCCCTACAGATTTTATTTTTTTCTCCAGCCGTCTGGAGTTTTTTTTTTTGTTTTTTCTGTCCACCCTGGCCATTGGACCTTACTCTTATTCTATGTTAATTAATGTTGGCTTATTTTATTTTCTTACTGTGTCTTTTATTTTTCTATTCTTCATTATGTAAAGCACTTTGAGCTACTTTTTGTATGAAAATGTGCTATATAAATAAATGTTGTTGTTGTTGTTGTTGTTGTCAGCATGATTCTATGGATTTCATGCAAACATACCCTTCTGTCAGCCATTCATGGCTTCTCTTTCCCTTAGTCTATGCGTATGGTATCATTTCCAAATGCTGAGTTAGCTGCACTAAAACATCCCTGGGGAACATAAAAAGTTTTCTCAGAGGTCAGTACTCCCTATCACCTGTACTGGTATTTTTTCTCTCTTATATTTTTGAGCACTCATTACATTTACAATACTTGCATTCCATAGTAGTGACATTCTTCCATTACTAGTAAGTCAGTTTAAATTCCTGCTGACACTGTAGGTTTTCATCTCTAATTTATAAGCCTTGTCCCTACCTCATGCCACCCTTTCCTCTGACTGGGCAATTTATCACAGTATGTATAACCATATTATGTATATGATTGTATTAATTTAAAATTTACTTAAGCGTGAACATATGTTAATGTTATTGAAAATATTTGTTAATATAGAAGACTGCACTCATTTATCTGGGGATGTCAACAGTATGACAATTTATTTGTTTTGGTTATATGTTTTTGTTTCAAAAGACTGTGTTAAAAATGGTCACAGGGTGAGCCCAGCTAGCTCTTTTTGTGTGATCAATGGGCTATGGCTAGTAGTGTCATGGAGAAATGGATAATGGGGAATGTAATGCATAGTGATATCCTGGATAAAAGAATAATTATTCAGTTGCTGACGATGGTAGCCCGTCACCTATTCAACAAAATTCAGTGCATTAATTACTATTCAAATAAATTACACACAAAACAGTATTTTGGCATAAACAGAAACATGTGGAAATCTAATAAACACATTAAAAAAAAATAGTTGGGTAATAATTAAAATGCATTACAAATGGAACTTGGGCCATCAATTGTGAGATTTTTGTATGTATCACAATAACACTGAATGCAAAAAATGCATCATATAGTTAATATGTTCATTATATTTGTATATATTATATTTATATAAAATGATTGGTGAATTATATGTAAGACCATTCCAAAATAATTGTGCTGTAACTGAAATTATGTATTTTTAAATTTCAGAAGAGTGCTGAAAGTGAAAGAGCAGGGAGGATTGGGCTTCTTGAAGTTGTAAAAGAGATTATAGACATGTATTTCACACATTCATATAAAAGATTATGAGGGTTTAGCAAATACAAATTGAGTAAATGGACAATTGATGGTGGTATGGCAAAATTAAAATGGGATTGGTTCGATTTTATTGCATAATTTAGAAATTTGTGATTACACTTTGGGTTTTCTAGCTACCACAGCAGTAAGTACATGGGCAAAATCGTGAAAACAAATTTTGCCTCAGAGTGATTGAGTAATTTTGAGATGGCTGTAAGTATTCCAAATTTAGAAACTCAGATCCCAGGTGTCCAATTCATTAATTTAGTGTAGCATACCTTAATAAGTAGCACTGATTAGCTATATACAATTCAGTTTCTTAATTGTTTGAACATAACTAAAAGTCTTGCAACTACTCTAAAATGTTGCTGACTCTATACTTTATACTTCATACTCTATACTTTATCAGTTCCTAGTATCCTTCTGTGGCACTTGGTGCTCCTGCTACATTGCTAAGATGTTGCTTTTGGCCATGGAATGTGACACCAAAGATATAGAGCGCCTTGGGATTCAACATCAAAAAGGTTTAATCTGCTTCTTAACCTTTTCTGGTATCTGTTCCCATGGAACAATCATTTCCCCAAAATCTTTTTGTCTTCTTTATGTTTTGTCATTTCTCATTTATAATGGTAATGAACTTTAAATTGTCTTGATTTGTTTGTTAAATATTAATGTTTTACTGTCTGTTCCATGTAATTTGTAGACTTACGTATGTAAATGTTGTATTGTTTGTAATGTTAGCATAAAATTCTATAAACCACTTAATTCATTTCAGTATTGTGGTGGGCCAAGGCACTGGTCCACTGCGTTACCCACTCATACATTCACCCACACTCACAAAGGGACAATTTGGAATAGCACATTCACCTAACATTCATGTCTTTCAGGGAGAGGCAGAGAAATCCACACAGATATATAGTGAATTTATAGGCTTTGAACAGACAACATTGAAAGTGGGATTTAAACCCAGGGCACTGGAAATATGAGGCAACAGAGCTGGCAGCGCCAAATCATCTAGGTATGGTTGGCAATTTAATGTTAATATATTATATATTGTGGAACAGGCCCCGGACACAGACAGGTAGACATGTTGCAAAACACCACCACACATTTATTTACACTATTTATACAGTACTAGGGTGTTGTACCGTGTTAGCCATTATGAATGTAGAGAAAAGCCAAGCAAAATGACACCTTTTATTGGCTAACTAAAAAGATTACAATATGCAAGCTTTCGAGGCAACACAGGCCCCTTCTTCAGGCAAGATTACATTGATTACATCTTGCCTGAAGAAGAGGCCTGAGTTGCATCGAAAGCTTGCATATTGTAATCTTTTTAGTTAGCCAATAAAAGGTGTCATTTTGCTTGGCTTTTCTCTGCACTATTTATACAATAATAAAGTGCCACACAACCCACTTCACCCCAAAGTCCATGCCTCACACTGCCTCTTTCTTTCTTCAGGATGCCTCCTTGCCTCCTGCAAGACCTTGTGCTTCCTTCTCTCCCGACTCCAGCCATCGTATGGAGGGAGGCGGCCCCTTTTATAGCCACCCGGATGTGCTCCAGGTCTCCTCCAGTAACCTTACACCGACACTCCCCTGTGTGGCGGAAGCACCGGCTGTATACCCAGAAGCACTCCGGGTGTCCCCAATCGTCTTCCCCCCAGCACTTCTGGGTGTGGCAGAAGTGCTGAGGTCCAGGGCTCTCTAGGCATTGGGGCGCCCCCTGGCAGTGACCACAGGCCCCTACAGGGTTGAGCTTCCAAGCTCTCTACCCGTGGTCCCCAAAGCAACCAGATCGGTCGCCCCCTCGTGGTCTGGAGGAGGCGCAAGCCCTTCTCTGGTCCTCCTGGGCGTCCCGGCTGGGTAGCAGCCCCAGCCACTCGCCACAATATATATAAATAAGTGTAAGCTCCAAGAAATTGTACACAGTAAAGACTGCTATACAAAACAACTTGAATTAAATTGAAAAGTTATGTTTGCAGGGCTGCACTGTGGCGCCGTGGTAGCACGGCTACCGCGCAGTAAGAAGACCTGGATTCGCTTCCCGGGTCCTCCCTGCGTGGAGTTTGCATGTTCTCCCCGTGTCTGTGTGAGTTTCCTCCGAGTGCTGTGGTTTCCTCCCACAGTCCAAAGACATGCAGGTTAGGTTCATTGGCGATCCTAAATTGTCCCTAGTGTGTGCTTGGTGTGTGTGTGTGTGTGTGTGTGTGCCCTGCGGTGGGTTGGTGCCCTGCCCAGGGATTTGTTCTTGCCTTGCGCCCTGTGTTGGCTGGAATTGGCTTCAGCAGACAGCCGTGACCCTGTGTTAGGATATAGCAGGCTGGAGAATGACTGATAACTGACTGTTTGCACTTTGTGACAAGAAGCTGCTCGGGCAAAACCAGGATGGCACATAGTGGGACTTTCCCACAGAAAGCCTCTAGAGAGCCACACCAGTAGCAGCAGTGGTTCTTCAGATGCCAGCATGGGAAACAAGTAGCAATATGCCATGTACACATACTGTGTAATGACCCAAAAAGGTAACAGTTGGGAGCTCCAGCATCAAAGTAAGAGAGGGAGACAGAGAGAGAGAGAGAGAAAGTGAGACGGAAAATTGCAGCTTGCTTGGAAGCACAACACTAGAGGGTATGTGACCCATCAGGTCATAGGGGTTGTTTGACCTTCTAAGAAGTCTAACAGAGAAGCTGAGGAGATAGGTAAAAAGTGTCCAGTAAGAGGGAATTTCAACCTGATATTCTTCTAGAAATGTGTGACATCCACCGACCCCAGAGGTGATTTTGGAATTTGGATACAAGAGACCGTTATAATGGGGTTTAAAGTTGTCTCATGGCCAAAGGTTTATTGAGTTTAAAGCTGCATTTGTGGCAGTAGATCAGTTGACAGGAATTAAACAAAAAGGCTGCAGAAAAGTGCAAATTGTCATTTTTACATGCTACAGACTTTGGCATCACGAGGAAGAGAAAGATGAATGGTGCAATTTTGTTAATTTGTGCCTCCTTAAGTAATTTCTTTTTTTCTAAGTGAAAAAGACTGTAACAAGAACCCCCTCTTATCATAGCACCTTTATATCAGGTGTCATTTTAATTATTTAGACTTAGAAAACTTAGTCTAAGTTATATCAGAAGTGCTAGGGAACAATTTTCTGCAAGTGTTTATAACTCTCAGATGAAAGACAACATAACATGATGTGCACATCACAGGTCATACAGCATGAACAATGCAGCATCAGGTAATAATAATAATAATAATAATAATACATTTGATTTATATATCACCTTTCCTATGCTCAAGGTTTCATTAAACATCCAATCATTGAAACTGTTCTACTTCTCAAAATCACTCAACTGGGAAATGATGCAAATAGGTTTAGGAAAAAAGCTACATGCTAGAAATGTTCCAGCACAGTCTTACCAAGCCACAGCTTTTGGTTCTGGGGGTTTAAATCTGTGTGGAGACAGTACATTTTCCAAATGTCTATATGGGTTATTTTCTGGGTATTTCAGTTTTACTTCTACATCCCAAAGTTGTGCAAGTTAGTTTCTAATTGTGTGAGTGTGCCCGAGGATGACCTATCACCCCATCCAGGATTAATTTCTGCCTTGAACCTAATGCTTTTGTGATTGTCTCTGGCCCCCTGAAGCTCTGAATTGGTCAAGCGGGTGCCTGAATGATAAATAAATGAATATGTTTCAGCAATGAAACACAATATGACACAGAACCTGAATGTTTGTTGACTGTACAGTTCTTGTATGATGAATTACCCGACAAATTAATTTGAAACATTTTCGGTCAGTCTGCTGCAAGGCAGTATGAAAAGATCCAACAGCAATTAAAAAACTTTGTGTAGAGGTGAAAACACACCAAGAACAATACTATGTAGCAGTGCTACTGGGAATTGAAACTTCAACTACCAGCAGTCCCTGCAGTGGCTCTTACTGGTTATCTACTTAGGGTGCAGGGGCTGTTGGGTACAAGGAGGCCAACACAACATTTAAAAAGAGGACCAGTTATACCAAAAAAGAGAAGAATTTTGTGTTTCATGTCTGAAGTTCCTGTCTGTCTACCTTCCATTCCGATACCTGTGGATTCTTGTTTTGTCCTGGATCATCTCTTGTTTTGGGCTATGGTCTGTCTGGTGTCTTCCTGCACATGAGGAATTGTCCGAGGATTTGTTGCCATCCTGTGAAGAAAGGAGTGCTCCTGATCCCATTTATCCATCTTCATTTCGTCAGGAAATACGGGTAGGACTATCTTTACATTCCTATTCAACATGATGATTTCTGAACTATCTACCTCCATCATTGCATTTCATCCGTTGCCATTTTCCATGGGCTTATAGTGAGTGTTTATTGTACATTGCCATAAGGGGAACTGGGGTGGGATTGTCGTTTTCATTCATTATTGCATAATACATTCTTTATTTGTTGTTTTATTACCGGTGGCTTTTTTGCCTCTGCTTGTGAGTGCGTGAGGGTCTGGCCTGGGCTGGGTGCGTCCCTGGAATTTCCACCAAAAAATTAAATAAATCACCGTCTCTTCGATGGTGTGAATCTTAGCGGCACCGGACTGCTACAACTATGTATGCAGTCTGATACATTTTAATAAATTGCACATCTAAGACAATTTTCTGAACACTAGCAGTAACACAACAAATACAAGATTTGACAAGTCTGTAAAAATCAAAAAAGTTGTTATCCCATCAGTTCATATCCTATACAGCAATGTTCTATTAAGGAAACACATTGAAATGCATATGGAATAAGCAGACATTTCAATAAGCTTTGCAGAATTCACACTCTGCATTGAGGTCCAAGGAAGTCAAATGCTTTTCTTGACCCTGCTAAGGCAGATGTTGACCCTCAGGTCATGCAACTAAACCTGCCTAGACAAAACATGCTGTGAAAAACTGATAACTGATCAGCTGATGTGTAATACATACAAAATTACAAGAGGTCTAATTTAATAGTTATCATGGATTCATAATTTTGTACAGTTACACAGAGCTGAAGTGCTAAACAGTTTAAATTAAGATTTAAAAAAGAGAGCACAGTAGAAATAGAAAGTGTGAAATTTGTGTGCAATCTATGTTTAATAGTTCTAGCTTCTTTTCACTAGTCAGAAAAGCATAATTCATACCATTTTAAAAGGTTTATTTAGAGTGCCTGACAGTAAACAGATGCTTTTGGGGATCATGTCCACTAGATTTATGTTTGCAATATTTTGTTGTGAGTGGGTAGCTACTAATAGGTGCACCACTCTGAAGAATCTTTGATGTAGGTAATTTAATAATATTTCACTCTCTTCTTTTTTAATCTGGACAAAAAATCCTGGAAGTGCAGAATTTCTCTCTTTTGTCTTTAAAGTTTGGTATATAAAAATGATAATTTCCACTTTTTCTTGACTACCAATATTTGATTGAGTTCAGTAGCATCAATTTCTCCAGTCATTCTGAAATGGCATATCCTGTTTGAATACATTCACCCGTGCCAATTTTAAATTTGATTATTTAAGATTTGGTCACAAATTAGCATCTGTTTACTCTAGGTAAAGAATGAATATTGAACAGATCTCAACAACATTGTACAAGGTTTTGTGTTTCATCTATATATATAATTTACTAAGGGCACGCACGACAGTGAGCGCAAGTAAGACAGAGCCACGCCCACCAACTCTAAGACCATGGAATTCGCTCGATAGAGCCCGCCCGCCAACTCTAACCCTCCTACTGTGTCATGGGATACACACGACAGAGCCCCGCCCACCAACTCTAACTCTCCTCCCACGTCAACCCGCAAAACCGGTCCCGCCCACACGCTGCCAACACGGCATTTCTCGCCAAGCATCTGCAGTACACTTAAATCGCTCAGTCCAATCGAACAGCAGCTGTACGAAAGCTTTTCGAGGAAAACCCTAGGCAGAATTTACTACGCTACAATGCCCCGACATGTCACACCAATGTTGCAGCGATTTTCGTCAGAGAAGATGGCGAACTGCCTGCCGAAAGGGAAATTTGCATCTGTCCCATAGGCAGCTCCTGTAGACAGATTTCCATGCTCAATATGAATTGCAATCCTATGGTTTACCCACTTTTATTCCCTTATGGAGACATTGGCTGGCACAAAGATTTACAACATGTTCCAGATAAAAGAACCACCAAGCAAAGAAGGCTTACTCAATGCCAATTTTACGTGTACAGATTAGCAATGAGGAATATGCTTAGTATTTTGCACTCCAGCGGTGAACTATTCCAACAGTACATCGTAGATGGGTATATTAAAACAGAGGGCGCGTGACTCAACTATCTCAGATTAGATCAACAAGATCTGCGTGTGGAACAATACAAAGGACTGTCAGACGCACTGCAAGCAAACACTGAAAATAAAAACGTACGTTTAGGCAAAATTATCATATTACCGTCCACATTTCCAGGAAGTCCAAGATACATGCAACAAAACTAGCAGGATGCCATGGCCATAGTACGTAAATTCGGACAGCCTCATTTATTTATCACTTTCACACGTAATCCTGCTTGGCCGGGAATTCTACATGCACTGTCGGATACCCAAAGACCGGAGCACAGACCTAAATATCCCACATGCTGTATACTCTTCACAATACAGTCCCTGACAAAAGTCTTGTCGCTTGTGTACAAATTGACCTGAAGTGCCGCTAAAATATATTTCTAATCAAGATTTTGTTACAAGAAATGGGTCATTTTAATCCCATCAGCTTTTGTAATAATATTTCAGTGCAAAACGAAACTGACAAAAAGTATTCTAATATTCACAGCTTGGTAAAGCCCATTGAGTCAATTTTTGGCAAGACATAAGTGTTGTCACCTTGTCATATGAGCTTCACCTGTGACTAGTAATGTATCAATTAGGTCTCAGGTGTGTATAAAAAGAACCCCAGTACACTAGACCTTCACATCAGCTGCAACTAGACCTCTGCAAACATGCCTAAGATTCACCCTGAGACTAAAGTGTTGATTATCATTTGGCTGAAGACCAAATCCACTGCTGATGTGGCAAACACCTTCAATGTGTCTCAGCGTCAAGTTCAGAGGATAAAAAAAAGATTTGAAGAGACTGGAGACGTTTTTGACAAGCCCAGGTCAGGAAGACCCCGCAAGACAACTGCTCGAGAGGACCGTTTGTTGGCTCGAAAATCCAAGGCCAGCCCATTTTCCACTGCAGCAGAGCTCCACGAGACCTGGTCACCTGAAGTCCCTGTGTCAACCAGAACAGTTTGTCGGATTCTGTCTCGAAATTGCCTCCATGGTCGAATCAGTGCCCATAAGCCAGCACTAAACAAAAGACAATTGAAAAACCGTGTGGCATTTGCCAAGGCTTACAGCCCGCTAAAAGGATGGACCCTGGAAAAGTGGCAGAAGGTGGATTTTTCAGATGAATCTTCTGTTGAATTACACCACAGTCACTGCAAATATTGCAGGAGACCTACTGGAACCCGCATGGAGCCGAGATTTACCCAGAAAACAGTGAAGTTTGGTGGAGGCAAAATCATGGTCTGGGGTTACATCCAGTATGGGGGTATGCGAGGGATCTGCAGGGTGGAAGGCAACATCAATAGTCTAAAATACCAAGAAATCTTAGCTACCTCTTATATTCCCAACCATAAAAAAGGCCAAATTCTGCAGCAGGATGGTGCTCCATCACATACTTCCATCTCCACATCAAAGTTCCTTAAAGCGAAGAAGATTAAGATGCTCCAGGATTGGCCAGCCCAGTCACCAGACATGAACATCATTGAGCATATGTGGGGTAGGATGAAAGAGGAAGCATGGAAAACGAAACCAAAGAATATTGATGAACTCTGGGAGGCATGCAAGACTGTTTTCTTTGCTATTCCTGATGACTTCATCAATAAATTGTATGAATCCTTGCCAAACCGCATGGATGCTGTCCTTCAAGCTCATGGAAGTCATACAAGATATTAAATTTGGATCTCATAGCACCACTACTTAATTTGCTGACACATTTTTGGATTTGCAGTAAAGTTGTTCATTTTCTGTATAGGCGACAAAACTTTTGTCTTGCCCAAATTTGACCTTTCTGTCTTGATTAAATGATAAATCTTTTTTCAGTGAAACTAATTTATTTCAGTGCATTAAACATCATTTGGGAGGGCTTTAGCTTTTCATATGAGCTATTTCTAACACCAGTTAATTAATTAAAAGTCAGGTTAATAGCAGGAGTTTCTACAAAATAGAGAAGCGACAAGACTTTTGTCAGGGACGTAATTCTAACAGCCAGTCTTCAGCCACAGTCAGTTGTACGTGGCTTTTTCTAGGGTTAGATCTTTCGACTCATTATCTTTCGTCACCACCAAAACACCTATTCACAACTACGTCTTTCAAGAAGTATTTATTTCTTCTTGATTTTTGAATTCCTTTCTCACCATTTTCCGTTCCTATTCTTACACCGCCATATGCTACGGCGGGCTTCGGCTAGTAATATATACAATACAAGTGACACCTTAGGTATTTTTCATCCAAAGTTTTTCTTTTCCTGTTTATCTGTTGTGAGAGTGCCCCATAACAGTTTAGTAATCACATTCACTATAGTGATGTGCTGCACAGTTCTTTTTATATGTAGTGTGGATAATGTAGTTATCAGGAGCAAATCTGTACTTTCTGATTTATATCTGATTTACAGATTTAAGGCTGACAGATTGTATTGCCTGTATAATAAATATAGTTAGATTCAGGTCAGTGGATAGGGATAGCAGGTGTATCTATACTTCGTCTAATCTAAGATCGTACTTTTCACTACCACAGTCCAGAGCTAAGACTACAACAAATGTGACACTTAAAAATTACAGCATTTTAATTTCATTTCACTTTTTGACCTCACACACAAAGATCATGGGTTATTCCTCTAGATTGTTCACTTTCTAGGTTTTTGTCACATGTATATAGTACGGATTGTTTTTGCATGCCTTTTCAGAATAGTGACAGGGGTACCATTCTAATCAAAAGACATACACACAAATAATATGATGTTAATAGAAAATAAAACATTGTTTAATCTGAACAAGAGGTGCAAAAAATGGATTTTTAAATTAGAACATTCAATGTTTCAGTACAACGATGCAATTTTATAATGCATATTGTATACATTGTTAGAACCAAAATAAGGATATTGTTGTGAATTTAGAAAATTGTTATTTTTTTTAAATGCATTAGAATTTTTTCCAGTGCTTAGTTATGCAAAAATCTTTTTTATCACTGAATTTGAATATCTGATTATTTCTGCAAATAGTAATGGTTAAATAGTTGATAAAATTTACTATTATTTATTTTGGATTTGCTATGATGCCATTTTGGATTTTTTAATGGGTACTGCCATTTTCTATATTGTAGCTATGAATGTAATGTTGGGATGCTAAGCATCTAGGACTGATTTATAGGAATTTAACTTTGGAACGGTTTTACTGCATTTCACCTTCTGATCCATATCCTTATTTGCCTGTGTGGCTTGCCTTCTCCCACACTTTGGAAGAACATGTATTTTGACAAATTTGGAAAACAAGCAAGACAACCAACAACCAAATAAAAGAATCATGTTCAATTATATGTACTTTTTAAAAAGATTTACTTCACGTCATGAAAGTGTCACTATGGTGGCACAGGGGGATTGAAATTTTTAGTTCAGTTGTTTCTTTTCTTGCATATGAGGGGGCTTTTGGTACTTGAGAATTGTGGATCTTTGTTTTATAGCATAGCCATATAGATCATTGGGTTTCCTTGCCCTAAAGCAAGGGTACAGTTTGAAGATGATAAAGTCTGCAGGCAAGGCAACAAATTATTCATCAGCCATCTGCCATTATCACTGATGTGTTGGATATCTAGCAGTGCAGTATAAACCACATCATTCATAGTGTGTGGGGAGCAAAAATTCTTTTGATTCTAGGTATGTATTTGTTTGGAAGTTATTATCAACAGAACTTCCTCTCTTTGGAGGCAGAGAAAATCATTACAGGTTAAGTGTTATATTATCTCTTGTTTTAACATACAGTTTATAATATTGGGTTGCACTAGATGCTAATCCCTGTTATGAACTGGCACCCTGTCCTGAGCTGTTTCCTGCTTTGTGCCCAGTGCTACTAGGCCAGGCTATGACCCCCTCCATGACACTGAAAAATATTAAGTAGGTTTGTTAGATACTAATTCACTCAGCTTTGAGTGCATCTAACAGCTGTTTTATTTGACATTACCTGAATACAAAATAGATAAATGATTTAGTTGAAGCTACAAAAAAAGCCACCAATCACTGCAAATCTAAGTAAAGCCAATTACATAAACTCCTGTTCATTAACAAGCACTCCTTAAGTGCAATATGGTCATCTCCAACAACTAGCCACAGGAAAGTGATGAGCTATCCTGTAAATGTAAACAGATTAAAAGCTTACTCTACATGACGCTGTTTTTCAGCAAGGTCTAAGTAATCTATATATTGATTAGTCAAGGCTGACAACATGGTCTGGAGAGTATATCCTACAGAGGAAAATATTCAGAGTATAAGTCAAAAGAGATAGTATGTAATTTGTAGAATACTCTTGTCCCCTATGATAAAAGAAAGATGAGGTCATATTTCCTTATGTGAACCACTTTTGACAGCAACAACCTCTCTACTTAACATTCTTTAAAAGAGAAAAATGTAGTCAACAGCATATGGTGTTTGTATATGCAGCACTTTTTTGTTGTCCACATCCCTAATAATGTGAAGAAGGTCAGATATTAAACAAAAATGCTTCATTTACAGAAATAATAATGGGAGGGGATAGAAAAGGGTCAGCACAGTAAATAAAACAGCAACAGACCATAATATTTTTCTAATGCCACTCTGGGTTTTTCTTATATCAGTTCAACTCCCTGACTATTAACTATGCTGGTCTGTCCACTTCCTACTGTCTTTACACTGTTCCTTAAAACATCCCTTTGCAATCCGAACACTTCTTTTATGCTTTGACTGTGGCTTTGGTCCATCCTCCTTCCACACGTTAAGTATATGCCACTACATTTTGTCCTATTTCTATTCACAATGAAACACTGGCAGTGAGGCAGAGCTTAGTCATCTCCAGACTCATTTCCGATATAACCACAGGATTACTTCTGGGGTCAGGGGTGACAATTGCTCCAGGGAGACCTTGTTACCTGGCAACAATACAAAATCAACATATGTCAATCCTTACATGAAAAGGCACAGAAATTATAAAATAATCATAAATAAGTCATATCAGTATCTTGAATAAATGACATGACTCTTGACAGTTTCAAACTAAGACATTGAATTGTTTTAAATTATAAAATAGCATTTATGATATTAAAATTATCAGAGATGCTACATTTAATATATGGGTCGTGGAGGGATGGAGTAATTGATTTTACTATGACCCCCAAAATTATTAAGAACATTCATTTAACCCAGTAGAACCAAACTAAGTATCAACAAAACTATAGTCCAGCCAATAGTAATGTATGGAGTGAAGACCTTGGTCCTTACAGCAGATGACAATAAGGATGTCAGAATCTGGGAAACAAACTTACTAAGGAAAAAGTATGGACCAATACAGGAAGCAGGAGAATGGTGAATTAAAGCTAATAAGGGGTTATATGACCTATATCGACAAACAGATCTGCTCATAGAAATAAAACAATCTAGACTATGGTAACTAGAGCATGTAGACAGAATACCTGATGCAAGAAAAACCAAAGTACTTTAAGAAAATCTCATGCAGACATAACAAGAATATACAGGATGCTGGATCAATGAGGTAACTTTATAGCATGACATAACTTTGTCAAATCTACTTACTAGTAGTTGTTTTTAGGTTTGCAGAAGTCGGGAACTATCCTGGCAGCATTGGGTGCAAAGAAGAAAGGACGAAAGCACCAGACGATTAAAGGGCTCAGACACATTCACTCACATACTGTGAAAATATAGAATTACCAGTTAACCTTACATGAATGTACCTTACCAATGAAAGATTGGTCTTGGATCCCTATTATCTCTATGCAAAGAATTTAGCCCTATTACTATACTTTGCTATTTACTGACTTTCCACCAAAAAGGGCACTAACCTTAAACTATAGATAAAAGCAAGAGATCCATAAACTGTTAGAAACCATATGTGAACTCATAATAAGATCACAGGAAATTATTCAAAACATCCTAATATACAGTAATAGTTATGTTGTATTGAGAAACTGATTCGAAATACAAGTACAGTAGTGCGGCAATTTACGTCCTGCCAAGTTCAGGCAATTCGTACTGTACAGCCGAAAGCCATAGGAAAACAATAGCTTAATAATGGCTGAGAAACTGCCAAAACCAGCCACTAGAGGCCACAAAGGTCATATGCCTTTTGCGTATCATGCAGATGCAGCAAGCTGCCAGCCATAGAAGGAGACACTCTGCATAGAAACAGTGAGAGAAGTGGTGGTGGAGCTGGAGAGGTAGCAGTTACTCTGCTGTCTGTCTTCCTGCACTGTTGCTGCGACCAATAAATGGCTACTAGCTAGTAACTAGTTATGTATATTATTGCACTCACAGAGTTCCAATCTTCTTGACACTGACTAGCCATGTTATGCCAGATATGACACCAGTATAGGGTCCAGGTGGGTCCATACCCAACCTGGACCCACCTGATTTTCTCACTGGTCCTCCCTGTTTTTTAGTTTAGCTGTTACATTTGTTTCTCAAATGACAATTTGCTTATAACGCATACATTCATCTTAATACACATCTCGCTTGATTTAAATATATCAGTTGATTAAAAACTTTTATAACAAAATCACTGGTGCTAACATTATTTCTTGAAGACTTAATTTAACTCTTAAAAATATTTGTAAAGCACATATCTGGAGTACGATTATATGCCATATGCCTTCATAACAAGGTTTAGAAAATAAGGTTAACTATAAATGTTACCAATCACAGGTATTCAAAACATATGGCATTAACTGAGGCAACGAACTAGTAACTAATAAAGTTACTAGTTGGTTTAGGTCTCGTTGGACAAAACGTGAACAATTTTTCGACAAACAGCCCTTTTAGATTTTGTGGTCTTGTTGGAGGAAAATGTGAACAATGTTTCGACAAACGACCCTTTCAGATTTTATTAGTGAAAGGAAACAAGCAGAAATATAAAATATAACACAGTCTGGTGTTGGCACTGGTGAGGGCCCAGTGTCAAGTGAAAGCCCTGCCATTAGCTGTGCTAACAATATTGACTGGTTTGCTATTAATGCTACAACTTTTATGCGGGAAAATTTACATTCTCCCAGCCTAGAAATGTTGAAGGTTTGGCCAAGTCACAAATTCTTCTGATATTCAAGAGTCACAGATTCAATCATATTAATATTTCCAACTCTGTTACAGTAGGCAAGACATGCAGCATGGCTGGAATAAACAATATCTTTATGCAATTTTGACAGTTTTTTTAATAATCTAAATGAGGACATATTCACTCTTATACTGAGAGACTGGAAATGCATGAATCATGCACGTATACACAAATTACAAGGAATAGCAAAATGGAAATCATAGTGTTTGCTGTTACATAAGAATACTGACAAAATTATAACGGATATTGTTTGGACGTTTATACCTTGTGATGGGCTGGCAGGGCATATGCATCATCAAAAGGTAGGCAGTGATTTTATTTTCAGCATTTGTAAGTGGATTTAATTTGTGTCAACAAAAATTATTTAGACTAGACATGCAAATATAAAAAAGATAACACCCTTTACATAGGTATGACTGGACTTCTGAAATGTTTTTTAAATAGAATGCATATATATTACATAGTAATAAAAATAACATTAGGCCCTGTGAGAAACTCTCGCCTGGATAATCTTAAGTTATAGCATTGTATTGTCTTATCATGTTTAGTGTTCTGTTTTGACCTTGTGCACTTGCCATAGTTTGTAACAGCAGTTTGCTGCCTTACAGTGTTTTCACTTGTGACATTCCCATGTTGTGTGTGTTAATTATTAAACATAAGTATATACAGAGTTAAAAAAAAAAAAAACTATTCTAAAAGATTAGTTAATGTCAACTGAACATTTATCATTTATATATTGTCTTTCTAGTCAATGTTTGTTCACAGATTAAACTATGGTATGTAGCATCAATTGAGATACAATGCTTCTTCATGCTTCATGGGCACTGCATGCCTTTGATAAAGCAAATTATCTTACTTCTGGTACTGTTAATCGTTAGGTTTGTTTTTTGTTCCTTTTTCAACAACTAGCCGCTAACTTTTTGTAAACTAGTTTAAATTCAGCTGTCAAAAGCACTGTACAAATATTGCATATTATAATTTTTAAAAAATGTATTTTAATTAAAAGTAAATAACAACCCATCAAATTAGGCTTAACAAAACCAAAATTCAACACTCTCCCCAAAAGAAAGAAAGGAGAGCCAGCCAACAAAGTAAATCTTTGAAGCAACAAGGTAGAAAAGGTATCCTTTTCCCTGATTAAGAAGTTTATTCTAAAATGTTACTGATTAGATCCTGCCATATTTTTAAAAAGTTTTAAACAGATCCTCTGAGTAAGAATTAGATTTTTTCCAATTTCTAATAGTAAAGGACATTAGTTACCCACTGATTTAAAGGTGGTGGTGGGTTGAGATTCTTCCAGTTGAGCAAGATAAGTCTATGTCCTAGTAGTGAGGAAAAGGCAATTACGATTTGCTTGTCATTCTCCACTTTAAGGCTGTCTAGGAGTACACCAAACACAGCTATTAATGGGTTAGGATGGATTGTGACACCAAGACTATCTGAGGGATATTCAAAGATTTTTGTCCAAAATGATGTTAATTTGGTGCAAACCCAAAACATGTAGCCCAGTGAGTCAGGAGTTAGACTGCAATGTTCACAGGTTGAATCTTGCCCTGGAAACATTTTGGATAGTTTTAATTGAGATAAATGCACTCAATGGAAGATTTTAAGTTGAATAATTGAGTGCTTTGCGCATATGGAGCTCGAATGTACTGTATTCTGTGCATGGCTGCCTTCCACTCCTTTTCTGAAATGTTAAGTGACAGGTCCTTTCCCCATTGTGCCCTGAGATCTTTGAAAATTGGGTAGATTCAGTTTAGCAAAGTTTCTAACTTGAAAGTAGTGGAAAAATTG
>JANRMT010062794.1:867552-891850 GCA_026402145.1 Polypterus bichir lapradei
ACTGGCGTGACACTGGAAGGATAGAATAATTAAACATTTACTACGAAGATATTTCAATGTTCCTTAATAGTTTTGAAGAATCTGCGTTCTAAGCTTACAGATGGCTTAACGTCTGTTACAGAGCTGATTGTGTGGTGACTGGGTATTTGGAGAAAGAAAAGTAAGGACAGGAATTGGGGGTTAATACGTTTGAAAGAGACAGTACTGCTGCAATAAATTATTTTATTGAAGGTCGTGCACAATCACTGCGCCACCGTGTTTCCATGTTTAATAACATGCTTTAACTCCTATCATCATGAAAATGATATCAAGTATACATCTCAGTATTTTAATTAATCAGAGAGCTGTAATATTACAAATGTAATGGATTCTGTGTCAACAACAACAACAACATTTATTTATATACAACACTTTCATACAAAAATTAGCTCAAAGTGCTTTACATAATGAAGAATAGAAAAATAAAAGACACAGTAAGAAAATAAAATAAGTCAACATTAATTAACATAGAATAAGAGTAAGGTCCAATGGCCAGGGTGGACAGAAAAAACAAAAAAAAAAAAACTCCAGACGGCTGGAGAAAAAAATAAAATCTGACGGGATTCCAGACCATTAGACTGCCCAGTCCCCTCTGAACATTCTACCTAACATAAATGAAACAGTACTCTTTTGATTTAGGGTTCTCACGAAAGGACTTGATGATGATGGTCACGTAGACTTCTGGCTTTTAATCCATTCATCATTGTTGGAGCATCATGATGCTTTGAGTAGGTGGTGGTGGCGCAGGCCGCCACCACAAAGAAACCGGAAAAAGAAACAGAAGAGAGAGTAGGGGTCAGTACGGATTTTAGAGCCACCATGAATAGCTATTATGATGAATTGAACATACAGAGTATCAGGATTAAGTTAAAGTGAAGTTATGAAAAGGCCATGTTAAAGTAATGTGTTTTCAGCAGTGTTTTAAACTGCTCTAATGTATCAGCCTGGCGAATTCCTATTGGCAGGCTATTCCAGATTTTAGGTGTATAACAGCAGAAGGCCGCCTCACCACTTTTAAGTTTTGTTCTTGGAATTCTAAGGAGACACACATTTGAGGATCTGAGGTTACGATTTGGAATATAAGGTGTCAGACATTCCGATATATAAGATGGGGCGAGATTATTTAAGGCTTTATAAACCATAAGCAGAATTTTAAAGTCAATCCTGAATGACACAGGTAACCAGTGTAGTGACATCAAAACTGGAGAAATGTGCTCGGATTTTCTTTTCCTAGTTAGGATTCTAGCAGCTGCATTCTGCACTATTTGCAAACGATTTATGTCTTTTTTGGGTAGTCCTGAGAGGAGTGTGTTACAGTAATCTAGTCGACTGAAAACAAACGCGTGAACTAATTTCTCAGCATCTTTTAGTGATATAAGAGGTCTAACTTTAGCTATGTTTCTTAAGTGAAAAAATGCTGTCCTAGTGATCTGATTAATATGCGATTTAAAATTCAGATTACAGTCAACAATTATGAACATATGAAACTAAGATGGTGGCCTACGGCTCATTTTTTCATGGCAATTTTGATATCTGACAACTGCTTTTTTATTTTGGGCACTGTGCAACTTTGTGAACTTGAGCTTTCGAGTTTCTCCAACACTCTATGTCACTCGATCTCCTTCCTTTTGTTGTTTATACCACTGTTTAAACCAACAAATAGCAAGTTTTTCCTTGCCTTCTATTTCCCCCCATGCTTTTGCCATTGCCTTTTCACAGAATGCTGAGCTTAAGGGCTATTTATATTGATAATTCTGGGAGGAGATGGGGTGGGACAGCAGGCACGTGCACAGGATTTATGTAGCGGAAGAATGTGGAAGTTGGCATTCTAATAGATTTATGCATCTGGATTTTTTTGTGCATTAGCACATTTTCGCTTTTGTGCTTACGCCATGTTATAGTGTGAATTCTAAGCACGGTGTTATGCATGAGGCCCCAGGTCTTTATGGCCTGTATATTTTCCGCCCAGTAATAACATTTGCAATAATTGAACTGTTTTGTTTCATTATTTATTTTAAACCACAAATGCCAGTGTAATCCTTAAATTTTTCAGGATGCTGCCTTCCTCATGGACAGTACAGTGCAGAACAGAGTGAACCCAATATATGCAATCACAAATCTGTCAAAAACTGCTCTTCAGTACTGTGATCGTCAGAAATTGAAGCACTGAAGCCTTAGAAGACATTTTGGAGACACAGCAATCACTTCACAACATAACACCTCAAAACCTAGAAAATGGAAATGATATAAATCATATTTTTTCATTGAAAACGCTTCTTTGAAACACTGGAAAATGCTTCAAAAACCCTTGAAAAACACCTGAAAAATGCTCATAACAAATCCTGAAAAATGCTTGTAAAATACCTAAAAAAAACATTAAAAAGTTTGTAAAATGCCAAACAAACGCTGTAAATTTACAATGCTCAAGTGTAAATGGTCCTTTAAGTATTAATCCTTATGTAGGTTGACTCTCTCTGCTCATTGCCAAGTTACAGCTCACTTCTACTGCAGATGGTATGACATTCCTTATCTTTAAAATCTAGCTTTACTCAGTAGCATCTTCTTTGTGGATCTGGTGAATGGAACTGTAGCTTTTTTGAGCAAAACTTGGATGTCATTTGCTCAATGAGGGGCAGGCTTTGTACGATGAGATCTCTTGGACCTCTGGGTTGTTTCCAGTCATGTCATCTTGCTTTGTGGCATCCCATTGCTGGGGGGCTTGTTCTCAGAATTACATTCAGCTAATGTGTAAACAAGGGGGAATGCTTAAAAATGGTTAACATGAGTCCTAGATTCACATTTGTTGACCCTCTGCAGGCAATATTTTAGCAACAGCAAATATTTGTGATTCCCGTAAAACGGAAAACTGACGTTTTTCAAAGTTCTCTCATCTTATAAACATAAAGTAAGATTGCAGTGACTTATATATGTTCAAAATGTGGTCTGCTTACTAAGTACTGTTTCAGCATCTATTGTACTAATAAAAACATTTTTATTATCTGGTAAGAATCTCCTTATTTATGTCATTAAATTAAAAATATATATATATTTTTGCACTTGTTAAAACATGGTTGTCAGAAAATAATAATGCCAAAATGACTTAAGTCAAAATGAAATTTTCTTTTCTCCTGTTGTAAATGGGTTTGGACCGCTCCTCTTTTTTGATGACTGTTGTTTTTAATCACCTTCCTGCTACTAATAGCAATGTTGCTTCTTAAATGATTTTTTCTATTTCTTTACTTTATGTTTACCCACTGATAGACTGACTTTAATGGAGAATTTTAATATTCCTTTTTACTAGAGCAGTTTACATTTATTTTAATGATTTGTCTGCTTCCAACTTAACTGAAAATCTTAACTGTTCAACACATAACAAATGTCATTTCATGTTCATATTATTTTTAGTAAGCAAAATTCCACTTATGAGTCCCACAAGCTATACAATGATTATACACATACCATAAAAAATATCTGCAACATAAACACACAACATTGAACAATTGTGAATCATAAAAAGACAAACAACGTTCAATATATACATATATATATGCACACATATCACACACACAAACGTACATATAATGTACATTCATAACTATGTAGCAGCACATCCAGTCTGAGGCAGACTATGTGCAACCAAAGACACTAATGATGTAAAACAGAAAAGACTTTGTAATGTCAAAAAAATGACTACAATTAAAAACAAAATAATATAGCAATATGAAGCAACCTGAGCAGCTACTGTAATACGATGCTTAATAATGTCTTCATTGTTGACTTTAATGTAATATTCTTAATTTAGCTATATTCAAATCTTAACTTCTCATAATGAAGTATGATAGACCAGACATTGTCATGTCATTTTTTATACAGGTTGTTATTGATTTAACTTATAGAAAATCTAAAAACTATGAAAATAATCAAAGTGATAATATGATAAAGTGTTGGTGACCCAATAGGGGAACATCTCTGCTTAATATTGATGTTTTCGAATTTAGATGATATGCTGAGGCAGCAGTTCATTTTGTGGGTGGGTTAATAATGATAATGATAATTAATAATGATATGGACCCTCCTGAGAACTCTGGTGTTAAAGATGTCCTCTAGTGCAGGGATTTCTGTTCCAATGATATTTTGTGCCGATTTTACCATCCGCTGTAGAGCCTTGCGGTCTCATGCTGTACTGTTCCCAAACAAGACTGTGATGGAGTAGGTGAGAATACTCTCATTTGTGCATCTGTACAAGTTGCTGAGGATAGTGCTTGGCATGCCAAACTTTCTCAGCCTTCTCAGAAAATACAAACGCTGCTGGGCTTTCCCCACCAGGTCTATGATGCGGTAGGTCCAAGTGAGATCCTCAGAGATGTTAATACCAAGAATTTTAAATGTGGCCACTCTCTCCACCTCAGTCTCTCCAATGTACAGTGGTAGGTGCTAACCTCTCTTCCTCTGTGTGTCAATAATCGTCTCTTTTGTTTTACTGTCCTGACACCACAAGGCCAGCCACCTCCATCCTGTACACTGACTTGTCTCTCCCAGAAATTAGTCTAATGACAGTGGCATCTTCCACAAATTTAATAATGCTGATGTTATGTTGGGAAGCAATACAGTCATGAGTAAAGAGTGTGTAGATAATGGGACTCAAAACATAACCTTTTCAAATCCCTGTATTTATGGTTATTGTTTTGGAAATGTTGTTCCCCTAGCCTGACTGACTGGGATCTACCTGTTAAAAAGTCCAGAACCCAGTTGAAGAGAATATTTGGCACACCTAAAGTGGAGAGCTTTAGTCAACCTAGTCAATTAACACTAAATACAAAAAACAGAGAAATAACACTGAACCAGTGACTGAGCAGTTGATCAAGAAATAATAGTTTATCTATAATAAAACAAAAAGGGAATCTGTCCACAATTAAGAAACCTAGCGAAGCTGTAAGAAAATCTATAGCAGACCAATGACCAAGTACATTACAGCTCTGAATTTGTGGATTGCATAATTACGTATTAATGGCATTATTCACATAAAATTGTCAAAGTATTAGTTTGAGAACATCATACTTGAAACATTTAAAACAAGTACATATTCAGTAGCAGTATGAAGTGCATTTGGCAGCAATTGAAAATATATACATGAACATACATTAACAGGTACACCTGTTCAACTGTTTCTTAATGCAAATATCTAATCGGCCAATCACATGCAGCAACTCAGTGTATTTAGGTATATAGACATGTCAAGACAACCTGCTGCATCTAGAATTGGGAAGAAAGGTGATTTAGGTGACTTTGAAATTGGCATGGTTGTTGGAGCCTGATGTGCTGGTCCGAGTATCTCAGAAACTACTGATCTACTGAGATTTTCACACACAACCATCTCTAGGGTTTACAGAGAATGATCCGAAAAAGGGTAAATATCCAATGAGCAGAGGTTCTTTGGACGAAAATGCCTTGGTGATGCCAAAGGTCAGAGGAGAATGGCCAGACTAGTTCAAGCTAATAGAAAGGCAACAGTAACTCAAATAATCACTTCTTACAACTGAGGTATGAAGAAGAGCATCTTTGAATGCACAACATGTCGAACACTGGAGCAGATGGGTTACAGTAGCAGGAGACCGCACAGTGTGTCACTCCTTCAAGCTAAAATCAGGAAACTGAGGCTACATTTCACACAGGCTCATCAAAATTGGACAAAAGAAGATAGTAAAAACATTGCCTGGTATAGTGAGTCTTGATTTCTGCTGCACTGTTTGGATGCTAGGTTCAGAGTCTGGCATCAACAACATGAAAACATGGATCCATTCTGCCTCGTATCAACGGTTCAGTTTGTTGTTGGTGGTGTAATGGTATGGGGGATATTTTCTTGGCACACTTTGGGCCCCTTAGTACTAACTGAGCATCATTTAAATGCCACAGCCTACCTGAGCATTGTTGCTGACCATGTCCATTCCTTTATGACCGCACTGTACCCATCTTCTGATGGCTACTTCCAGCAGGATAATGTTCCATGTCACAAAGCTCATATTATCTCAAACTGGTTTCTAGAACATGACAATAAGTTTATTGTACTCAAATGACATCAACAGTCACCAGATCTCAATCGAACAGAGCAACTTTGGGATGGGGTGAAATGGAAGATTTGCATCATGGATGTGAATCTGCAGCAATTGCGTGAAGCTATCATGTCAATATGGATCAGAATCCCCAAAGAATGTTTTCAGCACCTTGTTGAAGCTAGGCCACGAAGAATTACGGCAGTTCTGAAGGCAAAAGTGGATCTAACCTGGTACTAGCTATGTGTGAAGGTGAGTGTATATTGCGATTTAAAGGAAAGCTTCAGCTTCTGCCACTGGGGCACTGCCCCAATGTCACTCCTCCTGATGGAGTTTGCCATCATCAGAATGGCAGATTGGACAATAGAATGTCAGATTGGACAATACAACTGACAATGTACTTCAATGTCATTTATTGACCTGCACATAGATGCTATTCATTGATTTGCATTTTACTTATTCAGTCTCTAATTAGCTTGGCAGTGTCATTTTTCACACACAAGTGCAAGTCTATTGCACCTATGGCATTTGACAAGCTTAAATAACATTGTCTAGTGTTACTGATTCAGTTTTGGATAAGTGCATTTCACAGAGATCCACTTAATAATAATAATAAAGTCAAATTGATACTGTTTGCAAAATGGTCAGGCATTTGCTGCGGCAGATTCACTTCGCAATGTACAGCATGCCTTCTACTAATTGCATATAAAGTAGCTTTTTGCAATTCTGTATTCATCAGGAAATGTCAAAACCTCTGTGCTGTTCTTAACTATTTGTTACAGAGAATCTGAGCTCTCTTATTCATCGCTTTTCCAAGGAATAGACAAGCCACAGGGTTGTTGTAATTAAACCAACTTTTTATGCAATCAATGTAACCACAAAATTCTTCTTCTTTCAGCTTCTTTCGCCACAGCAGATCATCTTCTTCCATATCTGTCGTCTGCATCTTGTTCTGTTACACCCATCACCTGCATGTCCTCTCTCACCACATCCATAAAACTTCTCTTGGGCCTTCCTCTTTTGCTCTTGCCTGACAGCTCTATCCTTAGCATCCTTCTCCCAATATACTCAGCATCTCTCCTCTGCACATGTCCAAACCAACGCAATCTCACCTCTCTGACTTTGTCTCCCAACCGTCCAAGCTGATCCTCTAATGTGCTCATTTCTGATCCTGTCTATCCTCATCACCCCCAAGGCAAATCTTAGCATCTTTAACTCTGCCACTTCCAGCTCTGTCTCCTGCTGTCTGGTCAGTGCCACTGTCTCCAACCCATATAACATAGTTGGTCTCACTACCGCCCTGTAGACCTTCCCTTTCACTCTTGCTGATATCTGTCTGTCACAAATCACTCCTGACGCTCTTCTCCACCCATTCCACACTGCCTGCACTCTCTTTTTCACCTCTCTTCCACAATCCCCATTACTCTGTACTGTTGATCCCAAGTATTTAAACTCATCCACCTTCGCCAACTCTACTCCTTGCATCCTCACCATTCCACTGACCTCCTTCTCATTTACACACATGTATTCTGTCTTATTCCTACTGACCTTCATTCCTCTCCTCTCTAGAGCACATCTCCACCTCTCCAGGGTCTCCTCAACCTGCTCACTACTATCGCTACAGATCACAATGTCATCAGCAAACATCATAGTCCACGGGGACTGCTGTCTAATCTCATCTGTCAACCTGTCCATCACCATTGCAAATAACAAAGGGGTCAGAGCCAATCCCTGATGTAATCCTACCTCCACCTTGAATGCATCCGTCACTCCTACCACAGACCTCACCACAGTCACAATTTCCTCGTACATATCCTGTACAACTCTTACATACTTCTCTGCCACTCCCGACTTCCTCATACAATACCACAGCTCCTCTCAAGGCACCCTGTCATATGCTTTTTCCAGGTCCACAAAGACACAATGCAATTCCTTCTGGCCTTCTCTATACTTCTCCATGAACACCCTTAGAGCAAACATCGCATCTGTGGTGCTCTTTCTTGGCATAAAACCATACTGCTGCTCACTAACCATCACCTCACTTCTTAATCTAACTTCCACTACTCTTTCCCATAACTTCATGCTGTGGCTCATCAATTTTATCCCCCTGTAGTTACTACAGTCTTGCACATCCCCCTTATTCTTAAATATCGGCAGCAGTACACTTCTTCTCCACTCCTCAGGCATCCTCTCACTTTCCAAGATTCCATTAAACAATCTGGTTAAAAACTCCACTGCCATCTCTCCTAAACATCTCCATGCCACCACAGGTATGTCATCTGGACCAACGGCTTTTCCATTCTTCATCCTCTCCATAGCTGTCCTTACATCCTCCTTGGTAATCCGTTGCACTTTCTGATTCACTATCTCCACATCATCCAACCTCTTCTCTGTCTCGTTCTCTTCATTCATAAGCCTTTCAAAGTACTCTTTCCATCTGCTCAACACACTCTCCTTGCTTGTGAGTATGTTTCCATCTTTATCCTTTATTACCCTAACCTGCTGCACATCTTTCCCAGCTCGGTCCCTCTGTCTAGCCAATCGGTACAGGTCCTTTTCTCCCTCTTTATTGTCCAGCCTCTCATACAACTCATCATACTCTTTTTCTTTAGCCTTCGCCACCTCTCTCTTCACCTTGCGCCTTATCTCCTTGTACTCTTGTCTACTTTCTGCATCTCTCTGACTATCCCACTTCTTCTTTGCCATCCTCTTCCTCTGTATATTCTCCTGTATTTCCTCATTCCACCACCAGGTTTCCTTTTCCTCCTTCCTTAGTCCAGATGTCACGCCAAGCACTCTTCTTGCTGTTACCCTTACTACATCTGCTGTAGTTTCCTAGCTGTCTGGTAACTCTTCACTGCCACCCAGTGCCTCTCTCACCTTCTCCCAAAACTCAACCTTGCGGTCTTCCTTTTTCAACTTCTACCATTTGATCCTTGGCTCTGCTCTCTTCCTCTTCTTGATCTCCAACTTCATCCTACAGACCACCATCCTATGCTGCTTAACTACACTTTCCCCTGCCACTACTTTGCAATCATCAATCTCCTTCAGATTGTCTCTTCTGCATAGTATGTAATCTACCTGTGTGCAATTTCCTCCACTCTTGTACATCACCCTATGTTCCTCCCTCTTCTTAAAATACATATTCACCACAGCCATGTCCATCTTTTTGGTAAAATCCACTATCCTCTGACCTTCTTCATTCCTCTCCTTGACACCATACCTACCCATCACCTCCTCGTCTCCACTGTTCCCTTCACCAACATGCCCATCGAAATCCGCTCCAATCACCACTTTCTGTTTTTTGGGTACACTGTTTATCACTTTATCCAACTCACTCCAAAAATCTTCTTTCTCATCCATTGCACACCAGACTTGCGGGGCATATGCACTAACAACATTCATCATCACACTACAAACATCTTCATGAAAATCTTCATCAGAGTACCAGACCAGACTTGACAAAATGTCTATATATATATATATATTTTTTTTTTTTACAATGCATGCACAAATGACAAGGGCCTAGTATGCAACAACAGGAGGACACCATGGTTGGTCCTAGAAGGTTTTTATGTGAGGCATTTTTTGTTGTATTTTACACATCTCTGCACTACATTAGTGTTTACTGACTTAGAAATGGCACTTTTTTATAACTAACGATTTTAGCACCATGGAACACCCACTTTTTAAAACTACTATTATTTTTATTTTATTGTTATAATTTATCTTTTCCTATTGCCTCTCGCTGACAGAAAAAGGCAATGGGGATGAATGACATAATAATTTAAATGTAAAATATTATAAATTTTTCTCATTTTCCAATAAACAGCATATTTTTTAATGTTTTACCACTTTCAAACAAAAATCTGATTAATTTACCATACTATAGCTAAAAATGCAGCAATATTAAATATGCTACAAAATCCTGTCACTAGCAATAAAGGTAGTAATGAATAACATAATTTAAATGTTGTTAATTTTCAATCAATAGTTTAGGTTATCAGGTTTTACTATTTTGGAATGAACATTTAAGAATAATTTAAACAAGAATTTCTCAACATTACATATGGTATAAAACAATAAAGCTTTCTCCAAGATTTTTTCTCCTCAAATGGGAATTTCATGAACTCTCAGTCCATAATGCTGTACTAAGTGTGTGACTTGCACTAATCCTGTTTGGTAAAACTGACACTGACTCAGATAAGCCCATTATTTAAGTGAGGCTTACTTGTCTAAGTGCGCTTCATGGAATACTCCCCTACAGTATAGGCAAAAAATAATGGTCTCCAAAAGTAGCTATTGTTACATTCTTTTAACTGGTAACACAGATAGCCCTCAATTTATTGTAAAAGAAGGTATAGCCTCGAAGCATACCACACCTAAAGTAATTGCAAAGAAGTCAATGATTTTAAATATTCACTTGGTTTATTGGAAACATGCACTGGGGATCAAATATCTCAAAGTAAAAAAGGAAGAGAGATGAGCAACCCTAAAAGTTGTCACAGGACTCCCTCATAGTTGCCCATGTCTTCGTACAAAACAGTGCTCTCCCTGCTTATCTTCCATTTTCCTACTCTCTCATGCATCATGTGTCTCTTCTTCTCAACAGTGAGCCTTTACTCCAAATCTTTAACCTCCTATACACTTTTAATTGCTTTGGATGGATGTGATTTTAAACTCCATCTCAACTAACTTCCTTCTTAGCTCTAGAATTCCTACTTTGCACCAGAAAGAGATCTTTGGTTATAGAGTCAAGATGTTAGAGCTACTGTAAGTATTGCTAGCTCTAGTGTTCCCTGTGTACCTGAGTACTCAGTGATAGTTTCCATATCAGCTTCTAAATATTAATTTCATTAGACCTTTTGAATGCCTCTTCCTTTTGATACTAGACAGGACTCCCTCATCAAGAGCTAAATCCTTTTCTGCCACTATCCAAAAAAGGACATTTTTAAATTTAGATACCACGGCTATGGATAGGTAACTGTTGTGATTTTCCATGCACAAAAATGGTGAAATGTGTGCAGACCACAAAATTAATAAAAGCCAGACCAATGCCCCATCAGGAAAGACTTGCCAAGGCAGGCCTCAACTTTAGCAACCTAGCCCCACGTTCAAATAACAGGCTCTGGCCAACACAGATCTAAAAAATAGGGTGAGGTGCTTTAAAATAGTAAATCTCTCTATTATAAAAGGAAATCCTGAGACAAGACTTTTTCAAAGAGATAATTTCAAGTCCCACAAGATGAGACTTTTTCAAGTCATGCCCTCCTCTCAAACGTATTCAACCACGCACATTGCCTTCTCAACTCTCAATTGTGTGAATGCTTTTGACAGACACAGTTCCTGCTCTCTTAGCTCTTAGAAATTTTTTACGTTTTCCTCACTTTAAGTTCCCAATAAAAGAAGACTAATTATTTCCAAATCTTATTGAAGAATTTCATCCTGAATGGTTATCAACAGAAGAAATGAGTACACTGGCAATCCTAGCACCGAGAAACAATAAAGTCAAATGAATTAAAGCGAAAATTGTCTATCAGTTACACGGCAAATTGGTTAAATGCGTATCAATATGCTATGCTGAAACAGTTGGTGGTGATCGTAACGGAAGATGAAAACTTCAACTTACAATATCCCGAAGAATATCTACAACCGTTAACACCATACGGTCTTCCACCGCCCGAATTACTGTTGAAAGAAGGATGTATCCAAGAAAGATAATGTAGTACATCTCCTGCGGATAACATTAGACACCAAAGGAGATCTTGATATGCCATTCCTATTAAAATGTTAACAGTTTTCTGTTAGAATAGCTTACACCATACTGTCTTCCACCATCCGAATTACTGTTGAAAGAAGGATGTATCCAAGAAAGGTAATGTAGTACATCTCCCGCAGAGAACATTAGACACCAAAGGAGATCTTTATATGGCATTCGTATTAAAACGTTAACAGTTTCCCGTTAGAATAGCTTTTGCAAAGACAATTAACAAATCACAGAGACAAATATCCTAAAAAGTCGGTTTATTTATTAGAGAGAAAGAAACGAAATTCACTCACCGGCAGTTATACATTGCATTGTCACGATGTGAGTCCAAACACAGAATCAAAATTCAATGCAATATTGATGAAAATTTCATTGAAAAAATAGTTTTTACAGAAGTTTTACAGTAAAACTGTAAGTTTAAAAAGTTTTTGCATGTTAATGTCAAATCCAAACAGAGTGAAATTGTGTAACGTAATGAATAATTCTAACGCAATATGAAACATAATTTACTTTCAAATTATTACATTTTACTATTTTTAATATGGTTAATTACTAACTGTAATGTTAAAATAGTTAGTTCTATCAGGCATATGTAACAATTCCCATGAAAGTAACAATCTGTTAAAATTGTTCATCCACAACCCCATGTAGTGTAGCGGACATAAAAAGGCAATGAAACTGGTCACCCAATGTACTCACATTATACAGATTGCTCCATACTGGTAACTTACAGAAAACAATAAACCAGTTGTTCTCCAATTCAGTGCTATGAATTCCAAATGTCTGCTGTTTTTTACTCCAATATGCTTCTGTTTTTAATGGGACTCCTAGCCTAATGAAGCATACTGTTATTTCCCAGATTTTATGTTTTGGGGCCAATGCAGCAATGCCAAAGCTAAGTTTGATAAATTTTTTTTAGAATGTACCAAGCCATGCTGATAATTTACTGTTTCATTTTTAATTTAATTTGACTTTTAAGATTTCCATCATCATCATCATCATTTTCATTTTGCTTTTCCAGGTGTTCTGGCTATTTAATCCATTATTAAGTTTAGTTTTGTGAAGGAGGACATTTGTGGGTCTAAAACTGAAGTGGTTACAGTCTTTCAGAATTCAGAAAAAAGGTACATTAAAAGGAAAACAACAAAAGATAGTTAAGCATTTAAAACTGTACGATTGTTTATAAATGGAAAAATCATACTGCTGCACTTTTTTGAATGCAGAGACTGCCAGTCAATCGTCACTATATATGCTGTCAACAATTCAATTTAATTTATATATAAGTGTTCATCATTGAGTACATATTGCATACACAAATTCGCATGTCCAATATATTAATAGTAAATTGCTAAACCATAGAGCACATGGACACATACAGTAAAACAAAGCAAGACAATATACGATCCATTAACATTATAAATGGCAACTCACCTCATTTTTGAGCATTTTACAATTTCTTAACTAGATTTCTACATAGTATAAAATCAAGATTAATCCCTTCACTGTTTAGTCCCAAGGTTCTCAATATTTTTGGAGCCACTTTTCGCAGGCAGGACTAGTAGACTGACAATGTCTTTAAGGACCAAAGTATGATGCTGAGGATGGAAAAAGATTAGAGGAAGTTCAGTACAAATTCACAATTATTTTCATATTTGGCTAAAGGAATTAATATGGACAACTAATCAACAGTTCTACACAGAGTATGCTATAGTAAAGTAATATGTCCTCATGCTGAATTTAGAAGATCATTCCACAGATGTGAACCTTAGTAGGTAAAGGCTTAGCGTCCCACAGAAATGTATTTATCTTTGAATGTATTTATCTTAGAGGGCCGGTACTTTCAGATTGTACTGTATGGTTGTATGTGTGTATTAATGCATTCTGTTAAATAATTAGGGCCCTAACCATTTAAACTTTTTTTATGAAAGGAGGATTTTGAAATCAGTCCCAAAGTTAACTATAAGTCATTGTGAAAGCCTAAGTATAGTAGTTATTTGGTCGTACTTTCTAGTTTTAGTAATAATTCTTAACATCAGCATTTTAAATGAGCTAAAGCTATAAATAGATTGATTTGAGCTATCCTTCAACAACATGTTGCAGCTTTCAATTGTAATTAATCATTCATGCATTATGTTCTCACTAAGTTGCATGTGAAAAACCTCCTATTTTTTTCTCTCGGGATCTCAGGGGATGCAAAATTGTGAAAGTTTACTACTTTTCTGGATGAGATAGGGTTATACTCATTTCAAATCAGTCTTATTTCCTGTTCTGTCATTAGTAGCAGGTGGGAAGAATAATCTGTAATCAATTATAAATGTGTTGATGTGATTTGTGCTTAAATTGCTTTATAGATATACTGTATATATTTATTTTGTCTCTATTTAGAAGTATATACAGTACATAACCAGTTTACAGTTAACAATATAAGCATAGACAATTAAAAAACACTTAGCCTGTGAAGCTTAATATTATATTGGACAGAGGTGTCATTTATCACAAACAACAAGAGCAAAGACAATATAACTAGTCCAAGGCACCTTAATAGAGCAGCTATCAAAGGAAATTTCACATAGTAGCTGGAAAGAAAGGGTAAGTTAAGGGCAGGACTTGGAGTAGGCTGTACACACTGGTGCAGTGTATGACAGGTATCAAATGTAAAAAAATGTACCCAGATCAATCTCGTAAAGGGAACACGTGAACCTCAAACCCCATTTCTTCAAAAGTAATGTACTTAAGTCATAGCAAATAAAACTCCAAGGAGGACCCTCACCCTTCTCTCCAATAAAATGTTTGTATATCATTGCGATTGAAACTCCAAGGGAACTACAGGTGATTAAGAAATAATATAAAATGTGTACTGCATTGGGTGGAGGACTAAGAAGTCGACCAGAAATCATAGTACTGGCACTTACGTGTTTCAACTTCAGTCACTGTTGAAGGGTTACAACAGGTTAATAGTAAATGGTAAATGTTTCACGAAATTTTATTAATTTGTTGGTTTATGTTTATAATCAATAGAAGACAGAAAAAGCAAGAGTAAGGACATCATACTTTATTTAGGATACATGTAATTACTTAATTATTTTAAAACTGAAAATTAAATAAAGGTATAAAATAACCAAAATATCCTGCCTCGCTGCTTGTATTGCTGCTTTGCAGTCTAGGCCGTTAAATAGTAAATGAAAGCAATTGGCATTTACGAACTGAAGAAAACTGCAATAGAAAAGAGAAGACTGGGGCTGGGTAAAGCTAAATATAAAGTCGTTGTTGGGTAAAGAACGCATTTTAAATTAAGGAAAAAAAAGTTGAGGTTCTAGTATAAGTGAACTGTCTCATACTGAGAGAATTATCAAGAAGCAGAATTGTATTAAGCAGATGTAAGACTGAATTATTTCTCGCCTAGATGTTCCCCTTCAAACATATAAGCAGAAGAGTAGGAAACTGGAATGGTTGTGGAGAAAAAAAAACAGCATGACACAATGAAAAGGCAAGCAAAGCTTGTGATTTGTGCAGCAATGTCTAATTCAAGATAGAAGCTTAGAAACAATATACTTCGTCCTTCATCAAGTTCAGAGAGTAAGCCCATATTTTTTTCTGTTCTACAGATTTTGTGCAATTTATTTTAAAGCTAAGACTCTATAGTAGCCACTTACTTTACTCTGTGTGACCCTGAGATCTTATAGTTGACAAGTAGTATTCACCATATTTTGTTTAGACAGGGCCCCAAAAATGTCTCCATCCAGGGGCACCTTCATTCCTTAATTCTTCTCTGAGTGTGTGTGTGCCCCTTAACTGTCATTTGTCTCTCAGCAATCAAGATGTACATTACTGTGGTGTGTTCTATATGTAACACTTCACTATTGTTAATGAGCTATTGAGGTAATTTGTATTGCTGTTTTATAAATTGTTCTTTGTTACAATATTGTTCTGTTTGTCTAAATTTTACACTTAATTTTACAGTAAAATTTTTCAAGGGCTTAATAAGCGTAGAAGCACTAAATACTAGATAAAAATATTTATCTTTCTGCTGTGATGAGGAGGTTATAAGTATCAGATCAGCTGTTTATGCATTTGATGCACATAACATAAATTTTAATTCTGTAAAGCAGTGGGCCTACATAATAGCATTTGGGAATGGACAGTCTATCATTTCCTGAATCTTAATAGAAACATGTAAAACTGTAACCAAAGCCTTTTGTCTCAAAATTTGATCTTCCAGAAGCACAGAATTCTGATGAAATTCCCAATTCTCCAATTTAAGAACTAATTTATTAGTTCTGGTGGTAGGTTGGATCAGATGGTGGGAGAGACTGCTGGACAGACCAGGCAAACCCAAACGTATAAAGAGGGTCGGCTGAGAACGTCTGGCAGAGGAATCGGTCAGAAAGATCTTTAACTGCCACCTCCGGCAGAACTTCAACCTCATTCCTAGGGAAGTGAAGGACATCAAGTCTGAATGGGCCATGTTCCGAGCCTCCATTGTCGAAGCAGCAGAACAGAGCTGTGGCCACAAGGTTGTTGGTGCCTCTTGTGGCGGCAATCCACGAACCCTGGTGGTGGACACCTAAGGTTTGAGAGGCAGTCAAGTTGAAGAAAGAGTCCTATCAGGTCTGGTTGACCAGTGGGACTCCAGAGGCAGCTGAGGGGTACCGGCAGGCCAAGCGTGTGGTGGCATCGGCTGTTGCAGAGGCAAAAATGGGCATGGGAGGAGTTTGGGGAAGCCATAGAAAATGACTTTCAGTTGGCACCGAGAAGGTTCTGTCAAACCTTCAAGCACCTCAGGCGGGGAAAGCGGTGCTCCACCAACACTGTGTACAGTGGAGATGGGGCCCTACTGACTTCAACTGCAGATGTTATTGACCGGTGGAAGGAATACTTCGAGGATCTTCTCAATCCCATCAGCATGTCTTCCTTAGAGGAAGCAGATCCGGAGGACTTGGGGGGGGGGGGGGGGGTTGGGGGGGCTAGGCGTCCATATCAGGGGCTGAGGTCACTGGGTTCCTCAAGGCTCTGGATGTTGTGGGGCTGTCCTGGTTGACACATCTCTGCAACATCGCATGGACATTGGGTGCAGTGCCTCTGGATTGGCAAACTGGGGTGACGGGCCCCCTGTTTAAGAAGGGTGACCGAAGGATGTGCTCCAACTATAGGGGGATTGAACTCCTCAGCCTCCCCGGTAAGGTCTATTCAGGGGTGCTGGAGAAGAGAATTCAGTCGATGGTCGAATCTCGGATTCAAGAGGAACAATGCGGATTCCACCTTGGCCAAGGAACACTGGACCAGCTCTACACCCTGGCCAAGATTCTGGAGAGGGCATGGGAGTTTGCCCAATCAGTCATCATGTGTTTTTGTGGATTTGGAGAAGGCTTTTGACCATGTCCCTCGAGGCATCCTGTGGGGTGTGCTCCAAGAGTACGGAGTACAAGGCTTGTTGTTACGAGCCATTCAGTCCCTGTACAGGAGAAGTAGGAGCTTGGTCCGCATTGCCGGTAATAAGTTGAACTTGTTTCCTGTTGAGGTTGGACTCCACCAGAGCTGCCCTTTGTCACTGATTCTGTTCATAAGTTTTATGGACAGAATTTCTAGGTGCAGCCAAGGAGCGGAGGGGGTCTGGTTCAGTGACCTCAGAATCTCGTCTCTGCTATTTGCGGATGACGTGGTTCTGTTGGCTTCATCGGACAGTGACCTCTAACTCTCACTGGAGCAGTTCGCAAAAATCTGAGGCCATGGTTCTCTGACGGAAAAGGGTGGAATGCTGTCTCCGGGTTGGGAACACATTACTGCCTCAGGTGGAGGAGTTCAAGTATCTCAAGGTCTTGTTCATGAGTGAGGAAAGAATGGAGCGGTAGGTTGACAGAAGGATCAGTGCGGCATCCAAAAGGCGAGGCTGTCAATTTACCAGTCGATCTACGTTCCTACCCTCACCTATGGCCACGAGCTTTGGGTAGTGACTGAAAGAGCAAGATCACAGATACAAGCTGCCAAAATTAGTTTTCTCCGCAGGGTGACTGGACTTTCCCTTAGAGAAAGAATGAAGAGTTAAGTTATCTGGGAGAGACTCAGAGTTGAGTTGCTGCTCCTCCAAATTGAGAGGAGTCAGTTGATGTGGTTCGGGCATCTGGTCAGGATGCCCCCTGGACGCCTCCCTGGGGGGGAGTTCCGGGCATGTCCCACTGGGAGAAGGCCTCGGGGCAGACCCAGGACACGCTGGAGAGATTATATCTCCCGGCTGGCCTGGGAATGCCTCGGGGTTCCCCCAGAGGAGCTGGAGGACGTGGCCGGGGAGAGGGAGGTCTGGGCTTCCCTAATTAGTCTGCTGCCCCCACGACCAGACCTCAGATAAGCGGTGGGCAATGGATGGATGGATTTATTATATAAAACCCAAAATACTATACAATATGTGACAAGAGACTAAAATACTTCAGCACCATTTGCTGATCTTCATGACATGACAAGATACTGACAGATGTCTGGAAGCTGTGCTGAGCGTCATCTTCCAATTTTCCCCCTTGTAACCCTAATTAGATTATAAGCACTCTAAAGATTTAACTAAATCAATACTTTTTCATAACCCACTTATCCAGGGTGAGGTTTCAGGACTGCAGGAGACCATCCTAGCAATCATTGGGAGCCAGTCCACTGCAGGGTGTTGTGTTTATTTTGGGAAAAAAATGGAATTGTATACTGTATTTGGTTTATAAATCAAAGGAAGAGGGTAATTATTCTTAACTATATTATTTGTAATCACATTTTTATTAGACATGTTCACTAATCACTAATAGACAAGAAAACATGAAAAGAATCTTGAAATATAATTCTTATTTGATTTCCTGTAAAAAGTACAAGGTGTAAGAGAGACATTCTTTTCTTAATAAAGAAAAAAAATGTTTTCTGGTTAGACTCTTGTACGAACAGAAAAAAAACCATCAACCACATTTTCTTTTACTGGTTTCTCCATAGGCTTACTTTCTAAAACCTGACAATGCTTATATGAGGTTCCAGTCACAAAGGGGGAAAAGCTGAAGCGGCTGCTTACCTCTTACAAGAAGTGGTTTGGTCTCTCCAGGTTCCTTAGCAGCATTGGGCTCTATGGCAAAGGCATACTAGAACTACCCATCTCCGGTCTCACAGAGGAGTACAAGTGCACCAAGGTGAGGCTGGAGATAATGCTAAAGAGTCAAGCAATCCTATTGTTGCTCAATTTGCCACCACACTTAGGTACCGGTAGGAAATGGTCACCAGCAGAAGCAACTAAGCTTGCAAAGGGAATGCTCATGCACAAGGACATTGTGGGTCAGATCCAGCAAGGAAGGCCTGAGGCCAGCACACCATCCTGGAACAAGGCCATGCTGTCTCAGAGATGCAGACTTGTGGTACAGGAGATTCACCAGCAGGAAGAGACAACAAGGTGAGCAAATGCCATTGCAAAGGCTGAGCAAGGGAAATGGCTGAGATGGGAGGAAGTAGAGAAGAGGAAGTTCTCCTGGAAAGACCTGTGGGAGATGGAGGCATTCAGAGCGAGCCTCACCATCAATTCTGCCTATGATGTCATGCCTTCTCCAAAAAATCTAAGCCAGTGGTATGGAGAAGCTCCGACATGCTCACTCTGCCCCTTACCATCAACATTAAAATACATCTTGGTGGCACAACCAGGTGTTACAGTGCTTGGCAGGAGTGCTTGAGAAGCATCCTACCTCCCCCTTTATTTCATTGGCTGGCAACAGCATTTGTCCGGGAAGGAGAGGGTCGAGACGGACGTGCCACTCCAGGATCAGTCTCCGGGCAGTTGGGTGGTATGCAAGATTGGAAGTTGTTGGTGGACCTAGGTCAAAAACTTCCCAGCTGAAATTGCATCTACCAACCTCAGATCTGACCTTGTACTATGGTTGGCATCACTCCAACTCATCTACTGTACATCATTGAGCTTACTGTACCATGGGAGGATGCAGTGGAGGAGGCCTACGAGCACAAGAAGCTGAGATATGCCTATCTTGCAACTGATGCGCAACAACTCAGCTGGAAAGCTATGGTCCAACCAGTCAAGGTAGGCTGCAGAGGGTTTATTGCAACCTCAATATCAAGGCTATTCCGGGAGTTGGGAGTGTGGGAACAGGGTCACCAGCAAGCATTGAAGGGCCTCTCCAGAGCTGCTGAAAAGGGAAGTCAGTGGCTCTGCCTCAAGAGGAAGAACTCCAGCTGGGCCTCAACTGGATAGATGGGGGTGAGCTCGGGACACCGGGGTTCACTGCTGAACCTCTGGAGACATCGTGGGCTTATCAGCAAAAACGCTGAGGGAGGGGGGCATCCACTCAACGTCCATAACCCAGAAAGGAGCCATCACTCATTTCACAATTCCACAGAATCTAAGCTGAAGGTCTCATTTATGCAATTAGGGATGTCCTATGAAACAGAACTGTGGAGAACATTCACAGTCTTCTACTCTTGTATTTTATTCCATTGAGAAGGTAATTGAACAGCAACCAATAGATATTTGAAAACAGCACAATAGAATTTTAAGAAAAGAATGCAAAAGCATTTTGACCAAAAGTTTCAGACACATGAGTGATTTATAAAATCTTATTTTGGTAACGGTATACTTTTAATCAGTAAATGTCAGCAAAGAAACAAAGTTATGCTACTTATCTCAGCTTTTCAACTTATGCCATTAATGCTTCACAAGTTCAATGTTTAAGTAAAAACAAAGAACAAGACATTAATATCTTATCATAGTCATCAGCTCTGTATTGCTGACAATTGATATAAGGGCTTCATTATCAGCTGTATTTTTGTTTTGTTTGAGTTTTGTTTTTCAGTAATCTGTCTGGCTCTTTAAACAGATTTGATGGAAAGGTACTGCTGCGGTCCATGAGGATTTCTGCTAGAAATCCAGCATGCAAAAATGGATCCCACAACTCTGTCAATATGTTTTTTCTTGTGGCTTTCCATAAGATGAATGTCTCAAGATACAGTATCACATTGCAAACCACAAGCAATGTTTTTAAGATCCTGTAGGAAATTATTTTAAGGTGTTCCAAAATATTTGTGACTATGTTGCTCAAACAAAATATCAGCAATTGAAGGGTATTATAAACCTATTTCAATAATATACATAAACACTAAAATAGGATAGTTGGTGCAAAGTATTTTTACTTTACTTAAATGTCATCCACCAGCAACTTTCATATGACTGCACCTTTTAAATGTTTGTTCAGAAAATGAGAAAAATACTTGTTTTTTTCTGTGACTTTTAAACAGGGGCACAAATAGAAAAGATGCAGAGGATATGTTGGATGGGACCCACAGCAGTGAGTGTTCGTAAAGAGCCTCTTTTATTATTTAGTGGCCACAGCTGTCACTGGTTGTGGAAGACTAAAGTACAATGCTCAGTGTTTAAGGGAGATACCCATCTAACTGAGGTACATCACTACGGAGCAAAATAATATATTTTGCATACTCATTTCAAAACAACATTTTGTGCCAAAGTTTTTAAATATAGTTAATGTATGGCCAAAGAATAATTTCTATTAGATAAGTAGACATGTCTTCAAAGGTACAGATTACCAGACTTCCAATTTAGACCACTAAAGACTGCTTTCAGCTTTTTTGCTGTTCTTAGAAAGTGATACGGTCGTGCCGAATCATGGGGTCTTGAAGGCGTACAGAATATTACAAGGAAGATTGATTGGGTTGGGTTTTCTGGATCCTCGTGTATAAACGGTGTGTACACACAAAAACTGAACTTGGTGTAAAGCCATGCACATTCTAACGGCAGCCTCTTCCATTGCATACACAAGTTTCTGCTCAGTTTTGCAAACTGACAGCACCCTGCATCAACAGTGCTACTGTTTCTTTGTGGTGTCCCTTTCTTTTTTAGATTCACATCCCAGGAGGCCAGCTCCATTAAATACACAGAAATTAACCACATATCTATACTAATAAAAGGCAAAGCCCTCACTGACTCACTCACTCACTCACTGACTGACTGACTCACTCATCACTAATTCTCCAACTTCCCGTGTAGGTAGAAGGCTGAAATTTGGCAGGGTCATTCCTTACAGCTTACTTACAAAAGTTGGGCGGGTTTCATTTCGAAATTCTACGCGTAATGGTCATAACTGGAACGTATTTTTGTCCATATACTGTAATGGACTGAGCTCGATGGCCGTGGGAGGCGGAGTTGCGTGTCGGGTCATCACGCCTCCTACGTAAGTACGTAGAGAACAAGGAAGAGCTCCAAAGAGCGCTGAACAAAAAACGCCATTTCACAATTGAGAAGGCAGCAAAAGATTAGGAAGCGAGTGATGCATACAAGCATATTCATAAGTGCAGCTACTGCGGAAACAAAGCACAGTGTGAACCGTAAGTTTAAATTAAGTTTATAGACACACTCACGCTGCCGTTTGTCATGCCTACGACGAATATGGTATTCGCGAGATACATGTTTAATGAGAAGACACGAGGTATAAACGAGACTTTGGATCACTTTGTAATGGAGTTAAAATTGCTGTAGCAAGAAACTTTTAAGTGCCGGGTCTTAGCTAACATTAAATAAAGCCGTGGACATCACGAGATTGCACAAGCACAGCTGAGAAGCTTCGATGCATGTACTCCGAGCGGCTCATGTCAACTGACTTTGCTGGAAAAGATAAACTTAAAGTTTAAAAGATAAACTTAAACTGGAAAAGATTAACTTAAGTTCATACACACGCTACCGCTAGATATTCGCAGGCAATTTCCACAACTTAATACCGGGAATGCCTGTTGAACATCTTACATTCACGAGTACCAATTTGGATGGTGAACACTTCGATAAATGAAACCTGTTATTTTACAACGGTTGACAAACACGAAATATAACTTGAACACAACACATCCTCTAAATACGAACCTGATTGAAAGAAATAATGATAATCAAATCCTTGATGACAGCAACACTCATAACGGTCACAAAACTATTACATTGACAATCATGTTACGTTATTTTTACAATGTTTCCTTTTCTTAGCACAAGCACAGCTGAGAAGCTTCGATGCATGTACTCCATAACGCGTTAAAAAAAATAACGCATTTAATCACACTTTGCATTCCAAGCAAAGGGGAACTTTTGTCAATGCATGATTTCCTGGTACATCGCTTACATTGATGCACACTTCAGAGCTACAAAAATGTAAGAGTCGGAAGAAAGCGCATTGCTAGGACTGATCGGAGGCAAATTTCATTTCAAAAGACTACCCGACGGAAGCCTTGATAAAAGCGTGGTTTTGTGCAAACTGTCCAAATACGAACCTGATTGAAAGAAATAATAATAATCAAATCCTTGATGACAGCAACACTTATAATGGTCACAAAACTATTACATTGACAATCATGTTACGTTATTTTTAAAATGTTTCCTATTCTTAGCACAAGCACAGCCGTGAAGCTTCGATGCATGTACTCCATAACGCGTTAAAAAAAATAACGCATTTAAACACACTTTGCATTCCAAGCAAAGGGGAACTTTTGTCAATGCATGATTTCCTGGTACATCGATTACATTGATGCACACATCAGAGCTACAAAAATGTAAGAGTCGGAAGAAAGCGCGTTGCTAGGACTGATCGGAGGCAAATTTCATTTCAAAAGACTACCCGACGGAAGCCTTGATAAAAGCATGGTTTTGTGTAAACTGTGCAAAAATGAGTTTGCATACCACCGAGGCACTTCAACCTTATGGTACCATCTAAATGCAAAACATGTTACAGTGAGCAGAGAAACTGTGCATGCTGTTAGCACTAGCAGTATGAGTTCGAGTACCAACAAAAGGTGTCGGCAGCCTAAACCTCATGAAATGACTGGCTTCAGGACCAAAATTAGTAAGTCAACATCGGTCAAACTTACAAATTCTCTCGCAAAATAGATTGCTTTGGACTGTAGACCACTAACAGTGGTGGAAGATAGGGGGTTAGAAAATGTGCTACAGTTAGCGTCAGGAGATCCAACTTTCCAACTGCCATGCCGAAAGACTATTTCAAGTGAAATTCAACAGCTTTATGACACTGAAAAGCAAGCAAAATTAGATGCATTACAGACAGTGGACTTTGTGACTCTTACTGGGGATCATTGGACTTCAATGACCGTTAGTAATTATAATTACATCTAATTACAAAATGTTCAATGATCACACTGTTTTAGCCTAATGTACAAAATAATTTTGGCTAAGGTTACTCAGAGTTTAAAGGTGAAGCTGGTCAAATTACCTTTTATGTTTCTGCCTTATTTTTTTAAGAAGAAAAACTTCACTTTATGTTGAAATTTTTGTTATTATTATTTAAAGACAATACCATTCTGAAAATGTACTTAAACTACTTAAAATATCACTTTATTTTTAAATCTGCCCAATTTTAGCCAGGGATCATATTTTTGTTTCTGTTTTGAATTGAAATGCAGTTTAAATGCATTT
>JANRMT010062794.1:908543-934244 GCA_026402145.1 Polypterus bichir lapradei
TGTTATGTTATGTTATGTTATGTTATGTTATGTTATGTTATGTTATGCTGGAAACTGAGGATGAAGGATTATGGATACCTTTTTTACATTCATAGTTAGTCAAAAAAGAAGACAGACCTGCCTATTGCAAACAAGAGACTTGTGTGCTGTGTTTCAGTTTATAGAGCAATAACATTATTGAAATATTCCCTACAAACGTATCTCAAATAATTAAAAAAGCAATGCCTCTAACAGGTAAGAAACATGTATTTGTCAGACAAACTACTAAGATTGACCAACAAAGCTCACAATAAGTCATTGCCCTGTTGCATTTACAGGGCAGGCTTAGAAAGTACTCAACTTTGAATTGGCCGCCTGAGATAAACATGCGGTATGGATTTATTTTTTTATTTTTTCAGATTTATTAATCACAAGTAACACCCATTACCAAATGTAGTGTAACAATAACATTTACTCTTCAAAATTCTTAGCTTATTAATTATATTACAAGAACCATATGAGAGTGGTATACACTTAGTGTGTGTTAGGTGAAGGGCTTTAGAAAGATGCACCTATAGAAATACAGAATGGAGACTTGCATAGAAGCATGGTATACTCCACCAAGAAGCTACAGAGCAGGGATCAACATTGGACAAGGGAGTGTAGTAGTTGCCAAGAAAACAGATTCATGCCAAAGAGGAACACTAAAGTTCACACAACCTCAGAGGTTAATGCATGGGCCTTTGCTATTCATCTTAAAGACCAGGAAGCTGTGGAACTGGCCTGTAGACACGAAAGTTAACAGAAAACTCTTGGTTGCAAAGACACCAGGAGTCACATAGTCATGCAGGGCCAAGTGTGGAATATATTTGTCTGGAGAAAAACATGAGTGAATTTTGCTTAAAACTGTGTGAGAACAATTAAATAGCTCAATGAGTGTCACATTTCTAAACCTACTGTGTCCAGTATCTCATGATGATGGCACACAAACTTGGGCATAGAGCTTGAACTGCAAAGGGCAGTAGTGCTTTTGTTAACCTGGTCCAAAAGAGAGCAAACTTCTGATTACATTAAATCTACAGCTTAAAAGTCTCGGAAAAAGACCCCTATTAAATATATTAATGTAATGTATGCAAAGAGAATGTTGCATGTGTTAAAAATAAACATTACCTGTTGCAAGAGAAAACCTTTTTGTATTATCAGATTTTTGTTTCATTGGCATTCAAAGACATCAATAATGTTGCAGTAAAACATGCTATGTGTGATCTCTGTTGTTCACCGTTATGGTGATAGCATAGCAGTTGATGTAAGGTTGAAAGAATTTCTAACAATGTTTGTGAAAATATGATTTACAAAACATGCATTCGAAGTAAATGATTTCTCACACCAAGTCAAAAAAACTGCCATTAAGAGAGCTAATAACGAAGAGCCACAGGAGATGCAGATTTCAGTACTTAATACACCTGAATCAACAAATCTATCTACTTGGAAATGTAAACAGGCCATGCCAGAACACAGCCACAGCACTGTGTGTGTGTGTGTGTGTGTGTGTGTGCCTTTCGGTCTGTCTACTCTGTCGTATCGATGTACAAATTGTATCATTATGCTACAGTTACCTTATGCTAATTAATGCCTGAATTGATAACAGCAATTTTAGCTTTTTATTTTCTCTTAGCAGCAAGTCTTTCATTCACTTTCCTTTGATATCTACCTGAAACCGCAGCGGTTCAAAAAACACAGAATAGAGGAATCACCTCTGGCCATGCAAGACTAGGAATCAGTAGAAGGAACTCTAGACTAGTTTCCCAACTGTAAAGGTAAGGCTGCCTCTGACCACTACTAGTCATAGCTGAAAGTGAATCTTGGATGGTGTTTAAACTAGTCTTACCCCCAGAGGCAAGTTGTGTGTAGAGTTGGGATGAACATAGTGGTAAGTGCTCAATTGGTATGAGGAAGAAATGCTAGATTGGGGGGTGGGGGAGGTGGTGGCTGGCAAGGGACGAAAGAGAGATGAAGTAAAAGGTGTACCCTAGAGGTGCTACACTGGTCGGTAGGTGTTAAAGGCATCTAAACCAGAGACAGTGACCCAAACTTGTACGGTTTAGCTCAGAACAGACGTACTGTTGTAAAACCAGGCTCACTATCATAGTAAGGCTTAACACACAGCTAAGACAGAGTCAAAAGGAGAGTTCAGACTTGTGCACATCAAGACCCTCTTACCTTGCAGGTCCCAACTATTTCCCACAAACACTTCTCCATTCAGTGGTAAATGAGAAAGATATACCTATTGTCACACACATGCACTTGGTAGTCTACCAAAAGGACCAGCAAATGCCAATTCCACGCCAGGCCAGGGGGTGGTAAGTTGTACTTAACCTCTCTCTTTTCTCTCCGCAAACCAAACATGAGAAATCCTGCCTGTATCTGAGTACACTCTGAAGACATCACTTCCTATCCTGACCCCGAGGGTGTCACTTCCTGTCCTGGCCCCGAGGATGTCACTTCCTGTCCTGGCCCCAAGGATAGCACTTCTTTTGCACCGCCTATAAATAAACCTCATCGTCCATACTTGATCAGTTCTGTTTTGGACTCTAACCTGTACACATTGTATGCAAATGTAAGCCTTTTGCAGCCAGGAAAACTATATGGGTGCCTGCACCAAACCTTTATTGTGTGTCTAGCTATTTCTTTCACACTATATATTTTTATGTGCACACATTAATTAAGAATACTGCATATTGTAAATTACTTGAAAGTATAAATACAAAAAACATTTTCTCAATCCTCTGTCCTCTGTTGTCCCTTACTGCATATAAATGCCCAATAAACAATATACAGAAAAGCATATAAACAAATCACACAGAAAGTCTGGTTATTGCAGAGCCTCAAAATTGTCAATAAATTCTCATAAAGGAAATGTAACCTGGTGAAAACTTCAAATGGCTTTATCCCCAACTAAAAACAATAATGATATCATTGCATTTATCCAAACCCCTTAGTAGACATGACTAGTTCAAATACTAAGCAAATCTCTCCTAGAAGACAAGCACTTTTTGTCCAAAGCCAAGGTGCATACGCCATCTTAAACTATTTAATGCCACAACATAAATCTGTGTTAAATAAGAGTCACTTATAGTCCTCTCAGGTAACTGTGGCCCCAATGATTGTGGCACATGAGAGTCCCAATTTTATAAGAAGGGTCCTGCAAAGGTAAGACAAAACTGAGGTTAACAAACTGGAGTAAAACAAAAAACAAAGACAGGAGCAAGGTCCTGATACAGTCCTGAAAATAGTTGCTATCTGTCTTTCAAAATTATTTTTGTTTTCCCTTTGTCCTCCATACAGAGTAATATTTGTTTTGTTTTTTTCTGTGTTAACTACATTTCTTTTGTAACAGGACTACAAGATGGTTTATACAAATTAGTATTACCACTGACAGAACCAGCATCAAACTTTCTTTGTTTTCCACTAAATTCATTCAAAAATGTTCCATACATTACCTTGGAGAATATCCAAACCTATATAGAGTAAAAGTGTGTTCTTTTGCCAGCTGGCTTTAACATAAGATAATTACTGCTTTGTTTGCATTTTAATATTAGAAGTCTAGTTTAAAATGTAGACATTTAGATTTATACATATGTATTTATGTATGTTGTCACTGCTCATTATATGAATTTTGAGTACTGGGGAAAACTAAAAGGGACAAGCCAAGGAATTCCAGATGGTTTCTGTTATAATTGCTTTATCCACTAAAATGATAAAAATAATCCATACATATGTTGTTTGTTTTGTTGACCCAGGATTTTGTTTTCTGGCGTCAGTTTTTTTTATTCAGACGTTTACAAATTACCCCTGTTTTTTTAGCCATTTTATTTTCTTCCATGCATCGCTTTGTTGAGGTTAGCGTGTCACCTGTTGTCATGGGAATCCTTTAGCAATGCACTGGGTTTGTGCAATGGTGACATAATCAGAGCAACTGCTCTCGCATGTATCTGAGATTAGATGCCTTCTTTCTCATCTTCAGGCTTTATTTCAAGAATTATTTGGAATTGACTTTGGTTCTATATTTGGAATTTAATTTTGGGATTGGTGTTACTAGTGTTCTTTCACTGATCTAGTTTTGCCTATTGCCTTTGTTTAATAACCCCCCTCCATCCCGTGTTTTTAAAAAGTTCTTGCATTACTAAGGGTTGCTCTTTTGCAAACTTCTGATTAATTGTAGCCTCCAGTTTTACACTTGGAAGGAAAAGAAACTAGGACTCCAGAAATCCCTAGATGATACACCATATTTATTTTGCATTGAATTTATACTATTAAAAGCATCCCATTGAGTGTGGTAGGTAAATATCTTAAAAGTTTATTTTCTGGTTGCCTGAATGCCCCCACATGATCATAATGTATATATTACCAGCATTTAATTACATTTTGTACTTTGTATAATTGTATGTGACAAATAAAATTTGATATAATTTATCATATTTCTTTTATTAAAGATTATTAAAACATTAGAACAGAAAATTTTTGACAAGAACAGGCCATTCATTCGAACAAAGATTGCCAATCCTATCCACCAATTTTCTCTAAAATGATATCAAGTTGAGTTTTGAAGATCCCTAAAGTCCAGGGGCCTCATGTAAACAATTTGCTTATACTCAGAGATGTGTGTAAGCCATTTTTTACACAAAAGTTGGGATTTATAAAACACCAACATGTTGTGGAAACTGGCCTAAAGCTAAGCTCTGCACAAACTTTTTGGTGGAGGCAGGACAAAGAAATTAATGTTAGATGTCATTTCATTGCACATTTAAATGAGGTGCCACTCACTCTGATGTTCTTTTACTAGTTATATCACAGTTAACTGATATGTTGTCTTCAATATTGGTAATACCATCTAATACATATGCTTACCGGTAAATGCCTCAGTATGTTGCCATAAATTTTTGTCTATAAAAAGGGTTTGCTGTGTGTTGTTGTACATATAACTGCCAATGTTAATATTAGCTCTCTGGGAGCATATTGCCAATGGCAGGCTACACATGGTGCAAGGTTTTAGAGATTGCAATCATTTTTGTCTTTTGATGACTGGCTACTATTATTAAAGACCTGCTTTTCACATCTCTTCACCGGTGAAGAAACCTGTCTTTCATTCAAACGCAAAGCACTGTGGGAATGACATCATCTTCCGGATTAAAGTTCATTGAGAAAGACATCATTCCTTCAATGCTGTGCTCTAGAATTGAAGAACCGCTTTTCCCCGCTGTTCACTGGTGAAACCTGTCTTTAATTCAATTCATTGCATTCTTTCATTCATTTTGGGAATGACATCTTCCTTGTTGACATTTAACCCAGAGAAAGTAACTGTTAATAATGTTTTAGCAAAAAATTCACACATGTTACATGTTTTGACCATATAAATGGATAAGCATGTAGAACATGTGGCATGAAGTGAGATTTTTTTTTCTTTTTCCTGAGGACATTTTTCACTTCATTTGGACTGTCCAGTGTTGGTCCCTTATCAATGCAGCTGAGTTTGAAATTCAATATTTCATTTCTCCATAAAAACATGAGATTAAAAAATATTCTCAACCACTACTACAAAACTACATGGGATGAATAACATTTTAAAAAATATTATTTTTGGGTAGAGTATTCCTTAAGTACTGTACATTATTAGGTCCATTTATCTTTCTGTGCATTTTTATTTCTCCTTTTTGATTTTTTTTTCAGTATTATTTCACAGCTCTTGTGTTGCATGTAACCTGGTTAAAAGTAAAAAAAAACTGGTTAAAAGTAAGTACAGCATTTTTGTTTAAAACTTTAAAGTTTTGAAATACTGTACAGTAGACTATTACTTTTCATTTTTGACTAAGTTATACAGTTATTTTAGTAATTTTTATTGTGAAATGTAACATGATAATTTAAAGAACATAACAAGTCTTTTATCCGAATCCGTCATGTGGCAGGATTATTTCCGGACAGTATCGGGTGTAAGTACCAGAAATATCCTAGAGGGTTATGTGTGTGTCCGTTGCAAGGTGCACTCACACACTCAGTCACACAGGACCAGTTTAGAGTTTCCACTTAGCTTAACACAACAATTTTTGGGGTTGTGGAAGGATCATCAGATTACTTGGAGAAAAACTCACTTGGAAATAGGAAGAACATGTATGCTTCATACAAACAGCAACTGAGTGTGTGATTTGAACCTAAAATGCTGTTTTTATAGCATATCACCTCAGAAATTAGAGTTCCTTTGTGTATATGTTTTGTTCATTGTGGATGGTTTCAGCTAGAGAGACATTTCTACAGTATCAGGACTATCAGAATGGAAGGCCCCTTAGCTCAACATGAGGCACAAAGGCCATGGTTAAATAAATTATAATTATTTTTAATTTAAGCAATGGTTTTTTTTTTTACAAATGATAGACACATAATTATCCATGGAGGAATGTGCAAACGTAGCACAGAGAACAGCTCAGGATGTTGGATCCATGAGGCAGTAGCACTAATCACTCTGCCACTGTACTAATTGTGAAATGTACTATAGGAAACAAACTTCAGTCATCATCATCATCATCATCATCATCATCATCATAATGGGCGGCATGGTGGCGCAGTGGTAGTGCTGCTGCCTCGCAGTTAGGTGGCCCGGGTTCGCTTCCTGGGTCCTTCCTATGTGGAGTTTGCATGTTCTCCCCGTGTCTGTGTGGGTTTCCTCCCACAGTCCAAAGACATGCAGGTTAGGTGGATTGGCGATTCTAAATTGGCCCTAGTATGTGCTTGGTGTGTGGGTGTGTTTGTGTGTGTCCTGTGGTGGGTTGGCTCCCTGCCTGGGATTGGTTCCTGCCCTGTGTTGGCTGGGATTGGCTCCAGCAGACACCCGTGACCCTGTGTTTGGATTCAGTGGGTTGGAAAATGGATGGATGGATAATAATTACATTTATTTAGCAGTTTTCTCACTACTCAAAGTGTTTTACATAGATAGAGGAGAACCACACCAACCACTACCAATGTGTGGTATGCACTTGGATGATGCTACAACAGCCATTCTTGTACTGTTGTGCTCACCACATATTAGCTATTAGGTGGTAAAGATGATGAGAGAAATAACCAATTAGGGACAGGGGATTATTAGAAAGGATGAGGTCATGATGGGTTTAGCTAGGACATTCGGGTAAACCCTACTCTTTTTGAAGGATGCCCAGGGATCTTTTATGACTACAGAGAGTCAAAACCACTTTTACACCACTGTGTCCTTGTCACTGCATTGGGATCAAAATGCAGACCACGGAGTAACTGCCCTCTCATGACCTCACCAACACCTCTTCCAGCTGCAGCCTAAGCTTTTCCTTGGTTCTCTTCCATTCAAGTACTGGCCAGGCCCAAACATGCTTAGCTTCAGGTGGACTACCTCTATGTTCCTCAATAAATATAGCGAGATATATAGCACATCTTCTCAGAATGATATAATCACAAATCTGTTCCGACTTCATTAATTCTGTTTCTGAGTATATTTCAACTTAACTTTAATTTTTATGTGTGAGTGTGTGTGTGTTTATGTTCGTGTGTGCAGGATTATCTAGCATCTGTAAATGGTTACTGCAGTGGGCTCGCGCCCCCCCTGGGGATTTGTTCCTGCCTTGCGTCCTGTGTTGGCTGGGATTGGCTCCAGCAGTCCCCCGTGACCCTGTGTTAGGATATAACGGGTTGGACAATGGATGGATGAATGGATGTAAATGGTTAGCCCCTGCTATTTGGCTATGGTTTTAATTCTAACATTTTTAAAGTGTTGATAGACCTTCATTTATATACAATTGGAGTATGCATTTTCATTAATATCAGGCTTTCTTTGAATGCTTCATTTTATTTATTTAAAATAAATTCACAATAGTTTTTCCTTAAAAAACTAATGCATTTCTTAGGGAAACAAATGTGGTAGAAGTGTGAGGTGTCGCGGTGGTTCTCTTTTCCTGAAGCTATAAATATCATGTGGGGGAAGCATTTGTGCTAAATTGGAAATCTGTAGTAATGAGCCTATATCTATGGGGGAGGCGAATGGAGCAATGTTAAAGAAACATTAACATTTTACCCCTGAAACTAGTTAAATCATTCAGTATTCTTGCACTAGTGATCACAGAACTGTATGTATTTATGCCTTTAAACTAAGCAGCTAACAATAGTTTGCAGTATGGTCCTTGTTTACAGTATATTAAGGAATGGTAGGGCTGGAGAAAGTGATTCATAACAGAAAGCAGACCCTGCAGGTGTTATTAGACTTATTAGACATGTGAGTCTTCCAGTAGATATGGAGTAGTTCAAATGATTGGGAGAGGCTCATTCTGTATTACGAAGTGAAGGAGTGACCTTTAAGTATGTCTAGGAGGAGAAGGTACAGTAAGAAGGCAGAATAACACAGAAGTCAATCTAGGTGGAGGGATGTATGTTAAGAGAATAAGGAGAAGATAATGAATAACCTATACATAGGTAGCTACAGTATATATGAACGTAAAACTATTTCTGTAATTATATTAAACTTGACTCCTGATTTACATTAACACGGTCGTCTAAAATACTCTGGTGAGTAACATGTCAAGTAAAATCAGCACCATCCCTCTACAACAAAGCAGTAACCCCTGTCATCTCTTCATATACTAAATAATGGTTGATGCTTCAAACATATAAAAGGGATTTGAAATAGAGGAAAAAAATAAAAACCCTGCCTTTCTTTACATCTCTTTATATTGAGTGTTGGGCTTGCTGACATAACAAATTCCAAGTACTACAAAGAACCCTTCTTGTCTTTCTCTCTGGCCTTAACAGCTTCCTCCTTGACTATAGATTCTTCTTGTCACTGGCAAAAAGCAGCTTGTAAAAATGATCCTTTCATGCTAGAATAACCCCTAACAGCCCATTATGTTGTCCTAAGCCTACAGATTAGTCTGTAAAATGGCTTCTGCACGGCTGGCTTATTTTAAGTGACATTATGATCCCAATTGAGAACAGTCTACTGCCACCTGCTGACCTGGAGAAGCGGCTCTGGTCAATATGCCAGTTGCCTGCCTCTTATGAGTTGGTGAAACATGCACACCAGGAATATGCAGGCTTGTATGGCCATTTACCTCTCTCTCTCTCTATCAAGTTTAGCAAAATGATTTGCTTTATTTAAAACATAACTTGCAATCACAGGTCCTGTTCCTCACAACTGGTCACTGTTTGTTCACAATGACATACAGAAAAACATGCAGTGTGGACTTTTGATCATCTCTCTATCACTTTACAGCCATGGGCCATTCTGGTGCAAACTCTGTTTCTGGCAACACCTTGCAATGCAAAAAACTCTTAACACTCAAGTTGAGTTTTAACACACCATAAGCTTATATAAAAAGTAATTGTTTGAATCAGTGCACATATTATCAAAGAAATGGTGTATAGTTGTCACAATGGCACCCTGCAATAATAGTTTCCTGGCCAAGGAGGTCTGGAATTCCAGCAGCCATGAGTTTGAGTTTCTGGTAGTGTAGGAGAAAATGTAAATCTCCAAGATACTCAGTCTAAATTCTGACCCAGGTACACTGGGGACAGTATTTACGTTCTTTCCAAGTCTGCATTATTTTTTTTTTCCATAGCCTATAGTTTGTCTCCCAAATCTGAAAGACATGTATGTTAACAATATTTTGTGCAGTGGGTATGAGTGTAGATTTGTGCTTGAAGGTGCCAAGTGACCATCAGTGATTGTTCCCATTTTAAACCCAGTCCTACTAGGATAGGCTTCAGGCGCCCATGAACCTAAACTGAATTAAATGAGTTTGAAAATAAATAAATAGCCAGAAAAGACATTTTATTTTTAGAATGCAGCAATAAGTAGTAAAAGGGCAAAAACAGGTGGCCTTCTTAAATAAGACTATAGAGGCAACTATAGGGTAAATCTGTTCTCTGCTTTCTTTCACTATTTATATTATTAACAATAATTTAAAACGAAAACATGTTCACACACACAAAAATATTTATTTTGCTCTGGTGGTCTTTGGTTGATAGGTGCTTGTCCAAAGACTGTTAAATAAAATCTACTTAGCTGAAATTTTACAGACTATCAAGGTAAATGTGAGGAATAACAACAAAACTCCATTGCATCTAATAGTGAACTCCAGGGTCACTTTACAGTTATTTGCTTTACTGAAGCAAGTAGACACCTAAAAACTGAGTAATACTCCTTATTTGAAAATGAAAAAATGACTTTACAGAAAGATATCTTAAACCTCTTGGCACATAAGTTCTGTTGTAAAAGGCTTATGTAGCATTTGCTGGTTCTGAACACTTTCATTGTCCTTTAGTTCTGCTAGCAGTCAAGCACAGTTACAGTATATGTGCATCTTTTTAATGTTTTCCATAGTTAATACACTTGTGAACATCTTAAGTCATGTCATTTTCTAATTTGCTTAGTCCTGAACAGGGTTGCAGGACTGCAGAGCCTGTCCCAGCTAGCATAGTGCACAAGGCAGGAACAAAGCCTGCACAGGGTGCCAGCTCCACGCTGGGCGAACACACACACTACAACCACATGCCAACACACACTAGGTCCAATTTAGGATTGCCAACTCACCTAACCTGGTGATCTTTGCAATTTGGGAGGAAAATGGAGCACCTGGAAGAAACCCATGCAAACAAGGGGAGAACATGCATACTTCACGTAGGTGTCGTTATTGCAAAGTGGAGTGAAAATCTAGAATTCCAAAATATGCGGATCCAGCAATTAAAATATACTGAGTCTGAGATGTCAGGGATTCTGACATTGGGGATATTTTGGCCTCCCTAGTTAATGAAGAATTATCCACCTTATTGCTACATATCAGCACAATGTAACGGTTACAGTGACACTAAAATTTACACAGCTGAAGAGATGGTAACTTATTTATTTTTTTGGTGAGGACTCCAGGAACACAGCCCAACTTACATACACTCACTCACTTAAATCAATAATAACGCAGTATATTAAAAAAAATAGGAACATAAACAATAAATAAACATCTAACTGTCCCTAACTCCCCACGTCGAAAACAAATGATAAAACGACTCAGCAACAATGAACTGAAATGATAAACACCAATGAAAAAAGCCAAAACACAGTCCAAATGTAGTGGCAGAAGATGATGATGGATGAGAAAGACACAGAAATCCTGTGAATGGTTCACTGTAAGCAATGCAAAGTGTTTCCTACCGGTATCCTGATGTGGTGAGGGGTAACGAGATTGGGAGTGCTCCCTCTGACAAAGATGAGACCAATCTGGTCACTACTCACATGACTGGCAGTCACAAAGCAGAGCATACATCCAGACTGCAACAGAAATCCAGGACAAGAAATGGTAATCCAAATGAGTGTGATGAAAAGACAGATGGATGAATTCTGACTTTGGATTTCCAACCTCAGCTTGTTTTGCAGGTTTCCTCGTTAAAGGGCCCATGGGCCCAATCCACTTCCCAGAATCCCTTGCATCCTCTGCTGTCATCCAATAAAACAACACTGCTGGGACCATTGGGATAGGTAGTCCTTTTTTTCCATAATGCAGCTACAACTAACAATATCTGTTTGCAGCAAACTGTCATATAAAAATGGAACTTTATACTGTATTTATGTACACCAAAGCTATAATGTTTGAACTTATTTGTGTCTAGATACCAGAATTATGTAGAGGGGATGTGATCTACAGTAGATTTTGTTCTTTTGACTACTATTCACTGACCAGGGTCAAATTTATTAAACTTGTGCATGCACAAAAATAAACCCAAAACGTGAGTGTTTACTTTTCTAAGCAAACATGGAATTTATCAAAAAAACATATTTTTACAGTAACTCTGACGATCTGTACACAACATTTTTGGTGAAATTGGTAAAAGATGAAACCCTTGGTCAAGTAGGGAAATGCAGCCAAACCATCTAAATGATGACTTAGGCGTATAATAATTCAAATCACCGAGCCATTTCTGGAATGTATGCCTACATGACAAACATATTACACTTCAAAGGGGAAAATTATGCTAAACAGATTGCATTTTAGTTCCCTTTAAAGAGGGTCAATGCTGTGCATTTGCACTGAAGAACTACTTTGATTTTGCTTCAATTTATATCAGTTACATGTTGTTACTTCTTAGGGAACTGGCTGAAAGGTCAGGAATACCTAAGCCAAGCTTCGCTCCATCATGCCTGCTGTCACGGAAGCCATTAAATGACAGGTAAGGTGAAACATCCAGTTTTCATGTGGTGTGGGTGTACATATGTAAAACATAGCATGTTTTTGCCAAAATAAAAAGGCAGTTTGCAGTAATATATGGTTCTCCTAACATAATCGGAGCACTTTACTGCACTCACTGCAATAATGGCATCTATTGACAATGAAGCTGCTTTTGTTAACCAGATATCTAGTTAACTTGATATCTGTGATGCCAAGATGTGTCTGACAAATGTCATGGCACAGTGACCTAGGTTAACTCATAATTTATTTATTTTGAGGCAAAGCAGCCTTGGCTGATGTGATGGTACTGTACATTATGGCTGGCTTGTTAGTAAGGTGACTGGCTGAACCCTCAGTTTTTCATATGGCTTATACTATTCATTGGAACAGAAATCATGTCATACATGTGACAGGTAATAGCAGCTACCCACTCAGATGCTGGTGCCTTATGCCTTTCTCCGGCCCCCAGAACACAGAGGAGAGGCGCCATATTGCCGTGCACGACCTTGCATTTTTATTTGTAGGGTGTGGCCAGATGCACTTGAATGCAGATGGTGGGGTCTTGGTGTATCAGAAAGGAGGCTGCTCTACCTGTCAATGATGTTCTGCAGCATTGTCATTGCATACTGCATGTATGAGACTGATTAGCATAGTTCATGTCTGGTTGTTTAGGGTGGCATCCAGGTGTCTTAGATGCATTCACATATGCAAATTTACAAGATAATTGAAATTTATAAAGGTAAATTGTGTAGAAATATGTGTTTCTGGCATACACATTTATCTGTTTTATTGTGTTTGCATATTTTCACTTTGGAATCCTTGCAGAGTTCTATAAATGAGACCACAGTGTATAAATAAAAGCATAGCCTTTGTAAATAATTGGGACAATTTTCGGAAAGGTCAAATGTTTTTTAAGAGAGATATATCCTTCATTCTAACTAGAGGAGATTGGCTAATGATATTAAACTGATTACACAATCTCATCTCTGCCTTGCGTGGTAAAGTGGGAGATCACATAAGTCCAAAATAAATATTGGGGTGTCAACCGGGTCTCCCCTTTTAATAATGGAGCTGGCAAGGCAAAAATAAACAAGCACAATAGCCAAAACAACAGCAAAATAGTCATTAGGTGGAGCTCTGTCTGACGGTCTGCTGTTTTCCAAATGAACCTCCACCTTCCTTGAACTGGGAGGTTCTGCACCAGTTGCCTGCATTGAGCATTTTGTCCGAGCTTTGGGTGGAAAAAGAGAAATTACTCTCAGCGACAGCGCCCCCTTGTGGTAGTGCTTACCTCTGATGAATATGACCCACCAACACTCATGCACAACACTTTCTAATGAAACCTGGCTTTTTAAATTTTACACTGTTTCTTTAGCTGAAGTAGTACCAAATGGTTTTTACCCCACTATATAAATAAAGTATTGGTTGAGTAGGAGGCCTTATCATTAGTTAAGATTTTAGAGCTTGGTTTATTTCAAAACCATTCTTCTAACATATACTGTAAAGTTTTAATGGCCTAGGTCCTACTTGTTTATCTAATGTTTTAATGCCAGAGCATATGCTATAATCTCAAGATTCAGGTCTCCTATAGAATTGAAATATTATTAAAACAATGCAGGGAATTTGAGCTCTTAATTAACAGTTTAGCCATACATTTTTTGAGCCCATTTTATCCAATTATGTGTTTGCATGGAGCTTATCCTATCTTGGCAGCTTTAATACCAGGATTTGACCTTTGAGCTGCTGACCATCCTTCACAGGCGCACTCATACACATACACCCATGTTAGCATTATCATGGTTAATACATGTTTTACTCTGTTGCATACTTGATCTCAGGACCTTTTTCAAGACCGTGTAAAGAATTAAAGCATATTTAAAGAAAGGAACGCAAAGGCTGCCCATTCAACTACAAGACTGTATAAGTATAGCCGTTGTCCTAGTCCAGTCTGAAGCCAGGGGTGAGCAAACTGCAGAAAATGATCCTCCTCTCAACAGGGCAACTGAGGACAATCTTAAAGTGCATCATATGGGACTGTTAAAATCTATTCTTAAAAAAAATGCCGGAGAGGACTTGCTGCCAAGGCAATGTTATTTTTAGTATCAGGATGAAAACAGACAGTGATTTCTCTCTCTCTCTCTCTCTCTTTCTCTCTCTCAACAGCTCAGCTGGTGTGCATTTCACAGCTCTGGTAAGTGCTGCTTTTTTCCAGCTGACATCTACAAACACCCCTCTGTATCATTTCTTTAAAGACTCTCGTTTCACTAGAGAGAGAGAGAGAAGCTTCATTTATTAGAAACCTGTTCTAAGCCTGATTGCCAGTTTATATGCATATGGAAGATCAATTTAGTAATATTAAGTTTGCAGCAGCACAGTGGTGCAGTGGGTAGCGCTGCTGCCTTGCAGTTAGGAGACCTGGGTTCACTTCCCAGGTCCTCCCTGCGTGGAGTTTGCATGTTCTCCCCCTGTCTGCGTGGGTTTCCTCCCACAGTCCAAAAACATGCAGGTGCATTGGCGATCCTAAATTATGCCTGGTGTGTGGGGGTTTATATGCGTGTGCCCTGTGGTAGGCTGGTGCCCTACCTTGCACCCTGTGTTGGCTGGGATTGGCTCCAGCAGACCCCCGTGACCCTGTACTTAGGATATAGCGGGTTGGATAATGGATAGATGGAAGTTTGCTTTCTAATCCGTAATACACCAATGGGTACTATCGGGTAGGGGTAAGCTAGAACTGTGATTTCTTTGTAGCCTAAACAATTCAGGTAAAATCCTCTTCTGAATCCCTTGCTAAAGGACATAGTCTAGGTGAGAAATATTCATGGATGGGTCACTACTTCATTATATGGCACACTCCTGAAAACATTCATATTAATATACAAAAATTCTTAAAATCAAAATAAATCTGGTCAAGATACTATTTACCCAAGAGTGCTCAAGAATGTCAAGCCTCCTTGATGTAGGATGTCCTCGCATACTAGGGAAAATCCTAAAGAAACACAAAGCAACAAGTTTTTCTGAATGGGGCAGATTTAAATAAATCATCAGGATAAAAATGTAACTAACAAGCTGTTTAATTTTGCTGCTAGCCTTAAACTAGGTAAATTCCTGATAGTCAGATATATAAACAGATGGAACTAGACAATTCAAACTTGGACAGATTTATGGCAGATTAAGTGTAATGTAAATAAATGTAAAGTTTTACACTTGGAAAATAAAAATGTTAGACATACAGTAACTAAATGATAGGAAGAATCTAACTTTTAAAAGTACACCTAATGGAGAAGGCTTAGAATTCAACTTCGACTTACCACTGTCAACAGCTAGCTACTGTGATCTAAAAATTTGTTCTTGTTAAAATTTTGTACTAAATATGAATCACATCTGTGGTTTTCTGTCTCTCTGTCTTCCCTAAGTGCTGTTAGCTCACTTACTGGAGATGGTACGTTATCGGAGAGTCTTTTCTTCGAACAGCAAGGTAACTGCACTTTTAGCCTATGTCTCTCACGTGCATTTGGAAGTCAATCAAAGAGGCCAGAAAACAGCAATTCTACACCAGGCCTGGGGGGTGGCAGGTTGCACTGAATCTCTCTCTTTTCTCTCAACAGGCCAGACACGAGAAATTCTGCCTGTCCCAGGCCTGAGGACATCACTTCCTGTCCCAGCCCCAAAGACGTCACTTCCTGTCCCACTCCGATGACATCACTTCCCTTGAGTCACCTTGTAAACTCGCCATCATCCCTACCAAGACAGTTCTACTTTGGACTTGAGCCTATGCACAACCACTCTAACTGAAGCCCTTTTGCAGCCTGGGAAAGTATACGGGCAGCTGGCCTAAACCTTCATTGTGTGTACAGTCTTTCATTTCACACCTGTAAGCATGCACACAGTTACACCTCTTAGACTCCTTACTTTGGATAACTGGATGTTTTTAATGAGTGCATGTCTCACACTACCCAAGATGGAGTAATGACAGAACATGAGCTTATATCCTCTTATTCAAATATGGTCTTGTTTAAATTTGATCAACAGAATTTAAGCATTCTAATTCTCATAAATTCAAAAAAAATTTATATTCAGCAAAAAAGTTAAATATTTGAGGGATATTTCCCAAAAGATATACAAAAACCAAGAATTAGGCATGGGGTGCAGAAGGCCTTTTTCTTTCATCCCTCTGCTTCATATCCTGGTTTGAGGCTTGCGGGACGGCTGTTGGCTGTTATCTTGTCAAATACTGCTTCATCCTGTCTAGCTGTGTTTTTCAAAATGTACTTCTACCATTGCAACTTATATTATAAAGGCTTTTTCTAAAATGCACTTATTTTCATAAAATTCAACAGATTCCAAAGCATATCAACACATTAACCAATAGTGTGATTGCTTAGTCCACATGCAAATATCCATCAGTTCTTTGAAAGTCCTCCTTTTTAACAGTAATGTCCTTTGGTGATCCATCATTCCTTTACCAGTAATTGACATTGATGAAGCTGTTCAGAAAGCAGTTGTTTACATGGTTTTGGTTTTTAGATCCTGCGGCATACACCAATATTTTCAGTATAATCTTCTGCCCTCTCATATTGCAGATTACCAGCTGCTTCTGTTTGGTTCGGTCTCCTCAACCTGTAGCTTTATGTGATGCAACAAAGCCAGTCAGTTATACATTTGTATTAAATAATCACTGCACATATTAAGAAGACTAATTTACATTGAAAAGAAGAACTTGCAGGCATACATGCTGTTAAGGTGGCTCAGTTGTGCTGTGATTAGTATTGCTGCCTAATGGACTAGTGCCCTGAGTTCAAATATGGCACCTGATCAACAACCAAGTGGAATCTAGATATTTTCCCCCTGTCGGTATGGTTTTTGTTTTCTGAGTAATTCAGTTTTCTCCCTACATGCCAGAAGATGTGTGAGTTGGATTAAGAAGTGAATCCAAATTTGCACCATGTTAGGTGTGTGTGTGAGACAGTCTTGTCCATGGCCATTTCCCATTTCTTTTGTTTGATTTTTGCTTCTGCTTCAGGCCTTCCAAAACTTGAAATTGATTAAGAGTGTTTGAAAATATTATAGTAATTTGGATGTAGTAGTAGTTAGACTTTGGGATATACTGTATAGCGTGCTGTTGTGCGTAAAAGTCAGAGCAGGTTATTTTAAATTTGTTACATGTATTTATTGTGCCTCACCTGAAATATCATGTGCAGTGTTGGTCTCCAAGTAGCAAAAAATATTAAAAAAGTGATAGAGAAAGACTAGTGACTAGACTGATTTCATGGTGGACAGATATGAGCAATAACGACAGACTGATGGAGTTGAATCTGTACTGTTTAAACAAAGATTTACAACTGGTATAGTAACAGTGTGAGAATAGATTTTTACTAATAACTATTATTTTCATAAATTGATTATATGGAATGACTTTTGTCCTTGTTAACTGATAGCATTTGCCTTTAGCACTCTTAGAAATCATTTTAATAAAAGCCTCTTGATCTGGGACGCAGTCCCGCAGCTACTTTACAACAAGGACAAGTATGGATAAGAGAACAAGTACAATCTACTCTAGTGTAGCAGAATCCAGACTCCTGGGATCTTGTTTATCTGTAAGTACCACAGGCATGAGAAATTAAGCTAGTCATGTATTTCTGTAATGAGCAAGTGTATTTAAGAAGTGTTATCACCATCTGTAAGTCAGTCATGTCTTTCCATGTATAGAGTGACTCCACATACTTGTCAATAAAGGTATTCTTCCCTTCCTGGACCAACTATGTTTTAACTTTGACAACAGTTATCAAAAAGTATGTTCGGAAAGTAGGAAGGATCCCAGCAGATACTTTTAAATGAATTATTCTAACAGAGTGCAGGGGCATAGATGAAATCTAGTCAGCAGGGCTGTCTTATTGTATGGGCACGCTAGGCAGTTGCCCGGGGGCCCCACGAGCATAGGGGCCCCATGCTAATCTATGTTGTGACTTGCTCAGTGGTTGTGTAGGTAAAGGCCCCAGTGCACTGCTTTTCCCAGGGGCCTATAGTGCTGTTAAGATGGCTCTGCTAGTCAGTGGTAAATTTCACCATAACTAGGTACATGCAGTAAGTAGATAGTAGTATTTCAAGCACTTTTTCAACTAAAGTGAAACATTTTTTAAAACATTAGTTGAACAGGGATTGACAAGCTCTAATCTCTCAGTAACCTGCTTTCGTCAAGAATTCTCTTACCTATATTAACATTTCAAAAATATGGTACCAATATTATGTTCTTTTACGAGGATATGGAATTTTGATTAGTTTCAGGTTGCTACGGGAGGCCCTCTAGTCCATGGTAACGTGGGAGTTGCATGAGTTTGATTTTCATTTGCTAATTTATCTATGTTATTTATATTCAGATACATGGATATCAGTGCTGATGTATATATTTGATTATTTTTTTCCACCTTAAGAGGTTTTCCTCCTTCTCAGAAATCCTTTTTTCAGGATTGTCGACTGCTTCCATCAGTATAACAAGAGCTAGTAGACCAAAAGAGATGTGCGTCGTAATCCCACCTTAATTTCAAAATTTTTACTATACCCAATCTACTGCAATGACTACTATACTTTACTACAGACACTAACCATTTACCCATGTTTAACTTTCTCAATGCCCACCACACCACCTTTTGTGACAGCATGTCTAATATCTTCTCCAGACCTACAGGTGCATAAAGCAGCTTCTTCCATCTTGCCTGATGCTTTTCCTCTATTTGTCTTGCTAGAAATATTGCATACATAAAACAATGTTGCATCTTGTCAGCTTTCACTTGATCCTTGATTCTTTTGTATGTTAGTTTCTCAGCCACCTTCATTACCTGCTTCAAAAGCTTGATTGATCAATATGACACATTCATTTACTGTATATACTGTAATGGGTATACTTCTTTTATAGTCTTAAGAAATGCTCCCCTCACACACAGTCATGTTGCATTGGTCTGTCAACTGTTCATTTCCATGACCTTCTGCTGCCTTCAACATTTCCAACACCACTTCATTTGAGCCCACTGCTTTACTAATCTTCATCTTTTTCAGTGCTTTTGTGCCTACAGCTCAGTCCCTCTGTGACAGTGCGGATGCAGTTCCATGCTACCTCTTCCATATTTGGAGAGCCTCTTGAACCCGACACCGTCGATAATATAACTGGATGAGCATGGATGATTCGGACAAAACATACCAGGCAACAGGATGGTGCAAAGTGTCCAAGTGCTCTTATTGAAAAAAATTCAAAACAATTGTTCAAAAAGTGTAGTGCATTCAATATCTATAATAAATAAATAATCCTTAAAACAGTGAAAAAACAGGTGATTAAAAACAAGGCTAAAATGAGAATTATACAATAAAACAAGAAAAAAAAACAACAACAGTCATTGGATCAGACAAGCCAAGCACAACTCCTTCCAAGTCTCCCCAGCTCACCCATCGCTCACTCAGCTGGGAGAGACTTCAGCAGCTGTGGTCCTCTCCATCCTGACATTCATGTCATGGTTGCCTCCGTTGTCGTCTGCCTGACTGCTCAGGGTTGGTTTTCCTCTTGTCATCCTTCTTGCTCAAGCAGGCGTCTCTCGAATCCCTGGAGAGGACACTACCTTGATCACTCCCACGCCACTGCACAATCAGTGGGGACTTTCCGTCCGTAGCGCACCGATCTTTTGTTCAATCATGGAACCACTGACTGCACTGGCTTTTCTCTCTAGCAAGCTGGTTCGTTCTCCCTCCGCCCCAATGCTTCACTCTTGCGATACCTGCCTTTCTCTCTGTTTGTCTTCCTCTCTTTTCATTCTGTGCTGGCCCGTATTTATACAGGTCTGTGGGTGCAGCATCTCAATCACGCATCGTAGGAAGCCAATGAAGCAATTCAGAAAGATCACACCATCACATGCAGGTGTGTCTCGCCACAATTACTTCAGTTTTTCCCTGCAGCTGCATGAGTGCACCCACAGAGACTGACAAGGCCAATGGATTATTTAATAAAATAGCAATACTTTCAGAGCTACGAAGCTGATATACCATACATTCTCACAACAGACGTCATCATCCCATTCATTCTCATTCATTAATTTCTCCATATACTTCCTCCAGGTATCTTAAATCCCAGTTTTGCACCCTCACAACTGCTTTTCAACCATTTTGTTTTGCTTCCTTATAGATCATTTTCTACCATGGTATTTACATACCATGTAAATAAAATCTCTTCTTCCTCTCATTTTCCATCACTGCCTCAGCATTCTGCCACCATGCTTCTTTATATCACAGTGGTCTGTTTGTCCAAACGCAAACTTATTCTGCTTTCAATCAAATATTCTTCACCACTTCTTACTCAACAGTGACACCTGATGCTTCTGTAACCTCATTTTCTCTTTCGACCAATGTTTTAGCAAATAATTCTCATGCTATCCTCTTTCTACTTCCTAATCTTTATCCACAGAGCATAATTCCTCACACTTTACTTTATGCCACTGACAAGAAAATTTACTATGGCCAGGTGATGCTGTGATTCACAAGCTACCACAGAGATACCTTTCTTATTTTTCATTGTCATGATCAACTTCCCTCACCAACAAACAGCAAAAGGCAATGATGCTTTTGTCAGTGTCTTTTGACTGATGGCAAGTTCATTGTTATTACAGGTATGTATAGAATGTCTATGACTGAAAGTGTTTCCAAAACACTCCTGTTAAATATGTTAATTTATGTTGTGTGAGTGGAGAACACATTACATACAGTATCTTAAAAACAAATATAACTTACTGAAAAACACATTCTGTAAAACCAGATTATACTTTGGTATTGTCTGTTATTCACAGTTGCAACAACACGGTCAGAGTAAATGTGAGGTTGAAAGAACTGGCAGCTATGTCTGGAAAAAGATGAACTCTAGAATGTGCTTTCGAGGTAAACAGAGTACTATCATATCCAGCTAAAGGAAAGTCAAAAGAACTCCTGTTGTTCTGCTTATAAAAAAGGCCAGAGTAATTGGAATTAGTAGCTCTGATACCACCAGAACCATGGACATGGCTACACAGCATCCACATTTAGACAGGACATGTGAACGAATGACTAAAGTAAATTAAAATTGCTGCCTACTGCAAAACATTCTATACCAGAATATGTAAGACCATAATATTAACTAAACATTAATCTTTAGACAACCATTTTTAATGATAAATTTAATACATTTTTCTAGCCATGAGGATGTTGCCTTACTCATATGTTTGGTTGTATCCCAAAAGTTTACTTTACGTGGTTGTCCCAACTTACCTCTTAAATATACCAGAGAAAATTAGGGGCAGGTTTTGGTGTACTGTTTGGTATGCCCTTTAGTGAGGTGTCCTCAGGTGTGTATTTTCATTCTGATACTGACATCTGGCCCTGTGAGACTAGAATAGTGGAAGACCAAGTCTATGCAAGTAAAACTGGATAGGGAGAATGTGGAGCCAGCTCTGAAGAGGACATTAATCCATTTTATGTGATGTGAATATTATATCAAATATTATTCTCAAAACCACCTAATCCCACAATTGAGGATTTCACGGACCAGGGGACCCATCTTAGCAGCCCTCGGAACACAGCAGGAAATAACCCTGAAGAAGCTGCCAGTCCATTGCAATAAATAAAGTCCTCTTTATTTATCATGCCTTCTTTCCAAACAAATGAAAATGAAAATTGAGCTCCTACTTCATGCTATTTTTAATTTGTCTTCTTCTCTGCAGTTCTAATTCTCTGTTGTAAATAAAACAGGAAGTGGCAGGGCATGGTCTGCCTTGGAAATTAATACTTACTAATAATATAGACTCATTATTTCATTCATGCAATTAAATCTTTGCTGCATTTTTTTTTTTTTGTTGCACATAGTTCAAGCTTCAATGAACAACTATAATTCCAATAATGTGGGAGGAATGACAGACACTTTTCAAACAAAGAAAATCAGACACACATGTTACGGCCTTTAGAAAGACTTGTCAGTTTTGCTGATTGCTGGAGAAATCCATACAAAAATCTCTAAAACTATTTCCTCCTTCTTATTCAAAATCACAGCTCAGCCAGAAAACTATTAACCTTAAACCAGTGGGTTATTTAATTAGTTAAGTCTACGTTAAGGAATATACTTTTTACCAAATACATTTCAAATGAGTATAGAATTGTTCCAATAGGTATTATATACAAGCAGAAGGTTGTTAGATTCCTCGGGATTGGGGTAATTAAAGAAGCTCTTTAAACATTCATTAAGAGTTGGTCCAAATAGAACCAAACCAATACCAGGTTGCTTCAACTGGCTTCATTTACCAGGGTTCAGTTCTGTAGGAAGGAGGTGAGGTGTCAAGCACCAAGAACACTCTACAATTGATCTCTTGCATTCTGCTAATTCTATATATCTTTGAAGTCACACTGACAACTCATATCCTAACCCTAAGTTAATATAAACACTGATGGAAAGAAACATTTAACACCCTCTGGAATTACTTCTGAGAACTGCTTCTTTCAGAATGGTTGATCTTCCTGTAATGGTCTGAAACTTGATAACCATATCATATTCAAAGGCACTTACATTTTTAGGCTTGTTTGTTATTTTTCTGAACTGCTAATAACATATTTGTAAAGTCATTGGTAGATATCTTTACTTTTTCATGTTTAAGCTGGGGCTGAGATGGAATGATTTCAATTCTAGATAATTTATACCTTACATGCAAACATTCCCATTCCTGTGACAAAGAAGAGAAAAATTGATGTTTAAGCTGTTTAATGTGCCTATGATGTTAACAAATGAAATTAACAAAAAAAAAGTTATTGGGGCTGCAATGATTTGAACTCAAAACTCTCTTAAATGGGAAGTATTCCTGTAGTACAAGCTCCATCTTCTACAGTAGTGTTTTTGACAATTTACACTGACATGTGTTTTTGTCATTTTCTCATATACCTGGTGTGGCAGAAGGAATGGGACATCTGAGTCAGTGCAGAAAGGGTATCAGAGGTCCTCTTGTAACTCATCTTTCTTTCTATGGATGAAAAGGGAGAAGGAGTCAACAACCACATCATGCCACCCTCTGGCTCCAATGTTTTGACCTTGATAGAGCTTTGGATATGCTCCCTAGGTATGCATTGAATATCTTTTTATAACACTTTTATAAAAATAATCCACCTTAATAAAAGGATAAATGTGCGTGTGTATGTGTATCTGTGTTTTCATCTGGTTGCTTTGTCTGTGTCATTTCAAAAGATGGTGCATCCCAAATATTTGCAGTAATACAATGCATTGCATTTGTCACTCCGACCGATCTCACATCAGAAATCTTAGCACTGCTTTTAAGAATCCCATTCCAAATGGCAGAAACATATGCATGGCATTTGTCATTCCAACAGATGGTGAATCATAAACATTTTTACTAATACATTTTATTACTGTAAATGTTTGAGATGTACCATTTGTTGGAATGACAAATGCAGTGCCTTTTATTATAACATGTATTGCAAAGTAGATTAAAATAGATGGTATTTTGCAAACGAAAGCTCTTGAGATCTCTGTTGATTACTTAGATTTCAATCCATCTTACATGGGTAGCACAGCTAGTTACAAAATAAAAACATTTCAACTTCCCTTAAACTGAAATGAGAATTACAGTAGCAGAATGTTTAGCCAGCTCTATCAAAGTATACCTAGTCAGGAATAACAATAAATAAATAAAATAAATGAAAATCTGCAATTGCTCCTTCACATACTACCCTGGTTAGTTGTTTTGTTTATGGCTGTGACCCCTTGACAATGACAACAACAGCAACAAACTGCGACCCGAATTTAAGTTAACCAAAGTGTTTTAAGATAAAGAAATTGCAGTTATTTTTTTAAACTGGATCTGTTAGTTTTGGTGTTAACAATCACATTTTTGCATATAAATTGTTTTTATAAATCGGAAGAAATTACATAAATGAGTATTTACCAATTTGGGTTCAGAAAAGGCAACGGAACCATGGGTGACTTTTTTTTTTTTTTTTTATGGATATCAGAGAATTGCAGGGAAGGGGAGGATGTGCTATGAATTCATAAACTTGAAAATGGACCCAGAGAGGAGGTCTACTGGTATTTGAGGATAAAGAAGCTACCAGAAAATATGGTCCAAGGATTGTATGTCAGAGCAAATGCAGTCAGAAAAATATAAAGTGCAGAAATGTAGTGTTTTGAAATAACTGTAATTTGTCATCAGGGGTCAGCATTCAGCCTATACCTTTTTTATTGTTGTTGGACAAGAAAAGTCCTTTAACGCAAAAGATTAAGAGTAAACACTAAAGTAAAAAAAGAGGATGAAAGAATAAGAAATGGAGACAGAAGAAATGAAGAGCTAAAACATGTGACTTATTTCAAAAATCTTGGCTCAGTGTTTGAGGCAAAAGGTAGTTGTGAAATGGCAATAAACAGGTAAGTTAAAGCAGAACAGATAAAATAAAAGTAAGTGGGAGGAGTTATACATGATCGACTAAATCTGGATGGTTAACCCCTAATAGTTGGGAAGTGGTTTTAAGTAAAAGAATTGTTTTTGTTAACTGCTTGTCCACACCAGAACTAAAATCATACATCTTGCAAAATCAGGCTGTGAAACTAGAAAAGTAATAAGGATATTAAGCAGTTTTCCATAGAGATGCATCATAGTTTACAGTATTTTTGGGATACGTTAGAAGCTTATATCTATGTTTTGTGGTTTTTCTCATGATATTGGAATTTTTTCTCATTTGCCAAAGATGTGCTTTTTAAATTGATCGGAGACTGTAAATTGTTCCTAAAAAACAAAGGATTTGTGCTTAAGACAGGCTGTTGTTCAACCCAGGATTATGTATTGATTTGCAGCCATGACTACTGGGATATTCTCTTCAATGGACTAAACAGGTATAAAAAATGGACAGATTATAATATGCCCTTTTATTTATTTTAGTGCACTTTTATGCATTTATTAAACTGTACTCAGTAGGCATTTGTTTTTTGCTCACAAGGCTAATGCTTTTGAGGGTTAGGGTTATCCTCTTCTTTATTAGCAGGGCAAGGTTCTTCTCCTGTTTATTAAATATTTATCATTTTTGATGTGTGGTGGCATAATGTATAAAAGTTTACCAAGATGTTTTTGATTTTTTCTTGACATCCCTAACTAGCTTTTTCCAATCTGCTTTCTGGCAATATATACAGCCATGAGTCTACTATTAATCTGTGTGTTCTTTTTTAACATAACTAAACAAGATTTTGTAATAATACAAATTAAACCTAGAGCTTATAGTCTTAGAAAAGATACAAAAAATGTGAAATATGGCAAAGTAGGATAAATACATCCACTTGTCACTTTGTAACAATATCAATGTCTTTTCCAAGACTGTCCAGATCAGCTTTTAATAAGTGGTTATTTTTTCCTGTTTGCTGATTTATATATTAGGCTTTTTTATTAGTAGGTGGGATAATAATAATAATAATAATAATAATAATAATAATAATAATAATAAT
>JANRMT010062794.1:947901-1005994 GCA_026402145.1 Polypterus bichir lapradei
ATAGATAGATAGATAGATAGATAGATAGATAGATAGATAGATAGATACTTTATTAATCCCAAGGGGAAATTCACATACTCCAGCAGCAGCATACTGATAAAAAAACAATATTAAATTAAAGAGTGATAAAAATGCAGGTAAAACAGACAATAACTTTGTATAATGTTAACATTTAACCACCCGCCCCACCCCTCAACGGGTGGAATTGAAGAGTTGGGAGATGATACTGTTCAGTGGATGCTGTGGACTCTCCATGATTGACAGGAGCCTGCTCAGTGCCCGTCACTTTGCCACAGATGTCAAACTGTCCAGCTCCATGCCTACAATAGAGCCTGCTTTCCTCACCAGTTTGTCCAGGTGTGAGGCGTCCTTCTTCTTTATGCTGCCTCCCCAGCACACCACCATCTGATAGAACATCTGCAGCATCTTATTGCAGATGTTGAAGGACACCATTCTTTTGATGCACAGAGCATCAGTATTGGCAGTCCAGTCAAATGCCTTCACTGTCCCAAGATCAGTGGCTCAAGGAATCCTTAGCAATTTAAGTTCATACAAAGATCCTAGACAGGTGTCATTCATATTGCAGTGATTGCTGCTGTTGCTAGTTTTCAAAAGTGTTTTATTTCTAAAGTCAATGAGGTTACTGAGTGTTATGTTTAAAATGTGATTGAAAAAAAATTGTTATAGCTGCATTACTTAAGTTTTTGAGATTAAGAGAATCTGCCATTGTTTTATTCAAGGGTTATATAAATTCCTTTGTAAATTAGTTGTGTCCTTTATAGTTCGCAACAGCTAATTTTAGCAAATAAATAATATAGGCAATCTGCAGCTTCAAAAAATTTCAGTTTTATCCTCCAGGTCAATCTGCCTTATATGTTAATGCACCAATACATCTACAGTATCTGTGCCCATAGCTTTTTATTGGTCATCTTTATTCTTTTAGTCTATGGCAAACAAAGGGGAAATGAGTGAGAAAATTAAATCAAAGATAGCATTGCTTAAAAAATAGCAGCAGGATTTTATTTTCAGTAATACGGATGTTGGTTAAGGTGAGGCATTGACAAGTACTTGCTACACCTTCTTGGTAAGTACCTTAGAGTAAGATGACCCTTTTTCCCAACATTTTCAACAAACCCTCAGGCCTATGAAAATGCTTGGAAAAGGTGTCTTTTGAACAACAAATCACCATTTAAACAACCAAGTTGTGCATAGTAGAGCAAAAAATGAATTTAGCATGCTGCACTGATGTTTCACACAGAGGAAGGGCATTTACATACACTCTCACTCTCAGTGTGCTTTTCCTGCTCCTTTTTCCTTTGCTCTATCTTTATTATCTGTCAGGCTGATGCCTTTATCCAGGATACACTGAAAGTATTTACAGTTGTATCAAAGGCTGGTTAAGCCACTTGCTCTGGGTGACACAGTCAGGTATGTAGCATGAATTGAACTGGGATCCTTGTGGCATAAATTCCAACAGCTCATTCACTGCAGTAGATTGCTGACTGGAATGCAAAAGAATTTGGTAAATAAGAAATTGCATCCTTGCTGATTTGACTTTGCTGGCGGGAATCTCTGTCTTGAGTGCTATTCCACTGTCTTTCTTAAGTGCATGTTTGAGATGACATCATCTGAAAAAAGATGCCCTTGGCATGTAGTTTACGTTGTCGTCATCCTCTTCATTTTTTTCATTGATAACTCATTCCCTGTGGATAGTGGAATTGTGATCCTGGAAGATTCCACTTTTTATCAAAGAAGAAATAATACTTTATATTGTAAAATGATCCCTTAAAACTAATTTGTATATTCACATTTACTTGCCTTCTAAAGGACTTCTAAAGGACATAATACCAAGGAAATGTACACCCCACCATAACTGAGCCCTTCATTGCAGGAAACATTCAGGGTGCGCTCTCATTCCAATGCCTCACAAACTATTGATCACTTGTTGAGTGAATGGGTGACTTGCCTGACCACAATAGTTTTCACACTGCTCAGTAAGCCACTGCCTGTGTTATTTGCACCATGTTCCCTGAAATAGTTCATTTTTGCACTACAAACAGGACATAATATTATAGAGTGCCAGCTAGAAAGATAAAGAGTAGCTGCATTACAGTTTCAACACTTCAAACAAGTACTCATTACTAGATAAATAAAATAGACATTGGGATTATCAGCATATGGTCTTGAGTAGGAGGTGTCAAGCTGTGTGGAAATGTCCATCCATCCATCCATTTTCCAACCCTCAGAATCCGAACACAAGGTCAGGGGGGTCTGCTGGAGCCAATCCCAGCCAACACAGGACACAAGGCAGGAACCAATCCCGGGCAGGGTGCCAACCCACCGCAGGTGTGGAAATGTACAGAGGCAAATAATATCAGTAGAAAGAGTGAATGGTAGGATAGGAGAGCCATTAAGATTAGGACAACAGCAGATCAGAGATACTGTAAGTTAGTTGTTGTAGTCTAAACAGTAGGAAGGGAAGGGATAATTATGGCTGCAGGCAAAGTAAATACTGTAGAAGGGCCCTTAGGTTCGCTTGAAAAATCCCAAGTATTGCATCCTTCATTCTGGTAAATGCCATATACAGTACAGTACAGTACCTTTCACTGTAAAATTTTCAATAGACTTTCCTTCCTGAAACTTCCTGATTAAACAATGTGTTTTTTTAAGGACTTCAATTTAAACCTTTTACTACAGACACTGTTAGTTAAAGATGTCTTCATAAATGGAACTTCTGCAAAGCATGCCCTGTCCTCTAACAAAGACACTGAGATCCATTCTTTGAGCAGTGAAATCAATGAGGTGTAGCTGACTCTGCCCAGAGTTTTGATGCTTGATATGAAACATGATGGAAAGATCACATTCATGTAAGAAACACCTGCTTTCAATATAATAATAATATATAATTTTATAGAACACACCCTGTGATGGACTAGCACCTTGTCAGCGGATTGTTCCTGCCTTGCACCCTTTGCTAGTTGGGATAGGCTTTAGGCTAACTTATGACCCCTACTTGCAACCCCCCAATTACGACCCTGTTTAGAACTAAGAAGGTTACAAAATAACAAGAAGAACACAGCTTTGTTTAACTGGTTCTGCATTATTTCTGAAGCAGTTAAAGCCAGAGGGTGAAGGTTTTTCTTTCTAAATAAATGTTTACTGGACATTGAAAGGCTACAATGACTTACATTGAAAAGCACACTAAACAGGATTCTGTGTCATCTTCCCTTAGTTTGGTTTGCCTACTGCCAGACAGGTTATTTAATTTCTCTCACTGTACACTGAAACATGTAGGCCTACAATACAGCGTGACTTTGGCCTATTCTTAAAGGTGTCCTGAAATATCCTGTCACACTTTTCTTCCATCTGCAGCTATACTGGAGAAGGATCTTATTTCAATAACTGGAATGGAAATCTGTTTCCACCTGTTTGCTCAATGGAAAATTAAATCTGTTTAGGTAAAAAAAATGTTAAATGATACAACACTAATGGAGTTTGATTACTCTGTAGAAAAAAACAACAACAAAATGTTGTGGTATAATTGATACAAACCCTAATAATGTCAATAACCATACAAATTTAAAACTGTTACATTTTTTTTAAATTAAATCTAAAGATCAGCATCTGTGCTCCGTGCCACTGCAACTCAGTCAGAAAGATGAACAGAATTGCCACCCCATATTGAAGCAATCCTGTTGTACTGAATTCTTGTGTTTTCACTCCCATTCTGCTGGTCCCAGTGAGTTTTCACAGTAATGGGATGCTGAGTGACACAGCCTAGCCTTCTTAGCCTTAGTAGGTCCTCTAGGTACATCAAAGGAATTCCGTGATTCTATAAAATCAGGTAGACCTCCTGTGGGGAACACACAAGGGACTTCCTCGATACATGCCAACACATAGGCTCCAGCAGACCCATGAAACCCTGTTCAGGACAAAGGGGGCTAGAAAATGACTGATTGACCTTTAGATATTTGAATTTCTCCACCTGAGGCAACCACTTCCTCTACCCTGCAGAGCAAGCATCTCTTTTCTAGGAGAGGACTATAACCTCAGACATGAATGTGGTAATTTACATCTGATTTGTTGTGATCCACTGCAATGTGTGCTAAAGATGAACGTCTTGTAAGGCCAAGAAGATAGCATCATTCAAAACCATTACTACGAAGTACATTCAGCAGATAATTTCATTACAACGAAGTGGCCAAAAGACCTTGAAATGCCTGAATGAATCATCCACAGATCAGCAAGTTCTGTGGCCGCAGCTCAGTTGTACACAACGATCCCCCAAACAGAAACATTGTAATTTTTTTTCTTTCTTCAAACTTTCCTCGTACTGTTTTTTTTTTTTTTTGCCTTTTTTGTTTCCTGCAGTTTTCAGTGATACCTTTTGCTTATTGCTCATCAACATTTGAAAAACATCCATTGGAATTTAACTCATTGTCACCCTCCTATAGAAACGGCAGACATGGAAAAAAGCTCTCGATTGTGGCAAAAATAAAAAGGACATTGCCAGTGAATTCAGAATTTCACCATCAACGCTGTTAACTTTCTTGAAAGACCTAGCCAAAAAAGAAGAAAAATATTGGGTTGCAAACTGATGTGAACTGCTGCATTTGAAGACATCAGAAAAGCAGTTTTTATGTGGTTCAGTGATGCTCATTTAAGAAACATTCCTATTAATGCAGCACTCATTCAAGAAAATGTGAGGTTTGTAAACTCTCTTGGGACCTCCCCCAACTAGACATCATCCCGAAGAGCGTCCTGAAGTCCGATCTTCGAGTCTATGGAAGACTGTTTATCTGTTGCCGGGGCAACAGCAGGCTCAAAGCTATGCTGCGTCTCTTAACTCTGCTGCGTCTCTCCACCAAAACAAACAGAAAAGATATTGATGGGTGATATGCAAGGAACATTGTAAACGCAGGTAACAGGGTTACTTGATCACTTATCTGGCCACAACCCTGCCTGACTGCTGTGTCTGTGTATAGCAGAGTGGCAGATCACGCTACAATAAATAAGTGTGCCGTTCCTGTTTCAAGCTGAATAAAGCTGGTTCTGCCAAAGTACTGAGACTAAGCCTCGTGTTTTGGGGTGCAAGACAGGTACTTATAGCGCAACTCTGATCTTTTATGATTTGCTTCTATGTCGCTTCACTGCAGCGCTATGAGCCTGTTGTTTCCCTGCCCCGACAACGGACAAACAATCTTCCACAGACCCTGCAATCATACTTTGGGACGCACTTCAGTGTGTAGTTCCCATTGGGTGGGGAGTGGGGGGGGGGGTCTCAAAAAAGTTCAGAAACCTCACAATATGAAGAAGAAAAGGATGATTTGGCTCCTGTTTGATAACTGTGCTGCCCACAACATGCTTTCACATTTAGATAATGTTCGTGTTGAATTCCTCCCACCCAATTGCACAACAGTGCTTCAGCCTTTGGGTTTGGGCATCATTCGCACCCTGAAAGTGTATTATCGCAAGGAAATGCTGAGAAAAATTCTCGTCAGCACAACTTATAGGCAGGAGGAGATTAAAATTAACACAAAAGAAGCCATTAAAATTATTGCAAACACCTGGACGCAATTTAAAGAAAGCACTATAGTGACAAATACAGAATCTCATTACAACAAAATTTTCATTACAACGAAATATTTTTTAGGTCCCTGGGAGTTCGTTATAACAGAATTTTACCTGTAGTAGATAAGTCTCACTGCAGCCACCAAGGGCATGGGGGTTCCAAGCACCTTCCCATTGTTGAGCAGTGTCCTGAAGTTATATTGTTGATCTCCAGGGGCTATATGTGCAATACTAGGATACAGTGTCCCCTATTAGTAGAGGCCACTGGTAAAGGTAACACTGTTTGTGTCTCTGGTACCTGGACATCATGTGTCCTAACTCTTGTTCTGAATTAAATCAGTGTTATTGAAGTTGTTAGTGTCCCTTTCACAATATAATATGCACACTGTATATGGTGTAATATTGATGAAATAAAGAGTATATTCATTTTTAGAATATATAAAACATTTATAATATTTTGACTAATTGCACTGATTGGGCAGTCAAATAAAAGAAAGGCTTTTCCATCAGAAGCAAACAAAGAAATATAGGTCAAATAAACTTTGCCTTAAGTCAATGTGTGTAAATATTGCTAAATGGAAAGCACTGTCAAACAAACTTTAAAAAATGAATACACTGAATATAAGTGTGGACAATTTTTGCTTTCATTTGCATTTCATTTTCGCTTTGTCACATTAGGCCTTGGTCCATGTGCCTGGTGCAGTCTGGAAATGGTTGCTGATTCAGCTGCTAATTTTTCCATTGGGCTATGCCATGGAGCTAATTCTCAGGACCTGATTCCCAGAAAACTAACTCTGACCACTCCCTTTATAGATGGGACAGAAATGGCAGTCAGGTTTTAAAAAGACAACATTTTTTTCACCTGTCCTGTTCTGCTGACTTTGCGTGCTATTAATGACTGCTGCAGCGAGAACCGACTTAACCTTTTCAAACAAATCATTTTATTTTTGGCAGCCATTTGGGACATGGCTAGACAGACGATAAACCCATCCAGCTGTCAGGCGAGTTGCTCTTTTATACTTGGTTTGACCCACACTTCAGCTGTGTAATCTTACCTTTAGGAAATGCATTTTTACTTTCCCTTCCAAAGAGTTAGATGTGTGTGTTTTCTTTTTTGGAGAGCAATTATAGAAAGTGCCAGTTAAGAAAGAAAAGATGAAAGATTTTTTGAAGCTCTTCTGTAAACTGACAGTTTTGAAGTAATGGAATAAAACTGACATGAGAGGGGTCTGGAGCAGGGAGGCCACTACATTTTATATTTGTTATTGTAAATGTCTGTGCAGCTTAATTTTTCAGCTGCAGATAATCTATATTCACAAAACAGATGAAACACCCATTATTCCTCATCAAGGTTTAAAACACAAGTGTTAACATCCCCTTGGTCAGAAGGGGTAGCTATGTTAGTTTCTAGTCTACTCTTAGGTGTTTCTCACAACACTTCTATGTTTCCACTTTCACCTAACTCTACAACTTGACCGATGGTTAGGATCAGCCATATTTATTCCATTATAGTGTCTGTTAGACTGGCATAGGAGATGCCATTGTAACACTTAAAAGATGGGTGAGGGGAGGTGTAGGGGCTCAAGACCCAAAAGAACCTCTCGTCAGACAAGCCAGACAAAAAAATAAATATTTAATTTTTGATAACAGAAATATATATTTTTTTCATTTTTAGACAGAGAGAAAATGATGTGTCATGTAGGTTATCTACCATACAACAAACGGCTGAGAGAATTGTCAGGTCCACTTCCCATGCTGTTTAGATTGGATGAAACCTGCAATTGACTCCTTGTCCTAAACATCTGGATGAGCGCTTTCTGCGAGTGACAAAACATTTCATTGACAATTGGAATTTTTTTTGGGAGGTAGTGATTTTCTACCTACTTGATGGCACGCATCTGATTTGGTTAAACATGCAGGTATTCTCTCATAAAGGTCATTTATCTCAAATGACATTTGTCTTTCTTGACTGTATAGTTTTAGCCCTAATCTTTATATATAATACGCTACCATGGCTATTCGTTTGTCTGTCCAGGATTTTAAATCACTTGTAGCTCACAAACTGTTTGACCTATTGACCTGAAATTTGGTAAACATATACTACGTGACGTCTACTATCTGCTTTCGGGGTGATGATTGACCTCCAAGGTTACTCCTCTTTTTATTTTATTTTATTTTATTGTAGAATCAACTCTCGGCAGCAGCCAGCAGGGCAGCCATGCAGCCCATGCATACAGGTGCCTTTCTCACCCTGTACCACCTTCGCCATCACTTCCCCTACCTCTTCATATCTTTAACCATTTTTGAGGCAGATTAAAGACTTAAGTGCCAGTTTAAGTGAAACATTAAAGAAAACGTACTAAGTAATTGCCACACAAACACTGACTTAATCAGTTTTAACGCAAAAAGATACAGATGAAAGAAGAGAAGAAGTGGGCCGCTAGGGTGGAAAAAAGAAGAGCTGCTCAGGAAGCAGCAAGCGTATCAACCTCTGAGCAAACAAATGCTAAACGTACAGAGAAAGAGGATGAAAACTATGAATGTTCAAGTCAAGTGTATTCACTGCACGTTATCGTGCAGTATGTCGTTACTGGTATATTATATTAGATGTTATGTAATGTAATCCTGCAAAGTTAATTCTGTTAAACCCCAGCATGCTTTTTTAATGCATTAAATTCTTTCACTCAAAAAGGTCTACCTGAGCTCTGTTAGCTAATTTTTCAATTTAAACTCTCCATTTCTGTGTCCTTGACCCAATCCAACTGTTTTTTTCAAAGAAGTCTCTGATGTGCCTATTGAAAGTGTACTTGACATAGTGAACTCGTCATCAGATAGTGGGGTCTTCCTAGATTATCTAAAGACAGCAGTTGTTAAACCATTGATCAAGAAAAATAACTTGACTCCTCTGTCTTTGACAACTTCAGACCTACAGTATTTCTAACCCTCTTTATGAAGTAAAATGATTATTTGAACAAACATTCTGTCCTTGATAAGTTTCAGTCAGGTTTTAGAACAAATCATATTACAGGAACTTCACTGATTAAAGTATTAAATGACTTGAGGGTTAATGCAGACAGAGGTAACATATCTGTTCTTGTTCTCTTTGACTTGAGTGGAGCATTTGACAATATAGACCACAGCATTCTTGAAAATTGTCTTAGAAATTGGATGGGTCTCTTTGACAGTGCCTTAATCTAGTTTCAGTCTTATTTAACATGTAGAACTTTTGTTACTTGTGGTGACTGTAGTTTGGAGGTCCATGATATTATATATGTTGTACCGCAAGGATCTATTTTGGGCCTGCAGCTTTCTTCAATCTATGTGCTTCCACTAGGCTAGATTATCTCGAATTACAAAGTGAGCTACCACAGCTATGCAAGGGACATACAGATTTGCTTATCTAAAACATATGACTACGATGCTCTGGCTTCTCTGATTCAATGTATTACTTGTATCTCTGAATGGATGAGTTGCAATTTTCTAAAGCTAAAGAAAAAAAATAGATCTTAGTGGTTGGAAAAAATGGAAATGATGAGTATATTAGAAATAAACTTGATCCCTTACTATTAAATGTCAAGGAAGAAGTAACATTTTAGTTGTAATTTTGGACTTTGATCTAAGCTTTAATTCACACATTAACCAGATTACTTAGACAGTATTTTTTTATTTAACGAATATGCAAAAGTTAAACGTCTAATAACAAGGCAAGATGCTGAGAAATGAATTCACGCTTTTGTATTTGGTTGGCTATATTAATGTATTGTAATGTAACTACACTGGTTACCTGTGTCATTCAGGATTGACTTTATAATTCTCCTTATGGTTTATAAAGCCTTAAATAATCTCGCCCCATCTTATATATCAGAATGTCTGACACCTTATATTCCAAATCGTAACTTCAGATCCTCAAATGAGTGTCTCCTTAGAATTCCAAGAACAAAACTTAAAAGAAGTGGTGAGGCGGCCTTCTGCTGTTATGCACCTAAAATCTGGAATAGCCTGCCAATAGGAATTCGCCAGGCTAATACAGTAGAGCACATTAAAACACTGCTGAAAACACATTACTTTAACATGGCCTTCTCATAACTTCACTGTAATTTAATCCTGATACTCTGTATATCCAACTCATTATAAAAACTATTCATGGTGGCTCTAAAATCTGTACTAACCCCTACTCTCTCTTCTGTTTCCTTTTCCGGTGTCCTTTTGGTGGTGGCTTGTGCCACCACCATCTACTCAAAGCACCGTGATGTTCCAACAATGATGGATGGATTAAAAGCCAGAAGTCTGTTTGACCATCAACATCAAGTGACTCCGTCAGAACCCTAACTACAAAGAGGACTATTTCATTTATGTTAGGTAGAATGCCCAGAGGGGACTGGGCGGTCCCGTGGCCTGGAACTCCTGCAGATTTTATTTTTTTCTCCAGCCGTCTGGAGTTTTTTTTGTTTTTTCTGTCCACCCTGGCCATCGGACCTTACTCTTTTTCTATGTTAACTAATGTTGTCTTATTTTAATTTCTTATTTTGTCTTTTATTTTTCTTTTCTTTATTATGTAAAGCACTTTGAGCTACTTTTTTATATGAAAATGTGCTATATAAATAAATGTTGTTGTTGTTATTGCACTTCTAACTGGTATACATAAGAAAGACATCAATTGGTTGCAGTTAGTTCAGAATGCAGCAGCAAGAATTTTAACTAGGAAAAGAAAATATGAGCATATCACTCCAGTTTTAGTGTCGTTACATTGGTTACCAGTGTCATTTAGAACTGACTTTAAAATACTACTAATGGTTTATAAAACTTTAAATATTATTGCTCCTTCCCATATTTTGGATTGCCTGTCCCCCTACATTCCAAGTTGTAACCTTAAATGTTCTAATAGTGGTTTGCTTACTATTCCAAGAGCAAATCATAAAGAAAGTGCTGAGGGGGCTGCGTAATACTGTGGATCATTTAAAAAAGCTCCTAGAAACACGCCTTTTAAATTTACCTATTTTATAGCTACATTTTATCTCTACTCTTAATAAACTAGATATGCAAATCACCACCTGACTGGAACACAGCCACAACCACCTGTGATGCTTGAATGAAGGCAGATGCTCCAATTATCCATGAGACATACTGCATTGCAATATTTGGGAAAAGTCCTGGAATTAATGAGGAATTAATTATGAAAATGTATGCTAGGTAGAATTCCTAGTGGGGTCTGGGTGGTCTTTGGAATTTTGGAATCCCTGCAGATTTATTTTTTTTCTCCAGTATTTTTTTTGTGTGTGTCCTCGCAGCCATCTGTCCTTATCATAAAAACTTATTTTTAGAGACTTATAATAGTGTATATAAGGTGTAAAACATGAAGCAGACACAGAAAGAAGTTTGGGGCATGTCCTTGAGCCAATATAATGAAAATAAAAAGGAATTAATCTTTTATTTTAAAAATAAGCAGATGGTTTTCAGACAGGAGTTTGATAGTGAACTGACTCAAAAATGGCTGAACTGCTAATCATATGGGTTCCAGACAGGAATGGTTGGGTCCAGGAGGGTGGACAATGAAGTTGACATCAGAAGTGGAACGGCCATCAACCTTCCATTCTGCAGAGGTAGGAATAGAGAAGGAATTAGCACACAGTGCCAACCCCTGTTTCAGTGGGTAACAACCATCACCAGAGCCCTCAAACTGCCTCCCAATTGCATGTGCATGACAAAGGACTTGTATCAATTGATTTTTTATTACTTATTCATTATTATTGATGTCTAATTTGTCTTGTAACCATTTCTTTGACATAGTGCAAAGTGTTTTAAGCTACATTCTGTGTATGAAAATGTGCTATAAAAATAAATGTTATTGTTGTAGTTATCCTCATTTCTCTTGCTGTAACCACCGGGGCAGTGGCATCTCTATTAGTCAAGCTCTGTACTTTACTCAAGTGCGACTCACCATTATTTTATCTGAGGAAATCTGTCTTTTGTACTTAGGACTGAAAGTGTTGCTCAAGTGTTAGTCTTGTTAGCTCTATATAACATTTAACCTATGCTACTACTTTATATTCTGGCTTCTAATAATACTGAGGTATTCTTGGGTTTTAGACTAAGATCTATTGCAGGGATATTCAGTTATGGTCCTGGAGGTCCACATTGGCTATCCATTTTGTAATATGCAGTTGTGCATCTGGACCTCCCTCTTCTTTTTCTATCCTGATTAGATCCAGCTTGCCCCCTCTTGAGGCAATAACAGCACCTTTGTATGAAATCTTCAGTTTCTTCACACATGGAATTCTGCAAAAAAAACCAACAAACTGACGGGTTGAGAAAGCTGTTTCATACTGGCCATTTTTGAACCCAGAATGGAACTTTAGGAATGCCAGTACCTTACAACACAAGTGAACTGAATGACAGGTTTCAGTGGTGCTAATGCAATGAGAAAGGTTTCTCTAATAATCAATTAGACATAAGCATGACTAATTAACGATAAGCTAAGGGAATTTACCATTAGGGCACTGAAAACATTTCTGCTGAAAATTGGGTCTTGGAACCATATGTGAAATAATAAACTAAAAGTCACTCATTTTGAGCAGCTATTAGCAATACTAGTAATGCCTTGGCTATATTTTTAAATCAATTTAATGGTACCTTAATTAAAAGAAAAGTTATCAAAAACATGAAAATTTTTCAGTGACCCCAAACTTCTGATTGTGCATACGCCAAGTTCCATGCACTTCCCCTCTATAAATTCCAATGCCCTTGAAATTTAGTGCACATGCCTACAGCCCCACCCTGACTTCTCCCAGAATTTTACATATTTTAATGTGCAAATCAATATAAATATCACCTTCCGTTCTGTGTTTTGTTAAAAGACAATGGAAAAATCATGTGGAAAAAAGAATTTCAGAGAATGCAAAGTGGAGGCAAGGAAAAATGTACTATTTGTTGGCTTAAGCAGTGGTATAAGCAAGAAAAGGCGGTAATGGAGTGATACAGAGTGGCAGAGACACTCAAATGTTCAAGTTCAGAAAGTTCCACTGTTCCTGAAATAAAAAAGAAGCCGTCAGATATCAAAGCCAACATGAAAGGGTGAGTCACAGCCTACCTTCTGTTTATTCTGTTTCAAATAATATTAAAAATGTTGACCCCCATGCTGATGACACAAATCATTGCAGTGATGGTGCTGCTTTACCCAGCACATCTTCAAATGCTGGCTGCACACACACCTCTGCCTCGCAAATCACTGGGCAACCATCTGGCTGTGTGCTGACGGATGCTGTTCTGGAGTCACAAAATGCAAAAGTGGATTCTGTAAGAGAACTAATGTATATAAGGGCTGTACTACATGATATTGACCACAATTGAAATTAATTGGTTAAAAAATAAATGCTGCACCTAATTACCTGTTTTTACATTCTGCTAATTACATTCAAATGAAGTTGTAATGCTGACCGATTTGGGTGATCATTTGGTGGGTCAGGTTCATCATACCACATCTCTTCAGGATGCTACATGCGACACACTTTCTGTGGACTATAGAGCAGCACATTAATAAAGTAGAAATGCATTCTATTTACATAAGCAAATTCATTCTCTGAAGGCACATTTATAGTGTAGCTTCGGCGCCGAGCAACACAACAGATCAATTCTCTTCTCATTACATGGCTATTTGAGGTGTCTCACTACATTTAAAAGAACTGCTTTCTTTTTGCCGCACTAGTTGGAAAAAGCACCTGCAACTGTACGGAACTATCATTTTTATAGGTTTTCCGGCTATATATGATGTAATGCCAGCTCATTCTTTTGGTGATTCATCCCTGGCTAAGGTAGCTTGTCCAGTGTCTTTGCAATAGAAATGTGCGTGCAGTTCACCGGTCTGGTTACATTAAAAAAAAAACAGACATTGCTGCGAATTGCACTTTGATGTTTCTCAGTTCAACCACAGTGTAAGGAATTCTTATATATCTAGATGACAAGCAAAGAATACCATCCTATACAGCTGGCATGGCACGGTTCGGTGATGTTTGTGAAATACCCACTCGGTCAATAAGTTAACATTGAAAAGCTCCTGTAGTAAAAAACCCAAGTGTTTGACAGAACTTGTAAAGGAGCAGTAGAGTACAATTCCTTAAAGTCTGCCTTTGTAAAGCTGGCACCAGTTCAGCACACAGCTCCAAGAGGATCACTCTTGGAAATCAAAATCGTCATCACCTGTAAATTCGCACTCTCTTCTAATTCTTCCATTTGCTATATCTTCTAACAATGCTAAAGCAGCTATGGTAGTTGGAATAGTATGGCTATTCCATGCACCATTATATTGTTACAGAATGATTAAAATCAAATGAATAAAATTTGTAAATGATATGCAATTTATTTTGGTGCATTTGATAAATCCCACAAAAAGGTAAATGACACAGAAACAGTAGTATTGCTTTGATGCTGGGTGCCCCCAGTTTGCAAAACTGAGCAGAAATGTGTGTGTGCAAGGCAGGGGGCTACCGTGAAAATGTGCATAGATATACACCAAGCTTAGTTTTTATACTTCTCAAAGTGTCTGAAAAAACAGGCATATGCAAAATATTTGTCCATGTGCACTGTTTATACATGAGTCCCCAGCTCTGGTCTTGTCAATATGAGTGGAAATTAGCAGAACTTGGACATGGATGAATTGTTAAGTCTTTGTGACCATGGTAAGTGAAAATTCTATTCTGTGTTAACATTAAAATTACAAGAGTGACACAAAAACAAAACACAGATTGAAAATTACATGGTAACTGCAAAAGATAGAAACTGACACAATACAAGACATTTACAATGGCTTATGGATAGTTTACACATGTACATTGCATTGTTTTGTCATTAGTCTATTTGACACCAAGGTCAAATGAACATGGACACTCCACTGCAGCATTGCACCATTGCTGAACAATGCATTGTGGTGAAATTCTTTGGGCAGAGTGAAACCTGCTTAAATTCACCAAAGGATGTTGGCTCAGTATGGAAGTGAACACAGTATAGCAGAACAAAAAGTGTATGAATGGGTAGAAAGGTTTAAATTGGGAAAAACAAGTGGAAGTGACAAACCTTGATCCATCCAACCATCAACATTGTGCACACTAGTCCACATTAACATGGCGAATGACTTCATAAGAGTAGACTGACAGATTACACTGTCTGCTGTTGTAGCACATTTCGATATCAACCATGGATCTGCATACGCCATACTTCATGATGATTTGGGATACCATAAAGTTTGCATAAGCTGGGTACCCAACATCTTACTGATTTGTACAAACCAATATCCTTTGGTGAATTGCACTCTCTCTGCCCAAAGAAATTTCACTATGGCGCTTTGTTTAACAATGTTACAATTCCGCAGCAGAGCATTTATTTCCATTTGACTTTGGCTTCAACTAGACTAATGGCAGAGCATTGTGCTGCGCATTTTCGAACTACCCATGAGCCATCGTAAACTTGTTGTATTGCGTCAGCTTTTATTCTTTGTGGTTACCGCATAATTTTCAAATTTTGCCATTACGTTTTGATTTATCCTCATATGTAAAGTCAAAGAATTATGAATCAGTGTCGGAATTCTAAAACTTCCACTCTGCCTTTTCCAGAGAAAGAGAGACAGAGAGAGAGAGAGGAAAGGACCCACTAGACCTATGTGCCTCCTACAATTGGCTGCATATCAATGAATACTAGCAAGTAGAGCAGGGGTCCCCAATTCCGGTCCTGTAGTGCCTCAGTGGTTGCAGGTTTTCATTCTAACCCTTTTCTTAATTAGTGACTTGATTTTGCTGCTAATTAACTTATTTTGAAATAATTTTAATTGAATTGCTGTTGAAGAATCAGTCCCCTTAATTGTTTCATTTTACTTAATTAGCAGCAAAACAATAATGAGGTACAAAATGAACCAAAACATGACCAGCAAACTGTGTCAATCATACAATATCTGAAAGTAAAAAAAGGTGAAGGTCTCAGGAATGCTGATCTGCTCAAGTCACCAAGGTATTTACCTGTGCTCCTAGAAAAGAGGACATCAACAATTTCAGAAATGTATGCTATTGCAGTAACAAGCCATGGAATTAAAGGATGGGTTTAATTAACAACAAGACTCTGCGCCTAATTGAACAACTGGTTGGTGTGAAATTGGTCGGAGTTTGAGGCCCTGACTTAGTTGATCTTCTGCTGGCTCACTCACTTCACATTTCATTTCTGTTTGGGTACCATTTAAGGGAAGAAATGAAGCAATTCAGAGGAATGATGAAGAAATTCAGGGGAACAAATCTTAAAAAAACAAGTCAATTAAATTTAATTCAAAAGAAATTAATTAGGAGCAAAAACAGGTCACTAGTTAAGGAAAGGGTTAGAATGAAAATCTGCAGACACTGGGGCCCTCCAGGACCGGAGTTGGTGACCCCTATAGTAGAGTGCCATGATTGGTGAACTGTTTGACAGGGCAATGACATTTGTCTCAATTACAATAAATTGATGAGATCAGTGTATTTCCAAAGCTCCTACTACAAAGTTTAAACATTCATTTTAGTGTTTGAAAGCCTCATTTCTAAACAAATAATAAAATACAATTGTGATTGGTAAACCAATTTATTAAACATACCAGTTAACTAGATTTATGAACAAAGCTTTGAAGGAATTCTTTAAACTGCAAAGGTTTGAGTGTTAATATCCTCCCCTTTTTCATGCCAAGCTAAACCACTCTGCCAACAGCAACACATTAAAATTACAGTCACCGAGATGGTGAACACTATTTATCTTCAAGCAAATGTCTTCATTGAGGTTGGTCTGATAGTATAGCTGACTGGAAAATACCCACACTAAATTCATAAAGAAAAATAAACAACATTGAGAGTTCTCTGGTTTCTCAAAAGCTGTTTCAAGTTCTCTAAGCAAAACCTTTCTTGTTTCAGAAAAAAATAATAATTTGTGTTAAATTAAAACCTATACGTGGTTGCTTCCTTGCAGACAGATTCTTGCTCCATCTCTCACGCACAAACACACATTGTTTTCATGTTACTGGCACCTACAGTAATAATGACCCAGATGACAGCTTCTTGATGTACTTCTATATTTTGCTTATCTTTAGCACTTCTTGGACTTTCATTCTTTTCAGTCAATTCTCCATACACACCCCATTTTCTATGCATCTTGTGCATCTAACCAGTTCTTGTCATGCTCTTGTTTTTTCATGGTGCTTTGCTGCATGACCACCAGAGAATGCTACATGACCATTTAGTCTCTGATTGCAACCTTTCTATTGATTTGAACTCTCATTTGTTAGGGTTCCTTTGCAATCTAAAATTCACTGTTTTCAGCTCCTTTTTACTGTTTTGGTGAGCCACTAAAAAATTTGACTTACATATGCCCACACTAAATATCAGTAAAGCAATAAACCTTTCCAAGTTTGATGTCCTGTAAACTTCCACATTCAGTCCCCTTAGAGACTGAAAGACTTTTAGAGAGGAAGCACATGAAAATAAGACATGCTTGTAAACTTTGCTTGCACTCGGTATATAGATAATTTTAATAGATTGAAGATTTATGCATACTGGGAGTCAGAAGGAAGTGATTAAACCCAACACTTTTGTCTGTGGCTAGTCTATAACTAAAATTACTGCCATCCTCAAAGATGTCAAAGAGTGGATGTTAGCAAATTTTATACAATCAAATAGAACATGGTATTTCAAGGTTTCACTTGTCTTTCCATCTCAATTTAGAACTCCTAAAATGCAAGCAAGTGTTCTTAGCCTACTCGTTTCATCTACATGCTCACCTTTACCTTTAAGCCTTTATCAAATATGTATAATTACTACTTAATTACATTTAATTTGTTTTTGCTCTTACCTATACAGTCGCAGATTAAAACAAAGACAGTGTGACTCCTTGATTGCAACTATGCATCAAAATGTGTAGATATTCTGAGAAACTCAAACATAATTATGAGAAACAGCAGACATCTAATTATAATGTGACTTTGAAAGAGTCCTTGGACTCAATAGCTCCCATTATAACAAACGTGGTTAAAATACACAGAAACTCACCCTGGTTTAATGAGAATGACACTACCAGTGCTGTTTTATTCAAGTGCAGAAAACTTGAATACAGGTAGAAAACAACAAAGGCCTAAAAAACCTCTCTGTCTGGCCCACTATGACTACTATCCTAGATTAATAGATGACAATAGAAATCATCCTCATGTACTGTTTAGAGCAGTTGATAATTTAACAAAAGGAAATGTTGAATCTACAAACATGGAAGATTCTACTAGCTTCTTTTTAAAAATAAAACTGACAATACAAAGTGTCATCTTGCAAACTAACCACTTCAGCTTCTCTCAAGTCTACACAGAACCCTTTTTGCAACTTCTACGGGATGGTAGAACAGAAAGTCAAATGTTTCATTTGTAAAATTAACCCTATTACCTGTGCCTTAGACCTCAGCCCTAACAAAATCAGTGGATAATTCAGTGGCTGTTCTGGCAACACCCAGTCTTAGTATTATTAGAGAAACATTACTGACTGGCACAGTTCCTAATGCACTTAAAGTGTCAGATGTCAGACTGTTCTGAAAAAAACAGAGCTAAACCCATACAGACTTAATAATTGTAGACCCACTTCAAATTTACCTTTTCTTTCTAAATTATTTGAAAAAGTAGTTGCCATGCAGCATCGATTTTGCCTTACACATCACAATTTATTTGAGAAATTCCTTTCTGTGTTCTGCACCGGTCATAATAAAGAACCAGCATTAACCCATGTTGTAAACAACACTCTGATAGGCTCTGATGAAGGAAATTCCATACCAATTATGTTGTTAGATTTAAGTGCAGCATTTGACACTGTTGATCATTCTATTTTATTACATAGGCCCGAAAATTATATTGGGCTCCATCCTTGTGTGGATTAATTCATATTTATCAAATTGTTTTCAGTACATATAAAAATGTGCCAACAGTACTAAAATTAAATATGGTGTCCTGCAGGGCTCAGTATTTGGACCTTAATTGTTTTCACCTTATATACTTTTGACAAGGAATGTCACCCTCTACAGTTAATCTTGTTATTTAGTTTATATTGTTCATAATGTTTACTTTGATGTGTTACAGATTGCACTTATTTTTCTTTTAGATATAAGCACAAGAAGAGTTTTGAGTTAATTAGTGAAACAAATATTTTATGGGAGAGGCTGCTGGAGACATACAGTATAGCCCAGATTGGAGTCACTGTCTTGGGTGTGGGGTTTCTTACGTCTGGGAGCCAAACCAGAGCAATGGATGCTTTGGAGTTAAAACAGGGATTTTGGGACTGTTCACGTGGCAAGAATTTTGAAGAGGGGTTTATGTAGCTTTTGAGGGAGTTGGCAGTATAACTGAACATTACTTTTATTACAGGGCGGTGCAGTGGTAGCGCTGCTGCCTCACAGTAAGGAGACCTGGGTTCGCTTCCCGGGTCCTCCCTGTGTGGAGTTTGCATGTTCTCCCCGTGTCTGCGTGGGTTTCCTCTGGGTGCTCCGGTTTTCTTCCACAGCCTAAAGACATGCAGGTTAGGTGCATTGGTGATCCTGAATTGTCCTAGTGTGTGCTTGGTGTGTGGGTGTGTGTGTGTGCCCTGTGCTGGCTGGAATTGACTCCAGCAGACTCCCATGAGCCTGTGTTAGGATATAGCGGGTTGAACAATGACTAGATAGGATAAAAAGGAAAAACAAAAAGTTAAGTTGTAGTTAAGTAACGGAAGACATGATGTATTCCTTATGGGATTCTTTAATCAGTTTTATTTGTAGTTTGGGGATTCCCTATTGAGATGGTACATCTTGGACTTACCCTGTTGGTTGAAGGTAGACAGAGAAGTATAAAGCCTGGGAAAATTTGTGTAATGGGGTTCCAATTACATGTTCAGATCTTGTATCTGTTATTAAAAGTTTGAAATAGTTCGATCATGTAGGCAGGATTTACTGATGGAAGTACAGTATATATTTTTATATGAGCCTGTAAGATTGGGAGCAGAGATTCAGTCTTGCTGGTCTCTATCTCATGTGGGGGTAGATGAAAATGCAATTGCAAAAGAACCACTTAAACCTTTGGAGGTGGATATAGCAGTTGATTTGGGTAAAGAAGAGATAAAACCTATAATTAAGAAGGTAGAAATTAGGAAATGGCAGGAGGTGTGAGAAAAATCCACACTTGGAAGGTGGTATTATGGGCCTGTAAATCCATTCAAGTTAGACACTTTACAGGATGATCCAGAAAGGAAGAAGAGTATGGTGTGATTCATCAGTTGGTTACACAGGTTTAAATTCTACTTTGAAAATCACTGGAAAACAACTGAATGTTATGCCTGAATAGCATATGGTGTGGCAGGATCGCCCTTTTGGCACTGGATCCGGGGGAGCAGCCATGGGATACACATTATATCCCCCAGAACATTTGGTGGCAGCCCCCCGCGTTGCATCGGGGCCACAATTATGTTACACTGGAGCTCATCCTTGTCGGGCTCCGTGGCCACAGCCAGGGGGAGCAGCAAGGCTTCCTGAGCCCATGTGGGCTGTAACACAGCACACCCAGAAGTGCAGCCTAATTAGGCCAATTGTTACCTGAAGCACTTCCGGGTGGGCTATAAAAGAAGCCTGCTGCCACTAATCGAGGTGCCAGAGTTGGGAGGAGGAGGATGAAGCTGCCTGGGAGGAGTGGAAGATATTTCTGTGGTATTGTGTTGGTGTTTTGGAACTGTACTGTGGCTGGGGGACACGGGAAAGATGTGCCCTCCAGCTGAAGAAAAATACATTTATGTTTTATTTTACGTGTGCATCCGTGTTCATCTGTGTTGGGCACCTATATAGAACCTTTCACAATGATTTCAGAAACATTAAAACATGTGATAATGGAATGTAGTAAATATTCTGTGGAGTGGGAGAGAATGTTTAGGAAAATAACAGGAAGACCATGAGATATTGATATTAAGGATATTCTAGAAGCAAAGTAGGGAAAGGTAAGTTAAATTGTGTATAGCATTAGTAGATTTTTTAATTATCATGGGGTTAAGTAGAATCTGAGACTGCCTGTTCAGTTTCACACTTCTGTACAATAGATGATGTAATAAGTTGACAAACTAGTCAAAAAGGTTTGGGGTGGTTGCCCCATATAATGTTGTCCAGACACAAACAAAATAATTAGACGTTCATCTAAGGGATCAAAACATTTGATAAACAAAAGAGGTTACAAAGCAGGTATTTATAGGAGAAAATGATGGCTGGAATGATTGAACCGGACACGGCGTCACAGCAGAGGGACGGAAGTGACGCCAAAAGGTGGAGACTGGAAATGTCATCAGTGGGGAGTGGAGTCTGGCGTCTTCGTTGTGGGACCAGAAGTGGTATCTTCTTGGGTGGGGTAGCCATTTTGGGAGTCTGGATACGGAGAAGGTAAGTGTATTTATTATTATTAATTATTTTTCTTCCTTGGATCTGAAGATAAAAAGAGAGAGTCTTTAGTATCCGGCACAAACCCCATGTCTCACTGGACTTCACTCATCTCTGGGCTTGTTGACTGTCTCCTAAAAGTGCATGCGTGACAATGGTTATAATGCACCTTCAAGTTAGGTACAATCTGCCATGAAATTTTAAGAAGAAGAAATAACATTTTTCTTTTTTTATCTTGGGAAAGTGAAAGAAAGGGTGGCTGCTTTTTAGGCTGCCATAAAAAAAGAAATTGAATTCCCTTTTATTTCCTTAATCTTAATAGTATTTAATTAAATAAAACTTTTGTTCATGTATTCTTTTGCTAAGAGCCCCTTTTTTACTCAAAGGGTTATCCTTAACCTTTTTCACCTGAATATTGCATTTTAATTATTGTTTTTTATTCAATTTTCAATCATATTTTGGAACTATGCTTCCAACTCACTCATTAATGACTCACATTGTAATTCTGTGAATTTGGTGTGTGTACCTCCTCACTGGTAATCACTACAAATCTAGCACAGATAGTTTTGGCATAAGCAGCTGTCGCCAAAAGTTTGCTTTGCGACATATTGTGCGATCCTTTAATGAAAGTTTCTTTTTTGTTTTTTTTTGCTAATGGTACCAAAGAAGGTTTTCAGTCAGTAGATGAGGATATGGTTGCCAGTTCACCTATGGCTTGGATGAGGCTGCATAAGGCGATGTTGTAACTGTTTTTAGTGGCACTTCAGAAGTGGAAAGGATGCTAAGTGATTTCATGTTGGAGCAACAAAAGAAAGGGCAATATCAGGAGCACGCATGGTGGTCTTTATAGCACCAAATAAACCTACTACAGGATGAAGTAGGATTGGTCCATGAACTTGTTACTGCAAAAGAAAGCAATATAAGCGAGCCAAGTCATTCCGTTAATGTTCATGTATTGGACATGCCTGTTAAGGCATATTAAAGATGGGACGGTCCAAAGCTACACTCATATAATGGTGAACAAGATATAGAACATCATTTAATATTTAAGTGGGTAGCACTAGCTTGTGCCTGGCCAAGAGCTGAATGGACCCTGAGATTAATATCCTTGTTAACGGGGAAGGCCATAGCTGTAGCTACAGACACTGCTGAATTTTTGGACAACGAGAAATTTAAATTAAGAACCCCAACTGACAAAACATAGGCTTTTGCTCTAATTTTCATCTTGATCTTAATCAATGGATATACAATGTCATCCCCATGAACACACCTGAGCACTTTCTGCTTATCATCTTTTTGCCTATAAATCTTTAAATGGCCAAGGCTCTGCTTACCTCTCTGAATTTATCATTACCTACAAACCAGAGCTATACAGCATTAAGATATGAAGATGCCAGCCTATTTAACCCTTGTGTGGCTATTGGGTTTGTGGGACCCATTTTCAGTATTTCCAAAAAAAAAAATTCCATGTCCTTGGCTCTTTTTCTTTAATTTTCTTTTCATTTAATATTGTGCCTTTTCCTCCCAACATATTTACATTTCACTGGTGGTATTGGATCTGCTAGACCTGCGAGCAATGCAGTTGTGGAAATTGTCTATAAAATAACAATAACATCACTTTAGAAACATTTTTTCCACATACCATAAACCTAATACCATTATACCAATCATACCAGTCACTTACATCACCACCAACCATGAATACCTTCTATCAACTCCTCCATGCCCATCCAACTTCCAATAATACCTTGAACCAATGCATGTCTGGAAACTGTAAGACAACAATAATACCACTTTAGAAGCATTGCTTCCAAATGCCACAAACCTAATCCCATCGTATCAATCATACCAGTCATTTATATCACCATCAAACATGAATACCCCCATCAACTCTTCCATATCCATCCAGCCTCCAACAATAACTTTCCCATTCATGTACAATCCCTAATCTCATCAGACTGAACATTCTTTCTTTTCTAAATGGAATTAAGGAGGAACATAATAAATAAATAGTTCTGCATATGTAGCTTCTTTCCAAACACAATCCAATAAGGCAAAGAAGATCTCTGGTCAGCTGGCCATTGACATTATTTCAAAAGAGAGCGAAGACAACGTGGAGGGAGTGCTCAATTGGGAAGATGAAGAATTTTATGTTTCTGTCAATTTGTAGAAAATGCTATGCCATGGAGTACAGGCAAGATCGAAAATAAAACATGCTCAAATGGCATAGTGTTTTGAAATTGTGACGTTTTCATGCATGAATGTGTCTGTGTGCATGTGCAAGATAAGCAGAGACAGATTTGATTTCATTCAAATGGTTACTGAAATATAAAATAACCACTTTCGCAAAGGTATAACAAACAAGTGTGCTTTTATCTATACTAATAAAAGGCAAAGCCCTCACTGACTGACTGACTGACTGACTCATTCACTCACTCATCACTAGTTCTCCAACTTCCCGTGTAGGTAGAAGGCTGAAATTTGGCAGGCTCATTCCTTACAGCTTACTTACAAAAGTTAAGCAGGTTTCATTTCGAAATTCTACGTGTAACAGTCATAACTGAATCCTACTTACGTACATATATACGGCCATAGCCTGCAGCTCGGTCGCCGTGTGAGGCGGAGTTGCGTCCCCATTCACCACGCCTCCCACGTAATTGGCTGCCTGCCTATATTGCGTCCCCCATACCCATGCCTCCCACGTAATTGAGTGCCTGCCCATATAAGGCCGTCCGTCAGCAGCAATCAAATAGACACACTGCCGCTAAATATTCGCAAGGCAAACCAAAAAGTTAATACCGGGAATGCCTGTTAAACATCTTAGATTCACGAGTAGCGATCTGGGTGGTGAGATGTCTATCGAGGTGATAACTGTAATATTTATATGACATTGAAATGTATTATTATCAGGCATGGTTTAGGCACCTATGTCATCAGGAAGGCACCAGAAAAAGGGACCTCAAGGATACTATTATGGAAGTTAATTTAGAGCACGGATGCCATGAATGTAAGAGCTGTAATAAATAAAGTTCCTCTGCAAACTTTAAAAGAAAGTCTCGCCATCATTTAATTTTTCACAATTTGTGAAAACAAGACATGGTGTCAGAATAGAGGACAGTCATGGATTTTGTTGGAGTTCCCTCGCCACGAATTGACTGGGATTCTCTTAACCTGCCGGGAGAATGGAAAAAGTTCCGACAGCACGTGGAGCTGATGTTTTCTGACCCGCCAAAAGGCAAAGACGAGAGTGAGATATGCAGCTACCTGCTCCTGTGGACTGGGTAAAAAGGAAGAGACATTTTTAACACATGGACTCTCACCCAGGAGGAAGCCAAGGTACTGAAAACTTACTATGACCGTTTTGAGGCGTTTGTCATGCCTAAGACGAATACAATATTCGCGAGATACAAGTTTAATGAGAAGACGCAGGGTATAAACGAGACTTTTGACCACTTTGTAACAGAGTTAAAATTGCTGGTGAAGGACTGTGCTTATGCAAACGAAGATGAAATGGTCAGGGATAGACTAGTGTTTGGCACAAGCTCAGCAAAAGTGCGAGAGAAACTTTTAAGTGCTGGGTCTGAGTTAACATTAAATAAAGCTGTGGACATTGCAAGATTGCACGAGATAGCACAAGCACAGCTGAGAACCTTCGATGCATGTACTTCGAGCGGCTCACGTGAACTGACTGTGAACGCAGTATGCAGACAACAAGTAAGAGCTCCAAAGAGCGCTGAACAAAAAACGCATTACACAATTGAGAAGGCAGCAAAAGAACATGAAGCGAGTGACGCATACAAGCATATTCATAAGTGCAACTACTGCAGAAAGAAAGCACAGGGTGGAAAAAGTCAATGTCCAGCTAAAGGAAGACAGTGTAAAAAATGTGGTAAATTGAACCATTTCGCTAACGTTTGCAGGACTGGGAAAGGTAAACCCATGCATGCAGTGTGTGATGTCTCAGATAAAGAGGAAGACAAGCTGTTTATTGATGCAGTAAGAAAGGAACAACCCTCTGAAGCTGAACAAGCCTTTGTAGACATATCAATAGGAAAGCAAGGTGTAAAGCTTAAGTTTAAATTAAGTTCATAGACACGCTGCCGCTAAATATTCACAGGCAAATCCACAACTTAATAAATCGAGTTTAAAGAATGCCTGTTAAACATCTTAGATTCATGAGTACCGATTTGGGTAGTGAACACTTCGATGAATGAAACCTATTATCTTTACAACGGTTGACAAACACGGAATGTAACTTGAACACAACACATCCTCCAAATACGAACCTGATTGAAAGAAATAATGATAATCAAATCCTTGATGACAGCAACACTCATAACAGTCACAAAACAATTACATTGACAATCATGTTACGTTATTTTTAAAATGTTTCCTTTTCTTTTTCATAGCTTCTTTAACACACTACTTCTCCGCTGCGAAGTGCGGGTATTTTGCTAGTTCAAGAATAAATCTGAATAACAAAAAATTCAAGTGACAACAAGATACCACAAATAATTGATCAGCGTTTGTGTGTCTGCTTATACCCTTCCAACGATATCTTTTACAGGTAGCAAAAATTTACAACGGCTATTACAGACTGAAATCAAAGGCTTCTTCTTTTTGGGCGCATACACCATCAGCCTGACACTGCCAGATCTAAACACAAGTGTGGTGAATTGCTCGCGTAATGAAGTGACATTAGCTGCAGGTGGAAGTCCCATTTTACTTTATGGTGCCAAGCAGAGTTGCATTGTGGTGCAGCAGTCTATTAGCCAGCGAAAGCGCTATAAAGAAGCTGTCTGTTGTTACAGTCCTGCTTTTTTCTAGTCTAATAGAGGTCAAGGGACATCATATCTTTGATTGCCGGTACAACAAATTGTTCTGAGTAGGCATCAGCCACAACACTGCTTTTGTGGAAAGAATGGAAATAAACGCCATCAACTCAGAGAGGGAGAGGCAAGTTCGTTGTACCACATTAACGTCACTGAGAAAATAAAACTAAATATTAAAAAAACAAGCGCTAACTTTTACAAGTAGCTAAAATTTACACCAGGTGTTACAGACTCAAATCAAAAGTATGTTTTTATTATATTATAGTAATAATAATAATAGCAGCTCACAACTCAAAACACAGAACACCTGGGGCCTCATGTATAAACAGTGCCTACACACAAAAATGTTGCGTACACCCGTTTCCACGCTCCTATTATGATGTATAAAAACTGAACTTGGCGTATAGCCACACACATTTTCACACCAGGTCAATATCTTGTATACACAAGTTCTCCGCTCGGTTTTGCAAACTGGCGGCACCCTGTGTGGTTTCCCTTTATTGTTTTAGATTCACATCCCTGACACAGCTTTATCAAATACACTGATAACTGCATATTGTTTATTAGTTTAAAGCATCTGATTGTAATCAACCCATAACTATATAATGGTGCACAGAATGGCCAAACTATTCCAAATACAATAGCTGCTTTAGCATTGTCACTGCCAGTGCACCACTTGGAGTATTTAACACACTGTATCTGGGTGTGGAATCACAGCTGTACAGCAGCTGATTGGATTATCAGGATACAGCATATAGCACACAATGGCTCAGCCATGCGCACAGTCTATTTGAACTGTTTCTATACAGTACGGAAAACGCTTCAGAGTCTTTCCTGTAGGGACCTCACGCTTCAGAAACAGTTTCATCCCAAGAGCTCTAAATGCAGTCAATCAGTCCATCAAGCGTTCCTGGTAAAACTGTTTGTACTTATATTTCATGTTCCATAAAATATTTGAAGAATCAGCATTCTAAGCTTACAGATGGCTTGGCATCTATTACAAACATGATCGTGTGGCAATTGGTTACTTGGAGAAACAAAAGGGAGGACAGTTAGTATGTTTAGTATGTTTATTTCATTGAAGGCCATGTACGGCACAGCAAGCATCTTGTGGGAGGAAGGAACAATCTCTGGACATGGCACCAGCTCATGTTTAATACATGCTTTAATACCTATCATTATGAAAATATCAAGTATACATCTTAAAATTTAAATTGTTCAGAGAGCTGTAATATCATAAATGTAATGGATACTGTGTCCTGTCGGCGGAGGAGAAAGCCTGTTTAAGATGCATGTAGCGATTCACACATAGACTACAATAGAAGAACATATACAATATGAAGCATTTAATGTGCTACTTTAGTTATGATGGGATTTGAGAAACTAGTAAATTAAACGATTTTAAGATGAAGTTTATGATGTTCTACTTTAATGACAAAATAATCTACGTAATTAAAGTGTAAATTTCGAGTTTAAAGTTGACATTTGGATATTTTTTTCAATTGTGTCCCTATTTTGTTTTTCTTTTCTCTATACCCTAATAGGCTTCCATATGACACTCAGACGGTGGGCTACGACTCCCGTTTTCACCACAACTTTGATATCTGACCACTTGTGACTTTGTGACTTTCTGAACTTGAACTTTCGAGTTTCTCAGTTACTCTGATACTCGATCAAGTTCCTTTTGTTGTTTATATTACTGCTTAAACCAACATATAGTATGTTTTTCCTTGCCTCTACTTCGTATTTGCTGAAATTCTTCTTTTTTCCCCTGTGCTTTTACCATTGTCTTTTCACAGAACGCAAAACATAAGGGGCTATTTATGTTGATTTGCATATTCAAAGAGGTGTAATTCTGGGAGGAGTCTGGGAGGGGCAGCAGGCGTGTACGTGCGTTACATTTCACGCAGACCAGGATTTATGAGGTGGAAGAATGTGGAAGTTAGCGTACGCACTGATTTATGCATCTGGATTTTTTTGTGCATGCACACATTTCCGTTTTTGTCCGGACGCCATGTTTTAGTGTGAATTCTACGCACAGCGTTATGCATGAGGCCCCTGGTCTCATACCAGGGACCTTTGGGCTATAAGGCAGCATTTATTACCTCTGCACCATTCAAGAATATGTATCAACTCTCTGTTGATTGACATTTGAGCTTAGGTTTTTAACTCATTGACAGCAACATGTAAATCAAATGCTGTTTTTTTTTAGTTGGTTATATTCTTGAATAAAAGCATATGTGTTTATTTCATATTTGGACTAAAGTCTTCACACATTATACATTTCACGTCATTATTAGTGTAACATCAAAAATGTTTATACTTTAGGTATGTGTTCAGCATTTCTTGCCTTGCATTTCCTTTCATCTTACACTTACCCAGATCTTTGTAGACCCGAAGCACACATAAAATGCATTTATTCCAAATAACAATATACTGTATTATTTACCCTATATATACCCCAGGCACATCACACACAGATAAGGAGCCTTGACTTGAGCTGGGAGAACTTTTTGACCGAGCTGAGCACCATCAAGGTGGGGGATGGGACAGCAGGCTGCTTGCTGCTTGTGCTGATCGGCACATTTAAAAAAACAAAAGACACTGTTGGAGAGGTGCGAAGGGATTTAAGGTGGGCCGGGATAACAAGTTTTTTTGTAGGCTTCAGGGATTCTAGTGTTAAAGAAGAGGATAGAACTGACTCTCTGGCAAGTGAGAAATATGCATGTCAAAAAATTAAATTGAATGGTATTCTTGTCCATGGAAGGAGCCACCGTGCCTTGCTGTCAATACGGATGGCAGTCACACGAATACCACACAAAGATTCCAAAGATTAATAAAATGACAGTAGGAGGTCATGGTTTTTAGTTACAGGGTCCCAAAGCTGTGTAATGATTTGCCTTCTAATATTAGAAATCTCCCTTCAGTCACAGCTTTTAAATCCGGGTTGAAGACTTGCTACTTTAGACTAGCTTTGAAAAGACTCACAGTGTGATACAATATAGCCATTTTCATATAAAACTCCAGAAGACAGTATACTAGTGACATTACTGGTCTAGTAAGTATCTTCTGGGAGAGCTAAAAAGCCTGTTGACTCTTGAGATTTGACTTCTTCCCCCAGCTCATTAGCAGACTGGTCATGTCACCAATTGGTTCCTTTCTTGTGACTTTAGATGAACATGACTACATTGTTTGGTACCATGATGTTTTTGAAAGCTCCCACATGAAAGAGTTATATTTTACTATTAAAACAATAGAAAAATGTGACTGCTCCCGCTTAATGTTGCAGCCTCATAGCTCTAGTAGCTTTGTCACCATCTCTGCAGAGTACACTGGTTCTCCTCATGTCTGATCAAGTTTTCCTCTGTGTACTCTATTCTTACTTCTTCATCTAATGTGTGTTAGCATAATTGGTGGCATGTAAATTCATGATTGTTCCAGTATGTGTGAGTGTGGATGTGTGCATGAGTGGGCATTACTGTGGATATTCGCCCCATTCGGGGCTGGTATCTGCCTTTTGTCTAATGTTGTCAGGACTGACTTGACTTGGATTCAGGTTTTTATTATAAGATGCTAAAGCTCATTGTTCCATTTAACTGAACCCACTTAAGAAATTAAATGATTTATGAGTCTTTCCCAGTAGCATTAACAGTAGAAAAAAACAGCCCAGTCATTTTGTGGCACATTCCAGCACACACACTCTCATGAACTTAATGCACCCATTTTTTTGTTGTAGGAGGAATGTCGTAATAGTATTAGCAACATCCACACAAACAAGGGAAAAAAACTGTGATAGGTGTCTAGGTTAGATTTATAGGTAATCCAACCTAATACAGTTAAAATATCCGACTAAGCCGCCCAGTTAAATTAAGAGTCTGAGAACTCTTGAAAAAGACTAAAAATTTAATAAATAAATTTCTAAACTAGATCTCAACATTAAGAACATTCAAAACCTAAAGATAATAGCACACAGAAAAACACCCATCGTACAAAAAATGTTCCTCTGTAAAAGAACCATACATAAAGATGTGGCAAGAAGTCAAGCCTAGTATCCTAGAGCTGTGATACACCAGTAATAACAAGCGCGTTGCCCCACCTACCACACAACAAACCACCTGAATTGGGACCCAAGTGCAGCTGTGCAATAAGTGGCACCTCAGCACCACACTTGAGCAGTATGAGGTTTTTAATAGAGTCCAGAGAGCCAATCCTGCCACCAACTCCTGAGTTTTCCATGCAAGCTGAAGGACCTGCTTGCTGGGCTGGATGTAGAAACATCTTATTTTTTTGAACACTTGAACAATTGTCAAGAACAGGATATTCAGACCAGCAAAGCTAGACAATCCTACGCATTTAACTCACACAAAATAATGTCAAGCTATTGCAGAAGATCGGGGTTGGACTGCCTCTTAACCCGGACACAGACAGGCTCAGCAACACACTAATCCCAGAAGCACATTTTTATTTTCTTTTTCTTTAGCACACAGTGCCCAAATCACCAATTACTCAGTCCCTTTCCTTTTCCTTTTCTCTTTCTCCCTTTCTTTCTATCTTTGCCAACTCCACTCCTTCACCCAAGCTCTGTCCTCCACCTCCCTACTTGGCTCTCTGAATGGAGTGAGGCGACCACCTTATATTATACCCAGAAGCGGTCCAGGTGCTGTCCCATTAACTTCCAGCAGTATTCCCAAGTGTGACGGAAGTGCTGCATGGGCACCCGGAAGTACTGCCATCCTGGGCTCTACAAATGTCCAGGTGTCCCCTGGCAGTGGATGCAGGCCCCAACATGGCTGAGCTTCCAAGCTCTGATTCGTGGCCTTGATGAAAACCAGGATGGCTGCTCTCTCGTGTCCCAGGGGAGATATAATTTCTCTCCCGGTTCTTCCCTTCTCTAGGCATCCTGGCTGGGTAAGAGCCCCAGCCGTCTGCCACACTATTTTCTTGGAGCTGTGGGACCACTAAACATGCATCAGTTGATGGCATCTCTAATGCTGTTATTTAAGTGCAATGTCATGACAGAACTTTGCCTTAGAATTAAAGGAAAACCTCTTCACATAAAAAAATAACTTAGTGTGGTTTTATTTAAGGATTACAGATTCACAATGATGCTCTCCTGGTTAAAATTTCAATATCTACCCAAATGGACCTGATTGATCGACTCTGCTGGTTCTTTAGTCACAATTTCTCTTAATAAGTGCAAATTAAACTACAAGCAAAGCACTCCTATTTATGAAGACATTGTTGCCAGTCACTTTTAAATTCACTAAAGGAGAAAGGATGGCAGTCAAGGTGAGGCTTTATATAAATAGGTATGTTTCCCTATTTTTTATTGCGACACAGGCAAGGGAATTCTTTTTTTCTCACTTACCTTTAAGAAAGTAGTATATTTTTGTCAAAAAACATGAATGACTGTGTGAGAGATTAATTCCTTTAGTGCTGACTTTGATGTTCTTGTTAGGAGTATAACAAAGACTTCTATGAGGCAGCTTGGTTGTTGGAACTCCTCTAACTACAAATGTATGTTTAATTAAAATGAGAGTGCATATGTTTTAATAGTAGTTGAGGGAGAGACGGCAGTTTGGTAATATTTGTTGACTAGCAGAATACCCGCGCTTCGCAGCGGAGAAGTAGTGTGTTAAAGAAGTTATGAAAAAGAAAAGGAAATATTTTAAAAATAACGTAACATGATTGTTAATGTAATTGTTTTGTTATTGATATGTGTTGTTGTCATCTCTCTCTCTCTCTCTCTCTCTATATATATATATATATATATATATATATACACACATAGCAAAATACCCGTGTTTGGCAGCAGAGAACTAAAAAGAAAAGGAAACATTTTAATAATAACGTAACATGATTGACAATATAATTGTTTTGTCATTGTCATGAGTGTTGCTGGCATATATATATATACACTCACACACACACACATATCTAAACATATATATACACATCATACATACATACATATATATATATATATATATATATATAGATATATATATAAATATATATACATATATACACATATATATATACACACACACACATATATATACATATATACACATATATATACACACACACACATATATATACATATATACACATATATATTCACACAAACACATATATACATATATACACATATACATATATACTGTATATAAACATATATATATATACAAATCTACATATATATATTAGGGGTGGGACTCGATTAAAAAAATTAATCCAATTAATTAGAGGCTGTGTAATAATTAATCTTGATTAATCGTATGTAATCGCACACAGGGCCGATCCTGGGTAGATGGCCGCCTTTGTGCGAATGTGGTTTTGCCGCCCTACGTACCTATTTTCTATTATGATATGACGGATATTACTATTACATGTACTACTTCAAACAGGATTAAGACGGTGTTAGGGTTTGAGTCGGGATGTATAAATAAAATTTAATTTCAAACGATTAGTTTTTATAAAAACTAAATAAAGAATCACAAAAATAAAAAAATCACATACATACATTAATTTATTAGTTAAACATCAAAGAATGATTCTCCTAGCTTTAACAGTAGCAAATTCATCTATTATGTTTAAATGATCCAGTTTTTCACAAATTTCAGATTCTATAGACAGAAGCACAACATCACTCAATCGTTGTTGCCCGATAGTGGAACGGAGATCATTTTTAATTATCTTGAGTTTTGAGAAGCTCCTTTCAGATGCTGCCACTGATACAGGCAACGTGAGAAAAATGCGTAATGCAATGCAGAGATTCGGAAAACAAACCCGCTTTCACGTTTTGTCTTTCTCTCGGACATTCTACAAAATAGGTAGAATAAAGGGCTAATTCAAATATAATAATCATTTTGTAATAATCTTGGGCCTAATTCACACAAGTGACATATACACAATACACACTAATGTCATGTCAGTGTGCATTGGGCAATAAGTAAACATGTAAAAGTTTGTAATTTTTCTGAAATATTTCATTAACACTTTGAGCCCCACGTGCGCCACCGATGGTCATTTTAAATGTAAAAATACATTGCCGGTGAAAACGTGGGCTCAAAGTGTTAAAAAAATCTGTACATACTTTCTCAATGAAACAGCATATCATAATCATAACGTACGTTTGTGTAGAACCACGAGTCCTGAGCCTTTGTGTAGTCCAAACAAATAGAATCAAACCAAACCAAACCAGCCTAGATTAGAAAGCCGGCTTATTTAATCGTTCTAAGCGACAGGCAGCTCTGCACACAGTGACAAACAGTCAATTCAGAGATTGCCGCAGCCCCGCTGTCTTTTGCCGCTTCTCTTGACTCGCAATCCCGTTGAGGAACGTACGCGTCTCACATGAAATCTATCGCCTTCGCGACGCAACTATGAAACATGCAAGTTGAACGTTGACTAAGGGACTACACACATTTAGAGTTTTGGTCGCGCGTAGTAAACACATGGTAAGCAATGGAACCTTTCAGACAGAGCGTGCGATGAGCCGGCGACCATCAAAGGCTTTTGCGCCCGCTCGCGCGAGCAAATCGCTATGTATGTGGAGTCCCTAATAGGCATCAGCGCATCGACTACAATACACGCTACACGCAACTTTGTCAAACTTTACTCACTGCAAACGCCGCCGCTGCTATAGTCGTCGGCCGCCCTCAGACTTTAAAATTCAAAGGCGGACAGCCGCCGGTCGCAGCGTCGCCGGCGGCTGCACGTCTCCTCAACGGCCGCCTTTGAGTTTGGCCGCCCACGTGCGGGGCACGTTTTTGCCCGTCGCCAGGATCGGCCCTGATCGCACACATAAATTTGCCCCAAATCGCAAATGTGTTTTTTTAATTTAAAAGGGTTTTAGTGGGCGACAGAATCAAATAATAGACATGGACATGAATATTGTAAACTCAAGCTCTTTTAATTTCTGAAAAAAAAATGCTTTTAAACTGCATTTGAATTCAAAACAGAAACAAAAATATCATCCCTGGTTAAAATTGGGCAGACTTAAAAATAAAGTGGTAGTTTAAGTACTTTAAGTACATTTTCAGAATGGTATTGTCTTTAAATAATAATAACCAAAATTTCAACATAAAGTGCAGTTTTTCTTCTTAAAAAAATAAGTCAGAAACATAAAAGGTAATTTGACCAACTTAATCTTTAAACTCTGAGTAACCTTAGCCAAAATTATTTTGTACATTAGGCTAAAACAGTGTGATCATTGAACATTTTGTAATTAGATGTAATTAGAATTACTAACGGTCACGGAAGTCCAATGATCCCCAGTAAGAGCCACAAAGTCCGCTTTCTGTAATGCATCTAATTTTGCTTGGTTTTCACTGTGCACAAAACCATGCTTTTATCAAGGCTTCGCTTGCGTAGTTTTTTGAAATTAAATTTTCCTCCGATCAGGAACGCGCTTCATTCCGAGTGTAACATTTTTGTAGCTGTGATGTGTGCATCAGTGTAATCGATGTACCAGGAAATCATGCATTGACAAAAGTTCCCCTTTGCTTGGAATTGAAAATGTGATTAAATGCGTTATTTTTTGTTATGGAGTACATGCATCAAAGTTTCTCAGCTGTGCTTGTGCTAAGAATAGGAAAGATTTTAAAAATAACGTAACATGATTCTGCGTTAACCGCATATTTTTTCATACGTCTCAAACCAAGGAAATGCGAGGTTAAAATGAACTGAGAAGCACGCGTACATACTCAGTACATCCCCTCTCGGGAATCGAACCTCGGATGTAGGCGATAAGGACGAAGCCTCTACAATTACGCCACGGTGTGTGGCTTATCTATTTGAGAGTATGTAGATCGGGATATATATTCGCAGTGGAGACGTAGTGTGTTAAAGAAGCTATGAAAAAGAAAAGGGAACATTTTAAAAATAACGTAACATGATTGTCAATATACAGTAATTGCTTTGTGAGTGTTGCTGTGATCAAGGATTCGATTATCATTATTTGTTTCAATCAGGGTCGTATTTGTACGATGTGTTGTGTTCAAGTTACATTCTGTGTTTGTCAGTCGTTGTAAAGATTAAATTCTGTAATTACAGCCACATTAGCTCCACAAATGAGACACACGGGTTTACCGGCAATGTCAGTAAACATATACTCAGCCTCCCATCGGTTTTTAAAGGCTCTATTTTCAGAATCAACTTTTCTCTTCGGCATCGTGTGGGCTAGCTTCGCAATAACTTGCAGCAACGCGGTAAGTGTTCGGCAAGGCAGCTGAAGCGCTGCATTATGGGATCTGTAGTTTATTGTGTTACCAGCGCTTCATATACCCGGGCCATTAATAACAATAATACAGTATATAAAATGATCTCACGGGCCAGATATAATTACACGCCGGGCCGGATGTGGCCCGTGGGTCTTGAGTTTGACTCATATGGACTAAATAGAACTTGAAAAGAAATATTTTTTGGAATGTGATCGCGCAAGTCAGTACATCGAGCCCGCGTGCTATTGTGGTTTTGCTTGTGTGCTTCAGTAAGTTACCGTCCCCTCGCTCTTACTTTTTTACCGTTCATCTAATGAATACACTGAGTATGGCTTTACCAAAACAATCATTGATCGCGAATAAAGTATCCATTATTCATGAAGCTTCAATAGGTGAATAGGTGATCTGTCTTTCTGCGTTAACCGCATGCGTTTTCATACGTCTCAAACTAAGGTGATGCGAGGTTAAAATAAATCGAGAAGCGCGCGTACATACGTAGTGCATCCCCTCTCGGGAATCGAACCTCGGAGCTACAGGCGAATGCTTTACTATCGCGCCACTGCGTGTGGTTTATCTGTTTGAGCGTAGCAGTGTAATTCGGTTTTTGTTCAGCACTCTGGAACTGTTACTTTTTGTCTGCGCACTGCGTCAGTTCACGTGAGCCGCTGAATATGGTTTTATATGTCAGTCGCTCGCTTCTAATTGTTTCGCTGCCTTCTTAATTATATAATGCATGTTTTCTAAAGCGCGTTTTGTAGCTCTTCCTGGCTTTCTACGTAATGCGTGATTACGTGAGAGGCGTGATGATGTCATACGAAACTCCGCCCCTCCCGCTGAACTCCATTACAGTAAATGGAGAAAAACAACTTCCAGTTATGACCATTACGCATAGAATTTCGAAATGAAACCTGCCCAACTTTTGTAAGGAAGCTGTAAGGAATGAGCCTGCCAAATTTCAGCCTTCTACCTACACGGGAAGTTGGAGAATTAGTGATGAGTCAGTCAGTCAGTCAGTCAGTCAGTCAGTCAGTCAGTGAGTGAGTGAGTGAGTGAGTGAGTGAGGGCTTTGCCGTTTATTAGTATAGATATACCAGGTCAACAAGCTGAGAGGAGCATTCTTACTTCTGGAAGTTTTTTGGATATTTTATGTCAATATTTGGAATCATTTATTTTTTTGGGGGCATTTTACCTGTTATTTAAGATTGTTGTCATTGGCATGTCCTTGAAGGCCAAGACCCTAATTTTGCTGTGACAACATAAACTGTTTTCTGGGGCAATCCACCTTTATCTGAGCTACAGATAATACCCTTTTCAATTATGTACTACAGAAAATTATTTATGTTAACACTTTGAGAACGATGTATCTTATCCAGCCTGTCAAAACACAACATATAAGAGAAGGCATATCTCAGTATCTGGTGAGCTTTACTGCCACATCTCAGTTAACTACTATAGTGCTATAGTGGATAGCCATAGAATTTATTTATTTATTTATTTTTTGGTAGCAACAGCTTGTGGAAAATAGTGCTATAAATAGACAGTTCATAGTTATGTCATCATGAAAAACATCTTAAGCTGATGATTTTTAAAACAACTAGATTTATTGCAAGATGAATAATTTAATGATAATGACATCATTTGGATGATCTGAAACCTGTACACTCTGGTACTGATGCGGATAGCTGCGCAAAAGGTCTTTCTTCATCATAAGGTGTCTGACTTGTCACAACTGTCAGGACAGAACTACATGGATACTCTGCTGCCCACTGAGTGCAAACAGTCACCAGTTACCAAATGTTTTGCGTGCAACAAAAGTATACAGTGCAAAGAAATATGTTATATTTGCGGCATATGTTCTTCTACGCAGGCACTATGTGTTGTGCCATGGTTAACATTCTCTCATTCAAATTCAGACTTTTAGTTATGTCGCTGGTCAAAATAAAGTAATTAACAGTTTCCTTACATTTTGACAGAGTTACTGTTGATCATAAAACCTTTGATTTCTAATACATTTCTTTACATTTTTTATGAGTTTTATGAGTTATGAGTTCATTATTTATCATGAATGCATAGACCTATACTACACCATTCTGGTAATAAATGGGCCAGCAGTCAATGTATGAAATCTCTTGTTTACAGACTTTTGCTATTGCTTTTTGACATTGTTAGTTTTTCATTTTGGCTTTTCACATCATCTTTCCCTTTTTTGACCACTTGTCTGTTTTTGTACATTTCTTTCCTGGTCAATCTCAGATACTGGCTGCTTTGCAGTCATAAACTAAGCATCCTATATTTCCTGTAATTAATACTCATGCTTAGCAGTTTTCATCCTACGAGGTTGTCTGCTTCCTTTGTTGGTCTTACAGGCATATCATTTTACATACACTGCAATAATAATTTTGGCATAATGATATGAATGGCTTTGTATGGCCTACTTTTAGGTAAGTGGGTTTTCTGAATGTGCTAATATTGTTAATGCAGCCCATTGATATTGATACATATTATAATATTAGCATTAATCAGTTTGAAAATATAAAAAAAATTTTGATTTTACATTTTGATATGTAAATCAAACAAACAACAAAAAAAAAATATATATATATATATATCAGTCAGTGCAGGCACACCTTCACAAATTAATTTTTTGCTTTTTTGTCTTTTTTAATACATTTTTGGTAAGAAATTATTATTAAAATGAACAAACTCTGTTTAGTTCTTCAGCTAGTTCCCCTCTGTCTTTCTGAGTTTTCATGAAATTTGAGATGCTTCACCCTTTTTCTTGTGTCTATGTGGGCCAGAAGCATGCTTCTTGGTGGGTCTGGAGTTCATTTTGATTTTTGGGCCACATTTGCAAAGATAGATTTTGGAGGCAAGCCCTCAATTTGAATTTTACAACTCAAAAGACTCTTTTTGCACTTTTGGTCCATGGGAAATGTTGAAAATCCTAACCTAATGACATCCTGGAACTTTAAAGGGTATTTTTGGACAAGAGTCATGTCCAGGTTCCTGTGATAAATGACTCTCAGACTACTGGAGTGACCTGGTGGAGCATTTAGTGCACATTCTATGTCAGAAGATTTTAGAATAGGAATGATGGAGAAAACAAACGAAATGTGGTTGTGAATATGAAAGTTAATTTGGAAATCTACCAAACTATTGATTTCCCAAAACCACACATGGGTCATGATGATGGTAGAAACATTGAAGGCTTTAGATGTCTCCACAGAAGAATTTTGTAACTGAGATATCACAGATCAGAAAGCAAAACAAAATAAATTTATTGTTAAGTAATTAAGTGCAATTCTGATAAAATCCATAAAAAATTGAGATTGAATTTATTATAGGACATGTGTTGTGTTTTATACATTTTTAGTGGGTTTTCAAAATAATCATGGTTTGACTTCTGAATGAGGAGAAGGCATATAGCAGGTATTCATGATTTTGTATAAATTCACATTGGGAAGCCATTTTTTCAAGATACTCAAAAAAAATCTTTGGATTATTATCTTTTGAAAATTGAGGGAATTCTGCAATGTGGATCTTAGCCATCCTCAGTCATGTTGCTGTTGGGAAAATACTTTAATGATCTGCAAGGATGTAAATTATTAAGGACTGTGGAAGGCATCAAAATCTAAAAAATATATTTTTGAGAGGAGACGTTATGAAATTCATGTCATAATTTTTCAAATGTTTTCTTTCAGGAAACCTGGAGCAGCAGTTACAGAATAAGGCAGAGGAAGGGCAGAGTCAAGACACAGAAATAGCATAACTTATTTCCATGGTGGGTTGTTATTAACCTCTGGAATTCTTTATGATAGCATACCCTCAGACTTTTTTACATCACATGTGGTTCATATCATAGTCAGACAAGGAGGGTGGACCTGATCAACATACATTTTAGAGAGTTTTTTTGGGTAATCTATTTAAGGAAACTATATTATTTCCTCTCTGGAGTTTCTTTGCCACAATTTACAGATGAAGATGTAATTTGGACAATACTTGGCAAGCATGCATGGGTTGAATGGCGTCCTGGCTTAAACTCAGTACACTGTAATTACAGCAACTGATTATTCTTTTAACAATTATGTCAGACTAAAAGAAGTACAGAATAAAATATCAAAATATAAAGGATATGTATTTTTATTTTATTTTAGATCGTGGGTTGCTTTTGTTGATTTTTGCTGTGTAGTATTATATAACATTATTGTTTAATTCTTTTTTTGTGTGTGTGCCAGAGACCACTTTAGCAAATTACATGCAAAAACATTTTTTTATAATCATCAACATGTTAGGTTAATTTCCAAGTTTATCTGTCTCAACTATAGGTGGCTCTCTTGAGCTGTCTCTACTGTTAAGACTGACACAATAAATAAAAGGAATAGGTTTATTATATCAAAAATTAATAAAACATAACAGATAAAATGAAGGGAGAGAAATGGTACAAAATGCAATAAAATAAACAAACTTTAACCCTACAGCCACACTAGACCTTCCTGTTCTTCACCTGTCTGTAGGTTAGGTGGTCCACTATGATGCCCCAGGTGCCCACAGCCATGAGCTTCTTTAGATTCCCAGCATATCGTTAGTCATAACCGAGATGGACTAAGGCACATGAGGGCACACAACACTAAGTATGGTGCAAAAGTGCATAGTACTTAAAAAAAAAAACAAGTCCACAAAACAAAGTGTGATGAAAAAAATTCTTCAATTACTAATCCATAAACTAGTGCAGGTGTGAGGAGGTTAAATCAATAAATAAGTTCAGATAAAGAATACAATTTTGAGACAGAACCACCCCTTTCCTCTTGTTCCCAGCACTTCTGTCGACCCAGTCTTTCCCTGTTCACCACTTGGGCTTGCGCAGCAGGACTGAGACACTGGTGTATGTGATCCTTAATTAATTGTTGCCCCAGCCGTCTGTTGATATGCTTCAAACCTGGCTTCATCATTCTGCACACCTCAGTTACTTGCAGGACCCCTAAGACCCTGATGTGCTGCAGGGCAGGAGAAATCCACCACTGGAAAACTTTTCCCCTTGCTCCACTGCAGGGCATTCTGACCTTTTCAACGCCTACAGCTTGCATTGGCTTTACTAGCATTTTTTCCCCCTTTCCCCTTTTGCCTTGATTTTCTCCTACCTTGTCTTTCTTGTGTCTTTACTTATTCTCTTCCCTAACCTAATCCAAACCTTTACAGTACTGGCCAAGAGTTTTGGCAGAGACACACATTGGTTTTATATTATTGTGCAGAATGATCAGATGCATATTAATTCATTACAAAAAGTTTTATTAGCATAAAAATTTAACTTTATCACAAAAAAATGTTCATTTAATTTAGCTTTGGCACAAAATGATCCGCTAAAAGTGTCCAGCAAGCACCAGGACCATCTCCTGAGGAGTCAGCTACAGTATCGTGCTGCAAACAGTGCAGAGCTTGTTCAGTATTGGCAGCAGGTGGGTGTGACTGCATCTGCACACACAGTAAGGCGAAGACTTTTGGACAACAGCCTTGTGTCAAGAAGGGCAGCAAAGAAGCCACTTTTTTTCAAACAAAAACATAAAGGACAGATGACTGGTGCAAAGTTATTTTTTCAGATGACTCCTCCTTCCAGCTGTTTGGGACATCTGGAATATCCAGATAAGGAAAAGGTGAATGCTACCATGAGTCGTGCCAACAGTGAAGCATCCTGAGGCAATCCATGTGTGGGGTTGCTTCTCATCCAAAGGGATGGGCCCATTCACAATGCTGCCCAAGAACACAGCCATAAATAAAGAATGGCATCAAAACATCCTCCACAAGCAACTTCTCCCAACAATCCAGGCTCAATCTGGTGATGATCTGTGTATTTTCCAACATTATGGAGCACCATGTCACAAGGCAAAAGTGATAATGAAGTGACTCGGAGATCATGATATTGAAGGTTTGGACCCATGACCAGGAAACTCACCAGATCTTAATCTCATTGAGAACCTGCTGTCTATTCTCAAAAGTGATCAACCCCAAGCACTAAAAAGGCAATAATGGATTACCATCAGTCAGGATTTGGCCCAAAAACTGATATCCAGCATGCCAGAGGGAATTGCAGAAGTTGTGAAGAAGAAGGGTCAACACTGTAAATATTGACTCTTTACATAAATTTGACGTATTTGGCAATAAAAGCCTTTGAAACGTATGAAATGTTTATAATTGTTCTTCAGTATACCATAGAAGCATGTAAAAAAAATAATCTGAAAATGCTGAAGCAGCAAAGTTTGAAAAATGCAACACTTGTGTCACTGCTAAAACTTTTGGCCACTACTGTATGCACTTTGCGAGAGCAGGTGCACTAACAAATCCAGGGAGCATCAATGAGAGACAGTGGAGCCGATCGGCCTCCTATACGTGAATATCTAATTGGTCTATTTCCCCATTATGCTCTGTGGCCTCTCACCACTCTTCAGGACATGGCAGCAAAACTATTTTTAAAATATCCTGCAATTATTCCAATGCAACCCAGACTATGGACACGCTTCACCATATCCACTAGCCAACCAAACAGTACCTTTCCTAACATCTCCTCCTACTTTCATCTTCCTTTTCCTCTCCTTCATCTGGCTCCTACTCCTCTCAATAGTCGACTTCTTTTCCTTAGCTTTCCTCTTCAATCTGTATTGGATAAACCAGAAGTGGCTCTTAAGCCTCAAGCGGCATCCTGCCACTAACACGCAGGTTAAAAGTGACCTTTTAAAAACTTTAGGGCCATCCTTCCAACACTCCTCTTACCAGCCCTAGATGACTTTGCAGTCCTGGATCCCAGCTAGCATTTAAAAGGTCAGATAAGCTCAGGTCACATGTCCACTATAGTAGGAATAGGGAGCCATGTAGAACACCAGGGACCTCCCTATTCTCAACTACTGGACACTGGGCGGCTCCTACCAAACTCCTGGTATTAGCTTTTTCAGAGTATTATACATAATTAGGGTGCAAAATGATCCCTATATTGGTAGCCTGCTTACACTAACTGACTTGTCAATGCCCTTTCACCCAATCGCGGAGCTCCTTATGACATAGTTCCTGTCCTAAATGGAGCAACACAGCTTACAGGCTGCTACAAATTACCCAAAAGAAAACAAGAACTACCCTGAGTTTTTTGGCACTGAAACTATTTGCATGTTCTCAGAGAAGGAAAACTGCATGGCACTGTTTAGGCAGTTCTCATTTGCACATCCATCAGTGAACAGAATGTTCCATGCTTTTCTAAATATGGGCTGCATAATGAGAGCAGAATTTGAATGGATAATTGTAATTACAGGCTTGTCAACTGTCAGTTTTGGCAGTGTAATTTGGTTTGACTAGAAATGATGGTAATCAACCAGGTATGCAAAGTTAACAATAACAAAAGAAAAATCATACTCCTTTCTTTCCTGAGACTGCAGCTAAGGGGCACATTGGATTTTGCTTAAAAGAATTATGTCATGAGAAATTTTACATGTAGTTCAGTGTTTTCCTAGAAGGATGTTGAAAATAATTAGCCATTACATTGTGTTTTCTGCTTAAGAGATAAGCACAACCTCGTGCAAAGTAAATTAACAGAAACCAACATCATTTTAGTTGGAACCTGTTCTTTTTTAGTAGAAATGTCATTCTTACAAGGTAGCACCACATGGAACAGCCCTCTTTCCTTTTCTCTTCACTCCTTACACCTCAGACTTATAAACATAACAGCAGGTCATGTCACTTGCAGAAATTCTCAGATGATTCTATACTTTTGGCGTGTGTTGTTAAAGGAGATGTGACCGAGTTTAGGAGTGAGGTGGAGAACTTTGTTTTTGGTGCAAAGAGAAAAATGTCTGCATCTTAACATCAGCAAAACCAAGGAACTGATTATTGACTTTTGCCACACTAGGGAACCTCTATGACCAGTCACTATTCAAGGAATGTATGTTGAAGAAGTAAACTCCTACAAGTACTTGGGGGTCCACATTAATGACAGGCTGGACTGGTCTGGGAACACAGAGGAGCTATATGAGGAAGGGCAGAGCAGGCTCTTTTTCTTTAGGAGACTGCGCTCCTTTAATGTGAGTAATGACAACCTCTTCTACAACTTAGCGATGGCCAGTATGATTTTCTATGCTGTGGTGTGCTGGGCTGGTAACATCACTTTAGGAGTGGACCACTGAATAAACCAGCTAATTAAATGGTCAGGCTCAGTTATGGGACACACTGTGGTCCCACTAAAGGTAGTAGCAAAAGAGAGAAGTAAAAAAAAACTGAGCGCCATTATGAACAATGCTACACATCCTCTCTCTGACAGACTAAAACTGAGTATTTTCAGCCAACAAACTTTTTAGCAGAAGTGTTTTAATAAACACTAATGGGGCTCCTTTATACCAAAAGCAATATACCAGCATAATGCCTCACTGTGACTATAAACACCAAGTCAGACGTTTTCTTTTAAAATTTTCATCCTTTTCATCATTCTGGTATGTGTTCACACAATAGTGTGTTAATATATTTATCTATCCATCTATTTATGTGTTCATTTAAAGAGACAAATTTATATCTTTAAAAAGACAAATTTGCCACAGGGGACAAATAGAGTTCTGTATATCCAACTAAACACTTGATTACTAAGTATGCTATCCCTATAGTAACTTTTCTGACACATCCTACTTAAAATCTAGAATTATGTCCCACTTTCACATTTAGTACTTATACAGAAAAGCCAAGTCACACAAACTTTTGCTCTGATATTACAAGTTTATGATCTCCTAGAGCTCACCTTATGATGGCTATGTTACAGTATTAATACGTGTACTGTCATGCTCAAAGTCACCAACTACAACTGTACAGAATTCTATGCTGCAATGCTAGTATTATAATTCTCACTCATGACTTTTAACTACATTAACACTGCTCTCACACGTTACAACTCAACAGGGCCTGCTTGGAGCATAAAAGTCTGTATTATTAATGCACAAAACATCCAATGCGCACCAAACGAATTCTAAAAACAAATTATACCTAAAAGGACTCCAAACCATTTCTCTGTAAAGGCTAGTTTATAATGCTTCTGACACCATCACCGAATGTTGCACTTTAATTTCCGAAAACAAAATTTGAAAATGTTCTTTCTTAGCTTGCACGTGCTGGGCATATTATTGTCTATCTGTGTTTCAGTTGATATTGTACTTTATGGTAGCCTGCAGACATTAATCAATAAACCACTAGTCAGTCCTTTGGCAGGCAAACAGCCTTCTGTTAGAGCTAATAATTGCAAATTTCAACTCGTCAGTCCAGAGCACCTGATGATATTTTGTGTTTTTGTGCATTGGTGAATCATTTAATGGGTACACCGAAGTCCCAGTAGGTTCTGCCAGTACTAGGCTGATAGCTGTGCTGGACATCTTCCAATTTCAAAGGGAGGTAAGTTTGATGCATTTCTTGTAGTTACTGTGGCCAGCCACTTCTTTTTCTGGTTTTCAGTCTTGCTTATTTGGTTATGCTTCAGCAGAAGAATTTGGACAGCACATCTGGAAACACATGTCTGCTGTGAAATTTTCTGATCTTGATGACGTAGAACGATCACCTTGTGTCTTGTCGCTATGCTTTTGCTATGGTGTAAGATTTGCAGGCTAAACTGCAACATCTACCCCAACTTCACCTTTTTAGTCTAGTTGTCCCTTGAACAGTTTTATTCTCACTATACAGATGTTGCTGTTTCAGGTGATCACTTTGATTAAGCCTACACATTATTGAATTGATCATTAGCACCTGATTGCTATAGATGTATAATTAAGCATGGGGCTATATGCCTATAGAGAATGTTTGTTTTTTAATTGGAAAATGGAAAATTACAATGTTAGTTTTTTCTTTAAGGTCAAATATCTTATTGTACAGTGTAGAATGCACTATTTTCTACCGACGCACAAATGTGTATATATTGCATACAAATATCCTTCTATATAAAAGCGGTTGGGATTGTCCATCCGTCTCATGAGTGCTACGCAGGCGCAGAGTTTCACACACGCCCCGTCCATTTTGCAATGCACGATGGGATTTGTAGTTTCGTTTTTCCAGGCAAAAGATGATTTTCTACTCCAGACTGTGCGAGTAGCACAGAGTTTCACACACGCCCCGTCCATTTTGCAATGCACGATGGGATTTGTAGTTTCGTTTTTCCAGGTGAAAGATGATTTTCTACTCCAGACTGTGCGATATCTTCTTCTTCTTTCTTACTATATAAAAGCGGTCGGGATTGTTCTTCCGTCTCATGAGTGGAAAGCGTAGCGGTATTCCGCTTATCACAGACTTACTACTTGCAGCTTGCGGTACGAAGCGACATGATGTGAGCAGAGTTCTGGTGCTCCCATCGTTCCCTTGCTTTTGTGCATGATGCGCTGGAAAAATAGACAAAATTATGTCTCTGGAAATAATTAATGTTGATGGAGTACAAATGACTCACCGCGTAGTAAATATCAGGGGGGTTCAAAAGGGCGACCTCAATATAGAAAAAAAGTTTAAATTTCATCACAAAAATAACAGAAACTACGAGTATTAAAGTAATACCGCTCAAATGCAATATAACCAAATTAATGAGTTTGTATAAAATATCAAATTGATCTACATATTGAATTGCCTTAAGAAGTGGTCAACTTAAAAGTCGGTCGCCTTAAAAGGCGGGTCAGCCTAGTATATACATATTGTAGGTGCCAAGATGAATAGACCGGCATCCCAGCCAGGTTGGTTGATGGTGCCTTTCCTGGCTAGGAGGCCATATTGGATGGACAGGGGAACAATTTTGTCCCCAAGACATTAGATGGCAGTGCTCCACTGGCATTGACCCAGTATGGACACCCACATGGATGCATGGGATTTGTAGTCCTAAAGGACAACCCTGTTGGGGTCCTTGGGTGCCTCCAGAGGGTGCTGCCTAGAGATGAACTCTCTGTTTCATGGGGCTTCTGCACCATTCAGTGTTATTGCACCAGAAGTACTCCAGGGTCCAACATAAAAGGAAGCCATCCGAACTCCGAAAACATCCGAAATTTGAATGTCCCATACTGGTTACATTGTCATAGTAGGCAGGATTTCCTGTCTATCTGCTAGCAGGAAACTGCATAGAGCATATTAGTGTAACCAAACCCAGACCCTCAACCCATACACTTTCAGTATACCGGCTTTATAGGCACAAAGTGGGCAAGAAAGCAATGAAGAAAATCGATAATTTGATATATATCTATATATAATATACTCTGTATATTCAGACACGCAGGGTTAGAGTTTGTCTTACAGGTATATGATTGGTCAAAAATATAGGGAAGAATTTAACTAACACCTGCTTTAACCATTCCTTGTTGCCCTAGAGTGGTGGAGGACTAATCCAATGGACATTGATGCTACTTCCACCCATCATCTCACCTCTTCTGCCCCCGCTTCTTTAAAAGATGTCTAACTGGGAAGGAAGTCATCATTCAAGGCCAAGAGCTCAACCAGGATAGAAGTTGACACAGAAATGCCCATCACATTGAAAAACCCGTTTTTTTCTACTTTGTTTTCCTGGACATTAAACAAGGATTGCATTGGTGCCCCAGCTCTTTGTCCTCTGTCTTCAGTGCATCATTTACAATATGACACGAGTCAATGTCTTTCACACAAGAGAAGACGCAGAGTCCAAAGACTTAAAAAAAACATGTTTTCTGATCAAAACAGGAACAGTCAGTGTATTTATTCAAATGGGAGCTACCACTTCAATACACAGAGACAAAGCAAGCAAGCAGTGGCATGACCATCTCAGTGGGCAGGTTAGAATGTTCCCCACATCAACCATTAGGTGACAGACATGTTACACAGAGAGGCTGTGAACTTGCAGTTGCTTCTGTGGTGCCACAAACCTACGGTTACCTTGGCGACAGACAAGCAATCCTTGGCAGACGTGTCAACCTCATTTTGGTATGCAGCTAGGTGGGCAGGGTCTCAAAGAGGCTCAAATCTTACAATATATATACATTTTAAGGAGGTTCATTGTGAATGTGCTTGGGAGTTGGTGAGTTAATTTTTTTGCTGTGCTTATGCCTTATGTATATTATTTGGAAATTTGACCTTCTTGCTCTGTGTTTGACTAAGTTTCTGGAGTACTGTTTTAGGACTTTGTTTGTGTTGGATTGCCTTAGTGTTTTTGAGCAATTCTTTTGCTTCTTGTGCTCCATGGAGCTGTATTGTTATTGAAGAGCATTTTGTGAGAATAACCAATTTATTTTATAAAGTTCAGAGCTGGCTATTATTACTAGCCGGAGTTTAATGGTGGTTTTTGGAAGTGCTTTTGTAAGTTATTGGAACTCTTTAGTGCTTAGGACTCCTAATCCATGACACAATAAACATCATAAAAGAAAAAATAAAATTTCAGAGAATGAGGAAAAAAAAGACAAGATGAGATATAGGCCAGCTGACCTTGGGGGACAAAGACAAAAATCATTTAAAAAGCCATTGGTTGCCAGCTTTACAGTATAGATTAATTCTACTATTCCAAAAATGAATTTAAAGCCATTAACAACCTTTCTGATCCACTGCATCATACCCAGTCCCATTACTTTCCTTCCGTAAGCTAAATAAATTCTGCTTAGTTCAGTCAAGAGTGGGGCTGCCTGATTTTGAAAAAGTTTTTATTTTCATGATCAGCTGGAGATAGAAAGCCCAAGAAAGTGACTGCCCTAAAACAGGAGAAAAAGGTTTGTATTAAATAGATAAAATAAAATCAATACATGCCTGTAATTATTTAATTCGAAAGACTTCAAAACATTTAAATAAGCAGATCAAAGAGTTTATGCACTATGGAGACTCAGAGAGCAAATGGTAAAAATGCTAAATAAACAAAAATACAGAAAATGAGTAAGCAATACTTAAATACCCAAAACAATATGAAATCCAAAATGCAGAGTAGGTAAACCAGGAAAAGGGTCAGACTTTTAGAACAAACCTTCATCAAAATAGGTGTTTTCAATAAACTCACAATAGGTGTCAACTTTCCCATAAGTAAAAGATGAAACAAGTACTAAAAGACTGACCAATAAGAAAAAAGGGCACACACCCCAAAAAACTCAACTCCTAAATGAAATGCACAGGTATTAACAAAACTCAGCTCAAAAGACAGGGGGCCAAAAGCAAAGAGTAGAAATGCTTATTTAAAAAAGTTGGATTGAAACAAAAACGTGAAGTCACTGCAGGTCTCCAGGACCAAACTTAACTAACTCTTAAGACAGTTTATAGAGAGAAACCGGCTCGAGAAATGAGCTATGATGCATGTCACATCTAGCTACAGAATATAATGACAAACTACTTTCATTACATCCCTGCTAATATTGAAAATGTTAAAATAAAACACAGCCACTAAGGTCTCCAACAATTTAATAAGCGGGTAATATTTTATCTTACTTTTTATACATTTATTAATTTTAAAATGTTCTGGAAAATGTGCTTTGCTCCTTACAGTTAAATGTTCATTTAGTAACTCTGGAAAGGCATGATAATGATGATGATGATGATAATATTATAAAATCAACAGGAAACAGTTATAACTATAAATATGTGCTGTCTGTAGCATTTTGAGTAATGCTTTTAAAAATTTCCATTAAATGTCTACTTATTGTCGGAGTAGAAGTAAGACTTCTTTCCTCTTCCCTCTGTCTAGAGTGAAATGTCAAGGAAGTAGAGCATGAATCAAATGAAAATGATGTCAATGAACTAGCACTTGAACTGTAATAATTTTCTTTCTTGGCAGTTGGCTTGCCTACAGACATTGCCTTAATAGTACCTTGATCACTGCCTTACATTTTATATTTCATTTAAGCGAGTTAAATAAGATATTGCCCATTTCTAAATATATTGCTGTTAACTTAACCTATAAAAATACTTCAATGTAGTATTGTTAAAGTATTGAAATACGATAGTTATTACCATATAGAATTTGTGGAATACTAGATGTAGACATCTCTCTATTATAAAAGAAAATCCTGCAATGAGACATGATCTTGAAGAGAGACAGAGAGACTCTTCAGAGAGCCAGAGACACTTTCACTTCCCATGACACGGTCAAGTCATGGTCAAGGCACTTCATACTGACATCCATTGGAAGCATGTTCTCGTGAGACAGTGACTTGTCAAACAAGATCACGGTCATGTAACCTCTCAGCTGCTGCCCCACCCTACTTACAACCATTTTGCCCTACATACAACCATTTTCAAACAACATCACGGTCATCTAAAAAGCGAAGAAGAAAGAGCAGCTCTAAAGCAATTGATAAGCTGAAAATGACACGACCTTTGTACTATAATTCAGGACAGGTTTCTCTGTTTGGAATCCCAGCACAGACAAACCAATCTACATCATCAGCAGTTAATAATTTATTTTGCAAAGTAACCAATAAATGCATGTGAGGCAAACCCCGTTATTGAAATTTGATCATGTAAATGTATGCTCTGATTTGCCAAAACACTGTTTCGAGTTCATTCAATAAAAATAAGACTTTCTGATAAAACAATTGTGATGGACGGCCGGCAACTCAACCCGGCCAGGATGCCCCTGGAATAAAAGGATGGGGGAAGGCCGACTTGCCGACACTGCTTCCCCCAAGACAATAGATGGCAGCTTCCCTGGACTGCAGCAGTGCCCAGGATGCCCGCAGGGCACTATGGGACTTGGAGTTCGGCAGCACAGCTCTGTGGGGTACCGTGGGTGCTGCCAGGGGACGCTGTGGGAAGTTGGTGGGAAAATAAATTCTCACCTAGTCCGGAAGTACTAATGGACTATGACAACAGAAACACTGAAGTACTTCCGGGCCAATTGAAAACCTGAATTCTCCAGCTAGTAAGTGCTAGTAAGTCATGTGGGAGGAAGAATAGAAGGACTTCCAGGCCAAGAACTATATAAAGGACTGATGGTAACGCAGCAAGCGAGCCAGAGTTGGGAGGGAGTGTGGCTGAGCTGCTGGGAGGAGAGTAGGAGAATTGTGGTGTTGAATTATTGTGTGTTTATTATAGTTATTGCCTGTTTATTGTGTTGGAGGTGCTTAGGAGCACTTTGAAGAAGAAAATTAAAATATTTCTAAGTGCTTTTAAACCTGTGTCTGCATCTGTCTGTTGGGTTTCACGGGGCAACAGCACCCTTACGCATCCACTTATTGACATTGTCGTAGCCGGCAGGTTTCTGGCCATCTGTTTTGGTCAGAAAACCTTTAAAATTAACACGGACGCAAACCCAACTGGCAGTGCTGCAACACAAGAAAGCCTCACTTTACATCAGTCCATAATGGGGAAGAATCGGGAAGAAGAATGGGAGAGCCCAAAAGGAGCAGACTCTTCCTACTTACGAAAGTGGGAATATCCAAAGCCGATGTAGCCGATGACATTGTTCTCAAGAATCTGTGGATTTCTGGCCATTGTGGATTGCATCTCATTGTAATAAATAAATCTGGCCGGCTGATAGTTCAGGATATTGCCATTGGATCCTGATAGAACTGTTGCAATGCTCTTGGACTACCTTGATATGATAATTGTAATATTACTGCTTTACCTATTTTGAATTATTGATATTTGAATTTTGAAAGTGATCAATGAGCCCTTACATATGTTCCGTTCCAAGTGTAGCTTGATTCGATTTAATAAAGAAGAGATGATTAGCTTTTACTTTTAGATACGCATTAATAATGTAAAGTTTCGATAGACGTTGAGATGATAGAAGTGGGTTAAATACATGGGAATATATACCTAATTTGGAACCAAAATATTGTGTGTTATACATTTTTCTGAATGTGTTTGTTTCATATTGTATGACCATCCTGTTTCGCCATCTGGGAAAAGCAAAGGAAAGAGTAAAGGATCTGAATGTGGCGATGTATTTGACAGAAATGACGAATCGTGCTTTGCCTTTGGATATACATGAATATCTTTGTCTTTGATATCTGTCTTTCGAAATTATTATCGCTGACAATTCATCACATGTTGGTTTATTATAAATGCGACTGTGATCTTTCGGATTCAGATAGAAATCCAAGACAATATCTTTGTCCGTGTTCTCTAGATACATGTTGTGTAAAGTGCGATACTTTTGGACGTATGGATTTGTATCCGTTATTGGCTGTATAATTTCTAGTACGCCAGTTCATTTAACTCTTTCGATTCTACGTTGCTGTGCCCTGTGTTGGCTGAGATTGGCTCCGGCAGACCCCTGTGACCCTGTATTTAGGATATAGAGGACTGGATAATGGATGGATTGAGAGATTCTATGTTGCAGCGCTTCTCTGTGATCATAAATATACACCTGACAAAATTGTGTGTTTTTTTTTAAATTAAACTTGTCATAGTTTTAATTGTTGCAGGACCACAGATTCTCATAGCGCATGGTCCATTATTGTGTAAATCAGCGTTTGTCAACCTTTACGTATTTGCGACCCAAGTTTTCATAACAGTTTTAATCGCGCCCCCCTAATGTTTTTTAAAAGAAGCCCACTAATACCAATTTGTTTTTTTTTAATTAATGATATGTCATAGATGCATATTTTATTATACCTACTTAACTTTTATCAACATTTATCTAACTCTATATTTATTTTTCTAGTATCAGAATGTAGTTTAAGTTAATTTGTTTTGGTTTCAATAGATGTATTTTTCATATTTTTGATTCTTTCTTTTTTTTCACATCTTCGCGCCCCCCTAGGGGGGCCCAACACACAGTTTGACAACCACTGGTGTAAATCAATGTTTTGTGCATTGAATGATGCTAATGCAAAAATATTATTGTATACGCATACATTTTGCCTGTAGTGTTTGTGGATTTCCTGTTCACCAAACAACAAATCTTTTAATTCTTCCGAAAATGCCTCTTTATTGGGAAGTAGCAGTAGTTTTCCCTGATGGCAACACAAATTTGCCGATCTACAAGTCTCTGACTTAAACTTTAAAGCCTTACAATATCTTGTAAAAGAACGAGTCTCAACACACTGAAAAAGGTTTGAAGCAGCCAGCCGTATATTGTTCCTAGCTGCAAAGGTTTGAAGTCAAGACAAAGTTGCTGCTGGTTTGAGTTCCCAGAATGAACTGAACTAGTTTGGCAAGATGAAGGATTTATATGCTGTAAACCAGAAGTTATGTCATTTGACCAGAATAGGACATGACGTCAGTCTGGGTGCCGTAACAGGAAGTGACGTCAGTCTGGGCGCCGGAACAGGAAGTGACATCAGTCTGGGTGCCAGAACAGAACGTGATGTCAGACTGGGCACCGGAACCGGAAGTGACGTTAAATCAGACAGGTTTTCCCGTATTTGGTCTGCAGAGATAACAGAAATAGGTTTAGAACACCCCGCCATCCCCTGGCAGGTAATCACCTCCACTCTGTCCTATCAGCTCGCTCCTAGTTGCATGTGTGTGACAATCTACATACTTCCGACATATCACCTATGTCCATATATTCGATCAGTGTTTGCTGTTCCGTTATTTCACTGAGTAATCTGGGCTAATTATCTCTTTTTTGTGCATTCTTTTCTCTCCAACGCTTTTGAGTCTCTTTTTGATGTGTTGCTCCTTCTTCTTTGCTTAGTCATGGACATGTGATGTTTAACTTATTAATTTTGTATAAGCTTCTCTTTCTTCTTTGCTTAGTCAGCTTATTATTGTTCTTTTTTGCATTTTGTTAAGCATTCTTTTCTCTCCAGTGCTTTTGGGTCTTTTTTCGACGCGCTGCTCTTTCTTCTTCACTTAGTCGTGGTCGTGTCATCTTCAGCTTATCAATTGTTTTAGAGCTGCTCTTTCTTCTTCGCTTTTAAGATGACCGTAATCTTGTTTAAAAATGGTTGTAAGTAGGGCAAATAGTTGTAAGTAGGGCGGGGCAACAACTGAGAGGTTACATGACCGTGATCTTGTTTGACAAGTCACTGTCTCACGAGAACATGCTTCCAGTGGATGCCAGTATGACATGCCTTGACCATGAAAGTGTCTTTGCCTCTCTGAAGTCTCTGTCTTTCTTCAAGATCTTTAACTTATTCATTTGTTTGAGCTTCTCTTTCTTCTTGCTTAGTCAGATTATTACTGTTCTTTTATGCATTTTGTTGAGCATTCTTTTCTCTCCAGCGCTTTTGGGTCTTTTTTCGACACAATGCTCTTTCTTCTTCGCTTAGTTGTGGTCGTGTCATCTTCAGCTTACCAATTGTTTTAGAGCTGTTCTTTCTTCTTCTCATTTTAGATGACCGTGATCTTGTTTGAAAATGGTTGTAAGTAGGGCAAATGGTTGTAAGCCGGGTGGGGCAGCAGCTGAGAGGTTACATGACCGTGATCTTGTTTGACAAGTCACTGTTTGACAAGTCACCGTCTCACAGGAATATGCTTCCAATGGATGTCAGTATGACGTGCCTTGACCATGTCGCAGGAAGTGAAAGTGTCTCTGCCTCTCTGAAGTGTCTCTCTGTCTTTCTTCAAGATCATGTCTCATTGCAGGATTTTCTTTTATAATAGAGAGACAAGTTAAAACTACAAGTGCCTAAACTTCATTGACCCATATGTTCTGCAAAACCTACCTATTCAACATTCACTCAGCACAGATAAGCTCAAATACAAAGCAAGAATATCTCAACACTGGCTGAGGTGAGCTACCTCAACTTCAGTACCTTACCAGGAGCTAGAAGCCATTCAGCTCAGAAAGCGTCTCTGCTGGGATTAACTTACATGTCAATCCGTCTTCAGGTTACTTTCCCTAAAAGAGCTACACTTCAGAATATTTTAGCAAAAAATGGGAATGGCTACTCCTATGGGGCTTTTCAACCCTGATGGCTGCCTCTGAAAGGTATATACTGTAGAATCTGACAGAAGCCAAGGTCCAATCACTATCACCTGACAGTGCATACATAACCTTAAATGGTCACAGTTCGTTTTATTCAACAATCATCAGTCATTGCTAAATGTCAGTAAACAATAGGACAACTTCAGCAAAGCAATAATCAAACAATTTCAATCCTTAATTATGCTTATTTGAAGGAGAAACCAGGGTAAATGTTAGATATGAAAACATATAACCTGAACAATTTAAATCAGTGTCACACAGCAAGCTTCGTTTCAGCTGACTATGGCTTTGGTCATTGAACTCTTTGTTTTCTTCATCCACACATGATGCTTGGGAGTGAAGGGGCAGTCTGTAAGTGGCAAAGTCTGACTGAGTTGTTTTTCTTTGACAATTGCTTTTCCCTCTCTTCTCCTAGTCCTGGCAGTTACAATCTCTCTCTGGCAGTGCCTTTCAAAATCCTTTCATTTTATAGTGTCTTTCTAACTGCCCCTTTTCACTATAAAACAATGCCTTATGTAATCTATTACATCAGTTGAAAATTTAGGACAACCTATAAGTTCCCATGGTCTGGATCATTGTTGATTAAGTTACTTTTGGCTAGACATTAAACATGTTCATTTTAAAGCCCAATGTCTCCATTTCACATATTCTTACAAGCATAAACACACTGGTCACTTTATCTAAGCTTAAACATTTACATTCTCATAAATAATGACGCGCTTTAACAATTTATATTTTTTCCCAGAATTCCTTTCTATGTCTGTTTTGCAAAGGCCTACATGCCAGAATTTTATCTGTTTACAAAATTCAACACTCCTGGAAAACTACCATATAAATATGAATGAACTAATGAGGTCATTTATACCTGCTTGTTATTTCAGTTACAGAACAGTCTAATTACAGAATGTCAGTTTATGAGCTCTAAGCCACAGTCCTAATCACACAGTTAAAAACACTCAAATTAAATATAACAAGTCATATTTAGCATAATGTAAAAGCACAATTTTCCAACAGTATTTTATATAACCTAATAAATCCTGTTTGTAAAATATATAGTGGGGTACCAGGTATGGACCATCATTAAAGAAAACTAAGAGTCCCAACATGGCTGAGACCCAAATAGTTTCCTTCTTCATCTTCTTCTCTTAGCTGCTCCCATTAGGGATTGCCACAGCAGCTCATATTTTTCCATCTCTTCCTGTCCTCTGCATCTTGCTGTGCTATAACCATCACCTGCATGTCCTCTCTCACCACATCCATAAACCTTCTCTTAGGCTTTCCTCTTTTCCTCTTCCCTGGCAGCTTTATCCTTAAAATCCTTATCCCAATATACTCAGCATCTCTCATCTGCACATATCCAAACCAATGCAATCTCGCCTCTCTGACTCCAAACCATCCAACCTGAGCTGACCCTCTAAGGTACTCTTTTCTAATCCTGTCCATCCTCTTCACACCCAATGCAAATCTTAACATCTTTAACTCTGCCACCTCCAGCTCTGTCTCCAGTTTTTTGGTCAGTGCCAATGTCTCCAACCCTTATAACATAGCTGGTCTCAGTACCATCCTGTAGACCTTTCCTTTTACTCTTGCTGGTACCCATCTGTCACAAATTACTCCTGACACTCTTCTCCACCCATTCCACTCTACCTGCACTCTCTTTTTCACCTCTCTTCCACAATCCCCAACTGAACTGTCGATCCCAAGTATTTAAACTCACCCACCTTTGCCAACTCTACTCACTGCATCCTCACCATTCCACTGACCTTCCTCTCATTTACATGCATGTATTCTCTCTTGTTCCTACTGACCATCATTCCTCTCCTCTCCAGAGCATATCTCCATCTCTCCAGGGTCTCCTCAACCTGCTCCCTACATTCACTACAGATCACAATGTCATCAGCAAACATCATAGTCCAAGGGGACTTCTATCTAATCTCATCTGTCAACCTGTCCATCACCACTGCAAATAAGAAAGGGCTCAGAGTCGATCCCTGAAATAATCCCACCTTCACGTTGAATGTATCCGTCACTTCTACTGTAGACCTCACCACTGTCACACTTCCCTCATACATATCCCGTACAACTCTTACATACTTCTCTGCCTCTCCCAACTTTCTCATAAAATACCACAACCCCTTTCGAGGCACCCAGTGAAATGCTTTCTCCAGGTCCATAAAGCCGCAATGCAACTCCTTTTGGCTTACTCTATACTTCTCCATCAACACCCTCAGAGCAAACATCACATTTGTGGTGCTCTTTCCTGGCATGAAACCAAACTGCTGCTCACTAATGATCACCTCCCTACTTAACCTAGCCTCCACTACTCTTTTCCATAACTTCATGCTGTGGCTCATCAATTTTATCCCCCTGTAGTTACTACAACTCTGCAGATCCCCCTTATTCTTAAAAATCTGCACCAGTACACGTCTTCTCCACTCCTCTCACTTTCCAAAATTCCATTAAACAATCTGGTTAAGACTTCCACTGCCATCTCTCCTAAACACCTCCATGCTTCCACAGGTATGTCATCTGGACCATCTCCTCTTCATAGCTGTCCTTTCTTCCTCCTTGTTAATCCGTTGCACTTCCTGATTTACTATCTTCACATCATCCAACCTTTCTCATTCTCTTCATTCATCAGCCTCTCAAAGTACTCTTTCCATCTGCTCAACACATTATTCTCACTTGTGAGTATGTTTCAATCATTATCCTTTATGACCCTAACCTGCTGCACATCTTTCTCAGCTCGGTCCCTCTGTCTAGCCAATTGGTACAGGTCTTTTTCTCCCTCCTTAGGGTCCAGCCTCTCGTACAACTCATCACATGCCTTTTCTTTAGCCTTTGTCACCTCTCTCTTCACCTTACACCTTATCAGCTTGTACTCTTGTCTGCTATCTGTATATCTCTGACTATGCCACTTCTTCTTCGCCAACCTTTTCCTCTGTATACTCTCCTGTACTTCCCTATTCCTCCTCCAGGTTTCCTTTTCCTCCTTCCTCTGTATAGATGTCACGTCAAGCACCCTTCTAGCTGTCACCTTTACCTGTACTACTTCCGCTGTAGTTGCCCAGCTGTCTGGCAACTCTTGACTACCACCCAGTGCCTGTCTTACCTCCTCCCTAAACTCAACCTTCTCTCCATCACATCAGCTAACTCTCTCCCCTTACCAGTCATACTGCCAACATTCAAAGTTCCTTCCCTCAGTTTCAGTCTTTTTACCTTCCTCCTCTCCACCTGCCTCCAGACATGTCTCCCCCCCTCTTCTTCTCATTCTTCGGCCAACAGTAGTCTAATTTCCACCAGCACACTGTTGGCTAATAGTAATTGGTGGCCGTTGTTAACCTGGGCCTCGACCAATCCGGTATGAAAATCTGTATTGTTGTCCGCATATTGATCTGGCAAAATTGATCTGGCACACGTCCCATCAGCCACTTCAGACAAAGGTTGAAGACCTGTTCAGGCAGGAATGCAGAGGCAGGAGGGTTTTGTTTTTCTGCTTATTTCATATTTTGTTTTGCCTTTTGCTATACATCCTTTTACTTGTGTTGTGTTTTGCTGTTAATAACATGAGCTTTAGTTTCTTTGGCATTTACTCTGAACTCAAATATGATTCAGGAGCACCCCCTATCGTCCACAAAGAAAATTAAAAACATGCAAGTTTTAAAATGAAAGTTGTTAGGCATAGAAAATACAGGTTTTAGCTGTTAAGGGATCAATATTCTTTGGCAGAAAGTCTTGCTGTTCATGAAGCACATGTGTAAAGTACCTCTCTGAGAGAGTATTGTAATCAAAGTCTTTTTTTAAATTGCAATAAATATAAATATGTACAATTTATAGTTAATTATATGTATGTATTATATATTTATGTATACAATGTGACTGACTATATAACTATAACTAGATACGTATATATATATACTAGCAAAATACCCGCGCTTCGCAGCGGAGAAGTAGTGTGTTAAAGAAGCAATGAAAAAGAAAAGGAAACATTTTGAAAATAACGTAACATGATTGTCAATGTAATTGTTTTGTCACTGTTGTGAGTGATGAGTGTTGCTGTCATATATATATATATATATATATATATATATATATATATATATTTACACACACACACATAAACATATATATATACATATCTATACATATACACATATATACACACACACATATATACAGTACATACATATATATATATCTACATATATACACATACATATACATACACACATACATACATA